>CM026197.1:1507945-1617945 GCA_014839995.1 Xenentodon cancila | reverse complement strand
GTGGCAGAACTCCAAAGAGGATAAACCATCTATGATCACCCTGCTGGCACAGCTGCTAGAAACATTAGCTGAATAGGTCAAGGGGGAATATCAGTCAAATCTGAACAACAAACCACCAGCGCCACCAGCGTCACCAGCGCCACCAGTGCGTCCAGCGTCACCAGCGCGACCAGCGTCACCAGCGCCACCAGCGTCACCAGCGGGACCAGTGTCACCAGCGCCACCAGCGTCACCAGCGCGACCAGTGTCACCAGTGCCACCAGTGCAACCAGCGTCACCAGCGCGACCAGCGTCACCAGTGTCACCAGCGTCACCAGCAAGACCAGCGTCACCAGTGTCACCAGCGTCACCAGCAAGACCAGTGTCACCAGCACGACCAGTGTCACCAGCGTCACCAGCGCGACCAGCGTCACCAGTGTCACCAGCACGACCAGTGTCACCAGCGCCACCAGCGCCACCAGCGCCACCAGCGTCACCAGCGTCACCAGCGCCACCAGTGTCACCAGCGCGACCAGTGTCACCAGCGCGACCAGTGTCACCAGCGTCACCAGCGTCACCAGCGTCACCAGCGCGACCAGCGTCACCAGCGTCACCAGCACGACCAGCGTCACCAGCACGACCAGTGTCACCAGCGTCACCAGCGTCACCAGCGTCACCAGCACGACCAGCGTCACCAGCGTCACCAGCACGACCAGCGTCACCAGCGTCACAAGCACGACCAGCGTCACCAGCGTCACAAGCACGACCAGCGTCACCAGCGTCACCAGCGTCACCAGCACGACCAGTGTCACCAGCGTCACCAGCGTCACCAGCACGATCAGTGTCACCAGCGTCACCAGCACGACCAGCGTCACCAGCGTCACCAGCACGACCAGCGTCACCAGCGCGACCAGCGTCACCAGCGTCACCAGCACGACCAGCGTCACCAGCGCGACCAGCGTCACCAGCGTCACCAGCACGACCAGCGTCACCAGCACGACCAGCGTCACCAGCGTCACCAGCACGACCAGCGTCACCAGCGCGACCAGCGTCACCAGCGTCACCAGCACGACCAGCGTCACCAGCACGACCAGCGTCACCAGCGTCACCAGCGTCACCAGCACGACCAGTGTCACCAGCACGACCAGTGTCACCAGCGTCACCAGCACGACCAGCGTCACCAGCGTCACCAGCGTCACCAGCGTCACCAGCGCGACCAGTGTCACCAGTGTCACCAGCGTCATCAGCGCCACCAGCGTCACCAGCGTCACCAGCGTCACCAGTGTCACCAGCGCGACCAGTGTCACCAGCGCGACCAGTGTCACCAGCGTCACCAGCGTCACCAGCGCGACCAGTGTCACCAGTGTCACCAGCGTCACCAGTGTCACCAGCGTCATCAGCGCCACCAGCGTCACCAGCGTCACCAGCGTCACCAGCGTCACCAGCGTCAACCTGAGAAACAACCATTATTTAAGCTTTGTCTGAATTTCTGGGAAAAACTTCTCTGATCTCTGAAACCCCAAGATGAATTGAAGTGGGCTGCTCTGCAGAGGAGGGGCGCTATCAATCAAAACCTGGACCTGAAGTCTCAGCAGATTTAGTCAAGAGGAGTAACTGTACGGCACATGAGGAGGTCCACAGATGTGACTGGTCCACTTTTCATGTCTGAGCTACATGAAGTAAACGAAACGTTTGGCACTGAAAGCTACAGCTCTGCAGAAGTCAACACATACTGCCCCCTAGTGTTTGGAGGTGTAATTAGAAAGTGACGCCAACGACCACAGAGCATGAACACCTGCAACGACGTAGGTCTCATAGGTAGACTACATGCATGACTGCTGTGTAGAGCCACCAATCAAGCAACATTTTTGAGATGTTCGTCACTTCAGAAACCAGAAAAATGCTTTCATGCACAAAAACCGAAACAAAGAAGTGGCATTAAAGCCCACAACTAAGTCCTGTAAACAGGCTACCTGCACACAAGCAGAAACCTGGGTTCATGATTTCATGAGGAATGTGGGATTGAAGAACATATGTACACGTTGAAATATGTTTTTCTTGTTTTAATGACAAAACATTATAATTTGACAAAATGGCATGTTTAAGGTGTAATGTGTAGGATCTGGTGATGTCTATATGATACCACCACCACCTGAACACCCCCACCTACCCAGAAAATCTGAAGGAGCATCTGTAAAGGCTTTGACTTAAATGTTTCACTGCTATCCATCTGTCCCGTATGTTTCCATCTTATGAAATGCTACAAACTACACCAACATATCGCTCCCTATTTTCTTTATGTTTTATATTATTAAAAGAGCTAAACAACATAATGATCTGATCACTTCCTACAAAAGAAAGAGCTCCGAACGTTCCTGCTGAATGAAAGAACGAGGCCTGGCAAAGTCCAGATGAGAACGTTGTCTACAAGGAAAGAGGATTCACCATGTACTGATCGTAGTACACGAGGACCAGAGAAAGAGAGAGAGAAACTCTGGCAGACGGGGAGAGAAAAAGGAAGAAGAAACTAATGCTCGTTATTGAGTACCTGACCTGACTCACTGCCCATGTTGCATCGATTAAACAAATGGACTCATCAACCTGAAATCATTCTTCTCTGACTGCTCGGGGTCCGTCGGATCTGTTTGCACTGCAGTTTTCATTCCTACACACCTTCCGTCTCGTCTATTTCCAGTTGTGATAGAAGCTCCTTTAACTTGCTGGTCTAGGTATGTTTTGCTGAGATCTGGAACATGGCTCATCCAGGATTCTCTATAAATCATCCATAAAATCTGTCCCTGGCTCTAAGAAAGCTCTCAGGCACTTTTTCGAGTTTGGACAAGTGAATGGGAGTTGGTCTTCAGTCGACAGTGACCCAGCGTTATTTGTTGGCATGACCTTTTGCACCCCACGGCAATGTTGTAGACTCCAACCAAATACCTGATAGATGTTACAGATGTCGGAGGAGGCAGCAGAGTAGGAGCTTTCGGGTGAGGGCACACAAGGGGATTGAACCAATGAGAGCGCCAGAGACGAGGCGAAAGGGAAGAAAGGGAAACAAAGGAAACCCCTTAAAAGGGAACAAAAAACACATCGAATCACAATCTGAGCTGAGTATAGTTGAACTTTGGTGAGAACAAACACCGTCACATCGTAACAGACTCAAGAAAACCTGCGCCATGGTGTCACAGTTAATTAGAGAACAAAGTCAAAAATACACAATACTAGAAACAGGAGTGAGATGGATGGTTTTGAGGAAACCACTGGAAATATTCCAAGTGAAAAGTCTGTCCAGGCTGCACAATGCAGCGATGATTGCTGGGAAATATGTGTATGTTATCGTCTAAATTTAAGTCTCGAGTTTATTGTGTGAGTCCGGGGACTCAGTCAACATCACAAATCTCATAAACAATTAACTGAGCAGACCTACGCAAGAAGCCATGTCTTTCAAACATCCATGCCAACATTCTCACCCATGACAACTCTGAGGGAGGTGAACTTTTTTTTTACCACACCAGGAGTTTATATCAGAATTAAATTTATTGCGACTATGATTGATTGGCATTCGGCTCAGCCAATCAATATCACTTCCTCATTTGTAATCGTCATGCTGCCGCCCATCGCGAAGCAACCATCAGTTTGTAATAACCCAGCCATCGAGTCACAACGTAAAACAGTTCATCCCGCTGGAAACGTCTCACGGCAGCTCTACAGATATTTCCGCGGTTCGGTTGGAGGAGCTGGAAGCAAGGCTAACTTTGACTGACACTTTGATTCATTAACAACAAATAAACAAGAAAACAGCATTGACAGCCCAGCTCAAACAAACTAAACCCATCATTCATGAACAGACTTCAGTGAGTTACTACATCTGTTGGTACCACACAAGACTTCAGTGAGTTACTACATCTGTTGGTACCGTACAGACTTCAGTGAGTTACTACATCGGTTGGTACCACACAAGACTTCAGTGAGTTACTACATCTGTTGATACCACACAGACTTCAGTGAGTTACTACATCTGTTGATACCACAAGACTTCAGTGAGTTACTACATCTGTTGATACCACAAGACTTCAGTGAGTTACTACATCTATTGGTACCGTACAGACTTCAGTGAGTTACTACATCTGTTGATACCACAAGACTTCAGTGAGTTACTACATCTGTTGGTACCGTACAGACTTCAGTGAGTTACTACATCTGTTGATACCACAAGACTTCAGTGAGTTACTACATCTGTTGATACCACAAGACTTCAGTGAGTTACTATATCTGTTGGTACCACACAGACTTCAGTGAGTTACTACATCTGTTGATACCACAAGACTTCAGTGAGTTACTACATCTGTTGGTACCGTACAGACTTCAGTGAGTTACTACATCTGTTGATACCACAAGACTTCAGTGAGTTACTACATCTGTTGGTACCGTACAGACTTCAGTGAGTTACTACATCTGTTGATACCACAAGACTTCAGTGAGTTACTACATCTGTTGATACCACAAGACTTCAGTGAGTTACTACATCTGTTGGTACCGTACAGACTTCAGTGAGTTACTACATCTGTTGATACCACAAGACTTCAGTGAGTTACTACATCTGTTGATACCACAAGACTTCAGTGAGTTACTATATCTGTTGGTACCACAAGACTTCAGTGAGTTACTACATCTGTTGATACCACAAGACTTCAGTGAGTTACTACATCTGTTGGTACCGTACAGACTTCAGTGAGTTACTACATCTGTTGGTACCGTACAGACTTCAGTGAGTTACTACATCTGTTGGTACCACACAGACTTCAGTGAGTTACTACATCTGTTGATACCACACAGACTTCAGTGAGTTACTACATCTGTTGATACCACAAGACTTCAGTGAGTTACTACATCTGTTGATACCACACATACTTTAGTGAGTTACTACATCTGTTGATACCACACATACTTCATTGAGTTACTACATCTGTTGGTACCACAATACTTCAGTGAGTTACTACATCTGTTGATACCACACATACTTCAGTGAGTTACTACATCTGTTGATACCACACATACTTTAGTGAGTTACTACATCTGTTGGTACCACACATACTTTAGTGAGTTACTACATCTGTTGATACCACACATACTTTAGTGAGTTACTACATCTGTTGGTACCGTACAGACTTCAGTGAGTTACTACATCTGTTGGTACCACAAGACTTCAGTGAGTTACTACATCTGTTGGTACCGTACAGACTTCAGTGAGTTACTACATCTGTTGATACCACAAGACTTCAGTGAGTTACTACATCTGTTGATACCACAAGACTTCAGTGAGTTACTACATCTGTTGGTACCACACATACTTTAGTGAGTTAATACATCTGTTGGTACCACACATACTTTAGTGAGTTACTACATCTGTTGGTACCACACATACTTTAGTGAGTTACTACATCTGTTGATACCACACATACTTTAGTGAGTTACTACATCTGTTGGTACCACACATACTTCATTGAGTTACTACATCTGTTGGTACCACAAGACTTCAGTGAGTTACTACATCTGTTGGTATCACAAGACTTCAGTGAGTTACTACATCTGTTGGTACCACAAGACTTCAGTGAGTTACTACATCTGTTGGTACCACACATACTTTAGTGAGTTACTACATCTGTTGATACCACACATACTTTAGTGAGTTACTACATCTGTTGGTACCGTACAGACTTCAGTGAGTTACTACATCTGTTGGTACCGTACAGACTTCAGTGAGTTACTACATCTGTTGATACCACAAGACTTCAGTGAGTTACTACATCTGTTGATACCACAAGACTTCAGTGAGTTACTACATCTGTTGGTACCACACATACTTTAGTGAGTTAATACATCTGTTGGTACCACACATACTTTAGTGAGTTACTACATCTGTTGGTACCACACATACTTTAGTGAGTTACTACATCTGTTGATACCACACATACTTTAGTGAGTTACTACATCTGTTAGTACCGTACAGACTTCAGTGAGTTACTACATCTGTTGATACCACACATACTTTAGTGAGTTACTACATCTGTCGGTACCACACAGACTTCCAAACACATCCAAGACCATCTGTCTGCTGCACCAGTATTGAGACCATAAGATGTTGTCACATACTTCAACAAGTGGCACAAAAACAGGAAAGAACAGAAGCTGAGTTATATCGCTCTTAAATGAGTTTAAACCAAACCCAGGACATGTTTCAGAAGAATTGCAATAAACACAATATGAGAAAGACTTTGAAAGACTGTTGTGCTCTCTGCAGCTCCCTCTGAGCCACACAAACACACGACTGGTTGTCACGGGCGTGTGTAATATCCGTCGCGTTGGTGTGAAAACAGTCTCTCAGGTTAGTTGCTGGAATGGATTTTGGGGTTTGAATCCTTGAATTGTAATTGCACGTCAGACAGCTGAGGACGCTGCAGCTGGATGGAAAACTGAGAGGGAGGAACCGAGATAAGAAGGATTTTCAGATGAGTTTGGGGACTTTGGGGGGGAATCTGGCTTTGGTGGGATGTCAGAGACTGAGGGGAGGGGGAGTAAAAGCTTCAACTTTTCCTCCTCTCGCATGTGATACACACCAATAAAAGACAGGAAGTCTGGGACCTTACGTCCCTGAGAATAATAAGCTAAAATATTGACATGTTTTCAAGGAAATATGCCAATTTTCCTCAAATATTCGCCATCCCCTGCTATTAAAAACATTATTCCACAGAAAACCAGATTGTCTGAGGTTAGATCAAAGAAAGTTTTAACTGAAGAAGAAAGAGAAAACCGCTGCTGAATGTGCAGTCCATTTATGTAAATGGTGTCAAATTCATTTACTGGGATTATGGTTGAATTATTTGTCCTTTTATCTCAAATAAACATCAGGAAGACCTCAAAACTGTTGAAGAAAGTAAACAGGTATTATTAAAATCCAGCAGCCAGCAAGTATCTGATCCAGACCTCTGCAGGCCGGTCTGAGCTCAAAACATGGAAAAACACATTAAAAATGCAGCTGTGTCTCCATCATGGAGACGCGGCCGGTCGGTTCCGGCCGTGGATGGAGACGCGGCCGGTCGGTTCCGGCCGTGGATGGAGACGCGGCCGGTCGGTTCCGGCCGTGGATGGAGACGCGGCCGGTCGGTTCCGGCCGTGGATGGAGACGCGGCCGGTCGGTTCCGGTGTTTTCTAGCGTTGTATCGAGACATAATTAGGAACTCTTGTTCCTAGCTGTGGATTAAGTTAGAAACTGTTGTTTCCACTGGCAGCAGGACTCAACGAGTATAATATGTAAAATATAAGGGAGCTTTATGTAAGTGTTTAAGCAGTTATTTTGCAGCAAACAACTGAATGGACCAAAGTCAGTGTTCCCCTTAAGCATCCACGTTGCTGCAGGGAGTTAAAAAAGTGCTTTTCCCAGTTGTTTCCCAGGTGTTCAGACGTGTTACATCAGCATGAGCCACTACTTCAAAGACAAAGTGCCTCTGCCATCCCTCCTCCCCTCTTATACACTTTTGTGGACGTATGAACTGAAATGTAGGAAGTAGGCATCCTAATGTAGGAACGTGCATGAAAACGTTGAACCCTTATGCATCAAAGCTTGAACTGCATCTCTGTAGGGAATGTGATGGTTGTTCCACGTTTGAGCCTCATTGGGACGATGAGTGCAGATGGGTCGAGTGGCGCTCTTCGCCAGCTCCAGTGACGACTGTAGCTGTGAGGCTGTTTGAGACCAGTGCTGAAGAACAGTGAGGTTTTTGCTGCATTGCCGTGTGCTTCACGCTTCCTTATGTCCTTTTGAACAAGAAAGCCTTCACTCACATTTAAGTTTTCATCTCCTCTGAGGCACATTCTCCTCAGCAGCTGAGAATGAAGGTGGAAACGCAAGACAAAAAGGTGAGTTAACATCCGGAGATGTATTTTCCTGGAGCATCCCCGTTATAAGGAAAGATGACAACATTCAATTCATTTTAATCACATAAGACTGAAACGCTCACCTCCTCGACCTTGTTTATAATCCACAACACTCTCAACAGTAGACATGATCAATGAGATGCTATTAATAAATCCTAAATATAGAAATATTTTTTCTTAATCTGTGGCTGTAGATGAGATGTGGTGCCATCATATGACTTTTCACATGCAGTTTTCCATTTTATCCCCATTTAATGATTTCAAACATGAACTTTTCAGAAACGACTGAGACTGGTAGATAGATAATAACGAATTACTGTCAGGCAGCCAAACAACTACTTCATTCAAAATAAACTAACAAACTAAACTGTTGTCCTTTCAGACTGCACAGGGGTGCAAAAGCACGTTAGCGGCAGCTGTTATCTGAACCACAGACTGAAACTGAAAACCAGGTTTTCACGTGGACGTCCAGGTATCTGAATATCAGAGAGAGCAAACTCAACCAACCGTGGAGGTTGGGAGTGGAAACGTGCAGGTCATCTCAGGCACATGGGAACCTCTGCCACACAGCTGCGTCCACTCACACATCCGTGTGACGTCAGACACGGCCTGAACGTGTGCACAAGCTGAATACACAAACCGCTGACGTTAAGACGAACCTCGTCAATCAGCACTTTGCCCTCCAACTGTGTTCTTCAGAGGTTCAAGTTTTAACTAACTGACAAAGTGCTGCGGATAAAAGGACACAAACCACCTTAAGAGGAGGTGAAAAAAGTCATCCAAGGGCTTGTTTCTGGGAACGTCGTTATTCACTTACCAATAACTTGAACAGCTTATTTTTGAGTCAGGACTGTTTGTAAGAGAAGTCAATTATCAGTTTCCATCACAGACAAACAAACAACATCACAAACAGTGATGGGCTACGTAGAATCACTGATAGAATCACAGATGAACACATGCTTTTGGATTGTGGGAAGACGCCAGAGAACCTCGAGAAGCACAAGCACATGGAGAAACAAAAAAATGCACACGAGGAGGGACCTTCTTGCTCGATCTTGGCGGTATATATTGACTTATACTGATCAAGTTTAGGATTATACAACACCATTTAGACTGTGCTTGCATTTAGATCCCAAGAGGCGGAGTCTCTATCATCACACAACTAAACCACACCCCCATTCTCTCACCGCACATGTGGCCAGTAGCGTTCGACTCGAGCTCTACGGTCGGATTACAAGCTCCAGCTGACGCAAAAGCCAACAAAGATGTGGTTTGTGTCCAAACATTTTAGCAGTTTGGAGCTGGTTTGGAAAGGAGGTGACATCTAAATCTGGAAGTGTGTGAATTCTTTCACTATTTCCAACAGCACTACAAACCCCAGAAACTTCGCGCTGCTGCTGTCTCTGCCACCAAACCTTCACAAGCCTTCCACCTTGACTCAAAGCTTCCTGCAAGTTGCATTTGCCCGTGGTACACACTAGAAAAAGAGAAGCGCGAAGAGTCGGGAGCTTGGTAGCTGACCGTGCTGCTGAAGATACACCCAGACTTTTAAATTCTGTTAAACAGAGGTTGTTGTTTGTGGATTGTGGATTTGTCATTTAAACAGCAGATTAATCAGGTTTGTAAAACTGCGTTTTTCCACCTCCGTAATATCACAAAGATCAGGAGCATCCTCTCCCAGAGTGATGCTGGAAACTAATTCATGCGTTCGTATCTTCTAGACTAGATTACTGTAATGTGTTGTTGGCTGGATGTCCAAGTAATTCTCTGAACAGCCTCCAGATGATCCAAAATGCAGCAGCAGGAGTGCTGACAGGAACCAACAAGAGAACACGTCTCTCCAGAGTTCACTTCCCTCAATAGCGCCGCAATATTTAAAAGACCTGATAGTTCCTCATGTTCCTAACAGAGTTCTCCGTTGTGCAGGTTTACTTGTAGTTCCTAGAAGATCCAGATGTAGATCTGGAGGACGGGTCTTCTGCTATCAGGAACATCACTATGGAACCAACTTCCAGTTTGGGTGAAGGAGGCTGACACCACCTCCACCTTTAAAACCAAACTTCCAACGTTTGTGTTCAGTAAAACATCTAGTTGGTGTAAACTTTAGTGTGTCAGGACCAGTAGTCACAGCTGCAGCTGCAGGACCAGACTGGACCAGCTGGTCTTCAACACAGCTTCATCTAGATCTGCTGCTGTAGACCAAACCAGAAAAATGTAATGAAGATGCTAGTAATATCACACCTGGATGTGATATTTTATGGTGACGGAGGCAAAATAATCCAGGATATTCATTTCTGCCTGCACTGTCCGGCCCTGCTTCTGCTGCGAAGCGACTGTGCAGCCCACCGAGCAGCCGTGATGCCCCAAACAGCGCTTTTAGTGTTCCTGAAGAAAGAAACTGGAAGCGTTTCCGAAGATGTCTCCAAAATGAGTCTTAAAAAAGTCTCCATGTTGATTCTTTGTAGTATGCAGGGATACTGTATGAGGATGGTAAACGTACGTCAATGAGAGATGCAGCTCCTGCATCTCATTCTTCTGCTTTCTTTCCGTTGGCATGACAACGGCTCCACTATTCATCTCTAGCAATGACACAGAGTTTCAGATGCAACTAAAGAACAGGAGCAACAATAAACATCAGTTAACACGTCCGTGTCCCCGATTTAAACTCAAAGGACTGGCTTTGTTAGGTTCATCAGCCGGTATTTTCTGTAGTTTTACACTAAGCTGTCTTCTGCTGCTCCTCATCTCCTAGTAGATAAAGAAAAGTAAAGAAAAAAAGGCCTTGTGCAGCAGGAGGGAGAAGAGAGGGAGGAGATCCATTATGAAGAGAAAGACTTTAGCGCTGATGTCACCGAGCAGAAGTGAGTGTTTTATATCAGTGCTGCATCACATTATGCTCTGCTTCCTGTCAGTCACTTCACATCCCATCAATGGTGAAAAATGAGTCCAAGCAGAAGCGGGCCGCGTTGATCCTCGATTGCATCCCCTGTGGCCGCACCACTCCACCCGGAGTTCTTCAGATGTCAAGCTTTTGTACCATCTAAACAATTTAGTCCCTGATTTTTGACAACAGAGACGCCTCTGTGGTTTTGTGAGTTTGGGAAACATTTGTCTACACGGCATGAGTTTATAATCGCCGCTGTACCTGTGGGCTGTTTTTTAACGTGAGTCGGGTTTAGACAAACCTGTCAGAGAATCAGTCTGGCTGAGTATCAGCATTTCAGAATTTCCTTCAGTTCCACTTCTACCGTGATCCCATCGTTGTCAGGTTTTACCTTTATTTCTTTACTCACTTTCTCAATTCAACTCACCTGACAACACAGTCCAATTACGTAATGTCAAATTCAGCGTAATTATACTCAATCAGCCCAGCTCACTGTAATCCATCAAAAATCACTTTCTTCCAGTAGAAGAATCAAAATGAGCAAAGAACGAGCTATGCAAAAATACAGTAACCTCTGCAATCACTAACATGATCAATAACAGAGCTACAGTCAACATGAATGAATGAACGGACAACGTGTTTGTCCAGGAAAAGCCAAGATATTCTCGACCAAAACCAAAATGTTAAAAGGAGAAAAATATGTTTTTAGCAGGGTTTTAAAATGAACAAGTATCTTTGTTTGGCTGAGTCTTCTGTCTCCAAATGCACCGAGGAGGTCGAGTGGCCAAATAGTCCGATCAATGCATGGCAGATGTTCAATATTCCCTCCGTGTGCAGTTATTTAAAGGGCTGGCAAAATTGTATGGGCTCTGGGGCTTTGCAGAGGTTACAACAAATATTCTGAGCTTCCATCCATCCATTAACTTCTGCCTGTTTTCACCTCCTTTACCTCTTCCAGGGGATGTCCAGCATGTTCTGAAGAGTCCCACCTCATCACCGTAGATGAGTTCCCGTGCCCAAATGATCCCAAGAGATATGGTCCTGGGGGGTGGGCCAGACCAAGAGGGATTAATTACTGTGTGTACGGTGGGTTACTGGGGCCCCTCCCTGGAGTCAGGCACGAAGGAGGGACTTGTTCAAGAGCTCCTGCTGGTCAGGCCTTAAGCCATGTGACCCAGTTGGGTTTGGCTGAAGGAGCGAAGTGGCTCCACTACCATCCCAATGGGCTCCCCACCTGCTAGGGGGGCATATGAGTGGGGCGCTCTGCAGGACCGGTAGTGGTCGAGGGCACGAGCTACAAAAAATACAACAAAACACATTTGCAGAACTAAAACTTGCTCTCTATGTGGAGTCCAGTGATTCAGATATGTGGATGTTTATTCTTACAATCAGAAAGTGCTTAAGCTGATATCACACATGTATAGTATCATTACTGAATACTTGTTCCTCCAGTCCTGGGAATTTTCTCGGGCGTGTTCACTGATTGTGTTGGAGAAATCCTTTGCAGTTCAGTACATTTTTATGTGTGTAGGTGTTCTCTTACAAAGTTAATATTGTTTAGGTCGAACGTGATCCCTTCAGCGTCTTACACATCAGCGGTGTATCCGCAGCGGGTACCAGCTGATATCTAAAGGCCTCGTATCAGTATCAGAACATGGACCCAGACTTCCTGATTATGGAAAAAAAAATCAATCATCCACTGGTGTATTGTCATGGTTTTGGGGTTTTGATTTCTCCTTCTGTTAGTTTAGACGTCCTCATTTTGTATTGTTTCTATTTTAAAGTCCATGTCTTGGGTTCTTAAGCTCTAGTCTCACGTCCCCTGGTCCCATTTGTTCAGGCAGTTTGCCTCTGTGTCTCGTCAACACCGTCTTCACTTTGTCTTTACTTGAGAGCGTTTTGTGTTTTAATCTCCTGCTTTTGGCTCCTCTCCACCCACCACATAACACTTATAAACTATACTGCATCTATCAAAACCATAAAACTGCTGAAATTTCTACAGTGAACTTAAACTTTGGACTAAATAAAATTTCAAACTAATTAAAAATGATTCAAGCTGAAGTAGCCAAAGCTGGCAGATCTGTTCAAACAGTCCCCGAAACGTTCTCGACCAGAAACACCGGCGCGACCTCGATGTTCCCTAGAAAGTGTTTCGTAACAGTAACTTTATTCATGTGGTTGTTGGGTTAAACAATGGACTTCTTCCACTCAGAGGTTTATTCGCTTATTAATACTGCAATGTAAAAATAATTTAATTTAAGAGCAGAACCATTACTGCCTACGGCTGAGTCGGACCACAAACTGATCCCAGACCTGTTTAGAAGGAGCAGCTTTGACATCATAAAGGTTGTTGGTGTGCTTTAAATGTAAAGTCTTTTGATGTGACTGGGATCAAAGTTCAACAAATGAACAAAAGTTCATGTCTCATCACATCAGGTGTCGTCGCATGTCTGAATAAAACCGTAAAAGTTGAAGCTGAACAGCGCTGAAACCCTGAACAGAATCAGTTTTATTTCCCTCTCCCAGAGGGAGAGGGAAGATGAAGATGAAGATGAAGATGAAGTTCATATCTGGGCTCCCTTTCTGACGACTTCTCCAGCCGTCAACACCCAGTTCACTCGGTTCAGGAGCACTGACTTAATGGATCGTGAATCATTCATGAGAGAAATTAACAGTTCATGTTTCCACTTTGGTACTGAGGTCTAAGCCATTATCTTGCTTTCATCTTTCTCCATTCTGTCGTTTTCGCTGCTTTCTCTTTCTGGATGAGCTTTAACCGGGTTGAGCTGTTCGCCTTGGCGCCAGAACACATCTCGTCTCATTGGGTTCATTAGCTGCACAACGCTCTACCATCAAAACGGCGACGCTTCCCTCGGCACGGCGGTAATGACGAGGGAGATAAGATAACGGCGACGAAGCTGCACCACAGCTCTCCACGGACCCGTTTCACTGTGGCACCAAGCAGCAGCACGAGTGGGCGCCAATGAAGACGGGTGTGATCGTACACCTGACAGCAGGGTTTTTAGAACAACAGGGTTACATTATTGTTTCGCTGCTGCATAACCAGATATAACAGAGGTGGGGGGGTGGCTGCAGATGACATCACAGGAACGCTGAGCTGCTAGCTGCACCCGACCAACCCGCCAACTCCCAGGTTGAAGCCAAAGAAGACGTAAGAAAACCTCGGCACGTAGAACATCAAAGAATTGAAGCTGGTGGGAGGAATTTGTAAGAGCCAGAAACTCATTGTTTGTAATGTTCTTGACTGATTGCATCGTTCCTCTCCTCCGTGATGTCAGCATGATGTAAGAGCGTATGACTTGGTGACCCAACCACACTTACTGTGATGTTGAACTGAAGCAACGGATGTTCTAAAAATGTCCTACAAGAAGCACATTGGGGATCTCATCTAGTAGATCTTCATCATGTTGTCACCCAAAGGTCAGTCTGTACTGCGTTTATCATATTAGTTCATTATAAAATATAACTCTCTTGTTTAGGTTGGAAGTTAGAGGAAGAGAACATCATCACTGCTGCTCAGACTCACCTTCATGACCTCGTATTTAATTACATGAAGCTCCGTTTGTGCAACTCCACAGGGATAATTGACCAGCGCTTTCAATGGTGTAGTGTGAAGAACTGTGGGATGAAATGATCTCTTTTATTTTTCAAACAGGGAAAAAAAAGGAATTTCCAAAGTTTCCTTTGCTAAAGGAGATAATAAGGGAACCAGTGAAGCTCCCTTCCTTGACATTTCAGAGAATTTGACCTGCTCTGGTCATGGCTGTCACTCTGATAGTTTCGGGTCACTTCACTCAGTTGGGAACCTTCCTCAACGTTAAAGCTATTCAACCAGACTTCTGTAGCCACATTTCTGTGGGTTGAAGCAGATTTCTTGGCTGTGACGGTAACAAAGACTTCAGACAGCCAGCTGAATGCTGTGACCGCGACTGGATGAACCCGACTGAAGAAAATCCTGTTGATCCTTTGTACCACCCCAACCTGTCCTTGTACGAACGTGTCACCGTTTCCCCAGGAAGAATGTCACTGGTGGGAAATTTAACTGATCAAAACGCACAAAATCTCGTGTCCCAAACTTAAACATCTGATTAAAAAAAAAAGTTAATATCAAACTGTTTTCTTCCCAAACATGTCAGTTTGTCACTTTCATATCACTGCTATTGCAGCGGCCCTAAAAAGGAATATGCAAGTTCAGAGGACGGACGGACGGACGGACGGACGGACGGACGGACAAAGTCTTTACAGCATCATCAATCACCACTGCCAACTAAGTTTTTGCGAGAGCATAAAGAAATGTGGGGTGTATTGAATCACATGTGGAACATCTGGGGTTTTGGTGGCCGTGTCTGGTTTGGACTGTTTGCCTACAAAACAGTTGTGTGAAGGATGAAATAAGAAATAATTTTGTCCACAAAAACAATACCAGCAACAGTCCGACTGAAAATGAAACTCACCACACTTGGGAGCTTCAAACAGTCTGTTTGGCATGATGGACTGGCTGTAAATACAGCTTCTGTGTCGGCGCCGGTGAGGAAATAACGGGGCTTTAGGTGGCGATTACATACACTAAAACGTTCAAAGAGGAACTGCAGCGTGAGACGCACACCGAGCTTTCATAGCTCGGCTCTGACGGCTCATGCTGACGACACAGAGGCGGCTTAGTGCCAGATCTCTTCTGAATTATCGCAGGAGTGGCCACAGCGCTGGTGGTGAGATGTTTTAACTGCTCTGAGACCATCACAGCTGCCAGCTCAGAGATCAACTCTGGGAAAGTAGGAGCTGAATGAGGCATACATTTTAACAATAGAAAATATGAAGCCATAAACTTTGAAAAAAGAGATGGTGAGGTCCTCAGCATCTGTGCTTCTGTGAGTAAAGTCGTGACTATGAAGGTCCACGAATACCAGACTAATACACTGTTTCTGCATCATCATAATAACGAACCCGCATCTTCGGTCATCCGCATTTCTAACTGTCACTGCCAGAGCAGACGCCGACACACAGGAGGAAGTCGTGTCTCATGTCTGAAAATCTGAATAATCGGATTTCCGACTGCGTGTACATGTGGATTCCAGTTTCTGGGTCACGACTTCTCCGTGCAGAAGTCGGCAGATTCTCTGCGTGGCCTGGTTTCCCAGAAAAAACCTCAGTCAGGTTCCAAAACTGAGATGATCTCAGTCCCATTCAGATGGCACAAGCCCAAGCTTTTCTGTTTTCCTTTGTTCTTCCTGCAGAAACGTGGAGGCATTCTGTTTTGTTGTTGCAGCTCGTGAAGCTTTTCCACACAGCACTAGTGGGGACGCCCGCAGAGAGCTGCCCGACCCTCCTGAAACCGAACAGCCTCTTTCTGCCCCCTCAGTTCTTTCTGTCACATCTTCACCCTGACTCAGCATCCTCTCAGCATCTTCTGCGGAAAAAACCTTCCCTGCTGCAGCTCTTTGAGCTGCTCTTCATCACATACACACCCACGGCTTCTTGGGGGACGTTGCCTACATTCCAGGGTGACGAAGATAGCAAAGATGGCTTGATGATGCAGTCCTCACCGCTTCATTTTTTAGCTCAGGAGAACTTGGACATGTCTCCTTCAAAGACCTCATCGGGACTCACATTCACATCACATCTGAGCGGCTGGAGAAGCTGCTGGTCAACACGAGAACACCAGTGGATGCTCAGACCACCAAAACGTTGCCTTTTGACTATTACGCTGGTGCACTTGATCGATCACAAGCCTTCAGAACGCTCGATTCTCCTGGCCAGGAAGATGCACAACAACAGCTGGATCAAACGGACTTCTCTCAGTCCCTTCCCCCACTGGAAATCACCAGCAAGGCCCTCAAAAGACTTTTGCTCAGATGCTGTTTGGGGTATTTCAGGTTTGTAAAAGAACCAAAAACCATCAGTGCATTCAGGTAAATTATGCTGATGCACTTATCTAACGCCACAGAAAAGATACTTAATGGCACCGGATCAGCATCAGCATCATCAAATTGTTGTCTTATGAACACACATCAACCCACTAGTCTCCTTTTATGTATATCTTTATTCATCCTGCTAACTTTTGTATTTTCTTGTTACTTCACAATAATGAAAAAAAAAAAGGTTAAAGAGAATTGATGAGGCCAAAAAGCTGCTTATTACTATGTCATTTCCATATTTATTGTAACCTTTTTCTCAATTATTATCTGGTCCATGTGCCTCCAGCCTGTAATATTTCCCAGTTACACTCAACCAGCCTTCCTTCCTTCCTTCCTTCCTTCCTTCCTTCCTTCCTTCCTTCCTTCCTTCCTTCCTTCCTTCCTTCCTTCCTTCCTTCCTTCCTTCCTTCCTCCCTCCCTTCCTACCTTTCTTCCTTCCTCCCTCCCTCCCTTCCAATCTTCCTTCCTCCCTCCCTTCCTACCTTCCTTCCTCCCTCCCTTCCTACCTTCCAATCTTCCTTCCTCCCTCCCTTCCTTCCTTCCTCCCTCCCTCCCTTCCAATCTTCCTTCCTCCCTCCCTTCCTACCTTCCTTCCTCCCTCCCTTCCAATCTTCCTTCCTCCCTCCCTTCCAACCTTCCTTCCTTCCTCCCTCCCTTCCAATCTTCCTTCCTTCCTCCCTCCCTTCCAACCTTCCTTCCTTCCTCCCTCCCTTCCAATCTTCCTTCCTCTCTCCCTTCCAACCTTCCTTCCTCCCTCCCTCCCTTCCAACCTTCCTTCCTTCCTTCCTCCCTCCCTTCCAATCTTCCTTCCTCCCTCCCTTCCAACCTTCCTTCCTCCCTCCCTCCCTTCCAATCTTCCTTCCTCTCTCCCTTCCAACCTTCCTTCCTCCCTCTCTCCCTTCCAACCTTCCTTCCTCCCTCCCTCCCTTCCAACCTTCCTTCCTTCCTCCTCCCATTCCAATCTTCCTTCCTCATCTCCCTTCCAACCTTCCTTCCTCCCTCCCTTCCAACCTTCCTCATCCTCCTTCCAACCTTCCTTCCTTCCTCATCCCTTCAATCCTTCCTTCCTCTCATATCCCTCCAACCTTCCTTCCTCCCTCCCTGCTCAACCTTCCTTCCTCTGCCTTCCTCCTCCCTTCCAAGCTTCCTTCCTTCTCTCCCTTCCAACCTTCCTTCCTCCCTCCCTTCCAACCTTCCTTCCTTCCTCCCTCCCTTCCAACCTTCCTTCCTCCCTCCCTTCCAACCTTCCTTCCTCCCTCCCTCCCTTCCGTCCTTCCTTCCGCGGTTCAGTTCATCAGAATGTTTTCTAAGACTTATATATCAGTGCTGAAAGAAGATGTTTTGTCTTTAATTTGCTGTTACATTTTCATAAGACGATGCCACAGTTCTGTAGAGATTCGAAAACCTCTGCTTGATGGTTCCTTTCAGCTCAGCTGGATGCCTCAGAGCTGATAATTGGGAGCTGAAAAGCTTCCACTTCAATAATCAAATTGAGACAATGTTCGCAAACAAAGACGTTGTAGTAAACACAGAGTAAATTAGGTTATTTTCTGCTTCTGGGGCCAGATTACACAATTGATGGAGTCTGTTTGAGTGAAGTTAACTTCTGTATGTTAGGAAATATACACCTGATTTTGTCTAAAACCACTCATTTAAACAACAAACTCTTTATAGGACTAAAATAAACCACTAACAGTTTCTTAAGTGACAAAAAATGTCCCTTCGTTCAAGTTTCCTACAGTTGAACTGATTAAAAACCGGATCCAGGTGACCTGAGGGGTCTGGAAGGTTCCTACTGGGTCAGGAGGTCACTGATGTATTTTGGTCCTGGACCATTCAGATCTTTACAGACCAGCATCAGAACATTAAAGTCTGTCCTTGGTCGAACAGGCAGCCAGTGTGAAGACCTCAGAGCTGGACTGATGTGGTCTGGTTTTTTGGTCTTAGTGAGGACTGGAGCAGCACAGTCCTGCATGATGTTTTAGGTGGACCTGTAAAGATGCTGTTACAATAATCAAACCTACTGAAGATGAATGCAGGACTAGTTTCTCCAGGTCCTGCTGAGACATCAGATCTTTGCGGGCGTGTGCAAATGCAATGCCAAAGAGGAAAGACATCAGCAATGATTTTAGAGAAGCTATTGTTACAACCTGCAAAATCTGGAAGTTTTATACAGCCATTTTCAAACAATTCAGAGGCCATCATTTAACAGATTATTCACAAGCGAGAAACATTAAAGACAGGTGTCAATCTTCCAAGGAGTGGACATCCCAGCAAGTTCATTACAAGAGCAGATTGTGCAATCTTTTGAGAAACTCAAAAGAAAGAGCTATATTTCATAACCTGAAGGCCTCAGTTGGCCTTTTTAACATCCACGACAGTAAATTTGAAAGCAGTCCAGGTCTTGTTTGGAAGAGTTACTGGGAAAAACCTGGTAGGAGAGCTTAGGTTTCCAAAGTCACATCTAAACATTCGGACTTCGTAAACTACGTTCTTTGGACAGACGAGGACAACAGCTGAAGTTAGTCTGAGACTGCTTCCTGCAACAGGACGATCAGTGCATGCACACTTCGAGCTGTAGGACCATTTACCTGGGCATTTCTTTGATCCTATATACATAAATGTAAAGGGAATCAACCTACCAACCAAAGAATCTCACACTCTTCCACAGTAAGTGGTGATGGTGTCCACTTTCAGCTCATTAGTACTGAGCTGCTTTGGCCCAACACACTAAAAGAACAGATAACTCTGGTTTAGGTCAGGGTTGTCCAAGGCCGGTCCTCGACGGCGGCCGTCCTGGATGTTTTAGATGTTTCTCTGCTTCAACACACTTGATTCAGATGAAGGCTCGTCACCAAGGTCCGTCATCTCAATCCGGTGTGCAGAAATACAACCTCAACAAACTGAGGCAACATTAAAGAAGAGGTGGTCAAAATAGCTGCACAGCCACGTGAAGGACTGATCGTCACCCAGATAACAGGCATTTGAAGTTACTGCTGCTCAAACAGGTTCTACAAGCTACTGAATCATGGGGAGAACTTCCTTCTTCACAGACTGCTTCTGTATTCTGTCGGGTTTTGTAAATAAATGGTTACGGTATACGTCATGTGCTGTTCATCTAACATTGCGGAATGACAGAATGACAAGAAATGGAAAGAAGTACACAGAACAGTATGATTTTTTGACTATAATAAGCCCAAACATTCCTTTCTGATTATTAATTATTGCATATATTTTCATTTTGGCATGTGTACCTGTATCTTCACAGACTTCAAGGCCAGACATTTATGACAAAGCTCCTCCACTGCAATCAAACTCAAAATCATGTGTGGGACAACTACAACAGCACTCCGGCAGAATTCCCAATAACACAAGCATATCAGCAACTCGTCAAACGTCAGCATTGCTTGTCAAGAAAGGAAATGGTGCGAACCAGCCCTGCAGAAATGGCTGCCTCTCACACCATCGCATTTGTCATCGGCTGTCACTCTGGACTCAGGAGCAGAGCTCTCAGCCAGAGGTACAATAAAGGCACGCTGGGAGCAAAGTTCACTTCCAGTAGGGCTGACGAGGAGGCGAGAGATGAGATACAGACAGGAGGATGAAGTGTCCCCACCTGGGATTTACAGCCTTGAAGCACGAGTCGGACCAACCTAAGAACTTTAGACCCAGCTGAGGTCTATCCAAACAAACCGAAATGACATACGCTCAATGAAACCATCTGTGATTGCTTACTTAAACAAAAATAATAAAATTTGTTAATTTCCACAAATGACGGGACATACATGTACACACCTCTGTCTCGTGTCTGAATCAAGAAGATATTTCTCTTGGCATTCTTATATTCATTTCTTATCTTATGGAAAAATCCCGAAGAACAAAGTCACAGACAGAAGTGGCTGAAATGAGTTTCTTCTGTAGGACGGTTGGACAGGAGGACACGTTCTGTCATTCAGGAAAGACTTAAGCCATTTTCGCCTATGATAGTCTGGTAGACTTGGTTTGATTAGGGACTCAGTTTGATTGGGGACTCATTTAACTGGGAACCCGGTTTGATTGGGGACTAGGTTCGACTAGGAACTTGGTTTGATTGGGGACTAGGTTCGACTGGGAACTTGGTTCAATTGGGGACTAGGTTCGACTAGGTACTTGGTTCGATTGGGGACTAGGCTCGACTGGGAACTTGGTTCGATTGGGGACTAGGTTCGACTGGGAACTTGGTTCGATTGGGGACTAGGTTCGACTAGGAACTTGGTTCGATTGGGGACTAGGTTCGACTGGGAACTTGGTTCGATTGGGGACTAGGTTCGACTGGGAACTTGGTTCGATTGGGGACTAGGTTCGACTGGGAACTCGGTTTGATTGGGGACAACTTTGTTGTTCTTGTGTTTGCCAGTAACTGTGATATATTTTTGACTGACTTTACTTCTATCATTGCTTTTATATCATCCTCACTCCACTTTTGATCGAAAGACATTTTACCCAGAAATCATTCCACATGCATGTTTGTTTCGATTGGGTTTACCCACAATGTCCAGCATTGTAGTCCACTTCCTCCATTTGGGCTGCTTAAAGCAGGTCAAAACCTACTTCTTTAGGCGGACCAGAGTTTGCTTCTTTGAACACATCAGAGTTTGATTGAACATTCACACCTTCCCAAACTAACCAGACTTTCCAGGTAAACAAACTCTGGTCCATTTAAAGTAACCAAACACGGCTGGTGTGAACACACCCTAGAGCAGTTTTCCCTAAACACCTGAGGTTGGCACCCTAACAGGTATTTGGTTAGGAGGCACCTGGGGGGAGAGAAGTCTGAGCCTCTCCGCTGCCACCTGCAGTCTAAATCTCAATAAGCAAGATGAATAACTGGATTGACGGACTGTGTTTAGCTGGACACTAACTGAGTTTGTTCTCTGAAAAATTTGCTTTACATTAATACATTAATTGAACTGAACTTTTAAATAAGACATATTAAGACCTTTTTGTCCACACGATGACCTGAGCTCTTCTGGAAATGTCCTTGAAATTACTTGGTCACAATGCAATATAGATACGGTAAAACAGCTCCCTCGCCTACCATATCCTCACAGCTCTGTTGATTGAAGGCAGTTTGAGGAGGCAGAGTCAGAAATTTCACTCCAACCTCCCTTCTGTTAGCCTCTTTATAATCTGTGTTATAGTTTTGTGCTACTCTCCACCGACGTATTGAAATTGCAGCTGAAGCTGTGCTCTAAGACAGGGAACTTCCAAACAAGCTCCCACTATGAACTAAAGCTGAAGATCAACTTATCAAAATGTTTTAAAGAAGAACTTCTGGGTTGGGCTCCAACCAGAAGGTCTCAGATCCATCTCTAACTCAGTCACACGTAGGACTGTGAGCTGCTGGGCAGGATATTGAACTCCACATGACCTTGTTCTCCTTGTGCTGGTTACAAGGTTGATAGATGGGAGGGTTGTGTCAGGAAGAGCATTTAACATAAAACAATTGCAAAATTAATATGCAGAATGTAATAATCTGCTGGGGCGACCAACTATGGGGAAAATCTGAAAGAAGCTGCTACGAGAGAATGACGTCTGCTCCTCTACTGTTGCTGCACGTCTTTGCAACAACACAGATGGATTTTCTTTGGAGACTTTTTTGTTGTGGATCAAATTCCTGCTTCCCAAGTTCATCCTGCATAAATGACTGGCAAGACCTGAACCTTCTTGATTTATCTGGACCTTCTTAATTTATCTGAACCTTCTTGATTTATCTGGACCTTCAGGATTTACCTGGAACTTCTGGATTTATCTGAACCTTCTTGATTTATCTGGACCTTAAGGATTTACCTGGAACTTATGGATTTATCTGGACTTCTGGATTTATCTGGACTACCTTAATTCATGCTGCAGAACATCGTGGGAAAATGTATCAATTACTTGATTTTGCCATGTATGACAACATTATTTGCATCACCTGCCTATGTGAACATGCTTGTAGCATCACTGTGTAATCAAATGTAGTGGGTACATTGCCATATAATTATTTTTTGCTGAGTTATGAATATAATCATTTCTTAGATATTTAAGATGTATCACAAACAGAGAAGAACAGCTGCAGTTTTCTGAACTCTGCAGAACACAACACAGGAACCCTGAGTCTCTGCCTGTTCTCCTCCCGGTGGAGAAATGAAGTTAGTGTCTCAAACAATACAAAGCAATGATGCACCAGAGCTGGTGGCGTCAGAACACACCGTCTCAGATGGTCGAATGTGCTGATATGTTCGGGGCGCTGAGTAATCCGACCTCCTGATAAAGTGGTTTTAGACTCTGTGCTGGCAGAGCCTCATTACAGCGCCGAGCGCACTGTTGTGACAACTCTCCTTTTTGCAAGCAAAAAGCAAATAAATATGTTTGCTTAACCTGCTCGTCTCCCTGTTCTTTGGTAAACAGGAACATTTCCACAACACAAGTCGTACAAATGACACATTCAAGGCCGCGACTGAGCTGGAGGAACGTGAGTTTTTACTCTGACAAGCATACATTAGGAACCATAAACCTCATTTCAGCCATTTTACTGCAAAAGTAAAAGATAATTTTAGACCTCACAATTCCTGCAGTGAAAACCGGCACAATTAGCAGCTCCATCAATACAGGACTTGTTCAGGGAAATTGCTATCTACGGCAAAAGGGAAAAAAAGAGCCTGTACACAGACCAGCGAGCTACCTCATTACCAGACATCTGCTTGAAATTTTTTTTCTAACATCACAAATTCATGCACATTTTCAATCTAAAACTTTATCCTGACACCTCATTCAAAACACGATAAAAGTGCAAGCAGCTCCACCATGTAAAGGAAAAGTAACAGACAGAGATGAAGAGCCGGACGATGGGACGCAGTGCTCATTAAAGCAGCCACAAACATGATCAGGAGCTGCGTAGATATATATATATATATATATATATATATATATATATATATATATATATATACACACACACAGAAAGACCCCTGCCGGGCCGGGGACTCGAACCAGGAACCGTCTTGCTGTGAGGCCACAGTGCTGACTACTAAGCCACTTTGCTGCCCGACAAAAAAAGATATCAAACAAAATTGATTTTATGTGATATAATATTTATATATGATTGCAGATAATACATTACATGCCACATATTATTATATAATACTGTGACATCACCCCTAGCAGTATTTTTTATTTGTAACAAATATTTTTAGCATTTTTCTACCAGCGCTCATCAAATTTTATGCTCTAATTCTTTCAAATCACTTCAGTCGTGGTGGTCCACAGTAAAAGACAAAGTGACTGCTGCTCAGGCAGGAGTGCTGATCATACATACGAATGACAAAAGCTGCAGAAACCCCTCACCCGCTGCTTTCCAATCTCACACGAGTGGGAGTGGGATCGTTGCAGTAACTTTCTGAAGTTAAAGGACTCACGTAACCCCTTCCAGCCCCAACCGAACAGTTCCAACTGTTTATTATTGATGAGACTATTGGAAGTTATGTTTCACACAAACAAGAGAAAGTAGAAATGGACACCGTTTTCCCTGATAATCAAACTAACTCACCTCTCCTGTGTCTGAATGGGGCTTTTCTTGTCCGGTGTAAACATTTGAAAAGAACCTCTTATTTTCTACCATCAAATCTTTTGAGCCCTAGCGCTGAGCAGCCCTTCAACCGGCTGAAATTACAGGAAAATCAAAATGTGTCTGAAACTGAAAACAAAGTAAAAGGAAAAAAACAGCATCAAAGTCTCCGTGCAGGTTTGACGTCTTACCTGGAGGACAACGTGGAAAGCATCAGGAGGAAAACAAGCATGTGGTCGAGCAGTTCATCATGCAGGAACAAAGCGCTCTGAGAGGGCAGAGCTACTGCTTCTTCAAAAACCTCCCATCCCAACACCACCAACAGCTGATCTGAATACGAAGAGGCCAACAGCATGGACAGCCCGAAACACCTCACCCTCCGCCCTCTATCTGGTCTAACGCTCATAATGCCCCGCAGGGGTCCACACCGTAACCCTCCCCACAGGGAGCAAACGTCCACTGACTCAGGCTTCTTAAAGCAGGGGGCATGTTGTGAAGCCACGGTAAACAACGGGCTGTTAGGCCGAACCAGACTGAGCCGGCCCACTGTCATATGCAGCCCTTAACAGAACTGGTCCAGGCCGCATCGACCCCCAACTTCTACACTTTTCTGTGCAGCCAAGCTGGGCTGAAAGGGGCTGGAGGGATGTCAAGGTACACAGAGGGTTTTGCAATTCAGCGCCTGTTTATTTCAGGCTCCTTCTAGTAGTTACGTTCACGATAGGCTTGCTTTGCTTCCAACCGAACTTTACAGTCTAGGGTCCAGTGGGTTTTAACTTTATTTTAAATAGCTTCTTCTCTCAGCGTTCACTCCTTCCGTGCTGCTTGTGCATGTAGCTCCCTCTCACCATGCTTGTCTCTTCTTTATTGCTCTTACCCATCATGCTTTCAATAGTTTTTTTCCTTTGTTTAGATTGTCTGAACCTTTAATTCCTTCTCAAACTGACCTTTTGCTGAAACATGATGGAGCCGGTCCTGATTCAGCTCATGAGAATCTGCCTCCATAAGTTCTGTCGTTTCGACAAATATACGAGATTCCCATTTGAAATTGTTTTATTTTAGTTTCCTCACTGAGTAATGGAGGTGAACACTGGTTTTAAATCGTTTTAAGGTGTTTTTTTTACTAGTCTACAGTTCAGCATTGCTCTTAGACTTGATGAGAGTGATTCTGGCACTTTAATCTGCTGATTATTACCCAGGATTCAAGTGTAGACTTTTTTCCAGTGAATGGAGCACTGATCCTGAAGCAGCTTTACCCACAAGCTTCTTCACATTCTTGCTTTTTGGAGTAGCCAGTTATGTAATTTAATGTTATTTTGAAAAAGTCTGTTAAAACAAAAGGGAACTAGGAGATGTGTGTTCATCTTTCATGAACTCTATGGACGTGCCAATAAAGCATTTTGATAATTAATAACTGATTGGGAAATAAAACAAGATGACTAATCCATGAAAAAAGTATTTAATAGTAATAAATAACATTTATTTATTTTTCATTATTTTCTTTTCTTATATCTAATATGTTCCTATTAACTTAAACTTTATTATTCTTGTCAGTATGTATCTCACAATACACACCCAAATTTGCCTCTGCTTTTAACCATCACTAGTTTCACTAGGACCAGCGGGCTGCTGTCCCAGCGCCCGGCGAGCAGTCGGGAGTTAAGGGCCTCGCTCAGGGGCCCACAGTGATTCACCGTTGTTCCCAGCCCAGGGACTTGAACCTGGGTCCTCCAGGCCCACCTCTGTAACCACTGTAACCACTAGGCCACCACTCCCCTAACATTAAACATTTTAATGAGCATTACAAAGAAGCAATTATGTATTTAATAATTTATTATTACATAATGTTATTTGAAAACCAGTTTGAAAATGCACTTTCAAAAGGAGAAATAAATAAAAACTGTATGTAGGAACACATTTTCTATTCAGACTTTTAAAAAGATAATTCTGTTTCATTTTCTCAGCTGTGACTTAAAATCCTTTTCCCAACTGGATTTTCTAACTCATTTTTTCTCTTACTTGAGCCTCTTTTAACTTTTCTGTGATGATTTAACAAATAAAAGCAGGCTAAATAAAACAGTGGCCAATCAGAGAGTTTTGCTGCATCCCTGATTTGCGGTAGTCAGACGCTGCGAACACACGCAGGTAAAACCTGAAATGTTGCAGTTTAGATAGTTTAATGTTGAAACACAACTAATCGGCCAGTGCAAACACGGTGCAACTGGCTCATCACTTCTTTCTCCACAGTTGACAGGGAACTTGTTAAAAACACAACAGTTAAAAAGTTAAAACATCTCACTTAACACGCTTATTTAAAAAACATCCCCATCGAGGGCTTTGAGTGCTTTTTTACAAACAATTTGACTTAAATTCAGCCATTATAGAGCGTTAGTTCACCTGAATAAAGTACAGGCCATAATGGTTTTCTTTACATCTTAACACTATTCAGAAATGTCGGTTTATCTGGGAATAGTTTAACATTTCAAACACCATGTTCACTTGTATATTAAAGTAAAGATGTTTCCATAACAGTTTTATCAAGTCAGAACGACTCAGCAAAGGCTGCAGGAGTCCAAGGTGAGACGTGCAGCGCGACAGAAATGCCTCAAACACTATTCAAATAATTATTTCATTTTCTCAATAGTGAAAAGCTGTGCACAAATTCTCTCAAATATGAAAGCATGAAAGTCCATTTTAAGCCTCATTTTATATCACATCATTTCAAAACTCAGCTGCGCAGTGCAAACAGTAAAAAAAGCTGCTAATAAAGATGAAATGTATTCAGTGACTAAAGTGAAAAAAATAATTTAAAAAAATGAGGACAAGAAAAAGCAAAACCAGCTACAAAGGCTCCAGAAGGTTAGAGCTCCGTCCCCGGCGTTTACTGTCCTGACATAAAAGTGCATCAGCACCGATCTGTGTCACATCAGCCACCCACGTGGCCTTGTGTCAAAACTAAAGCAGAGAAAACGCACATGAACAAAGTAAAACAGTCTAAGTCCTGTGAAAGAGACGTCGGTGAGTTAAAGGATTTACTACCCGCCACCACACACATAACTTTCATACGCAACACAAATAGGAACACAGGCAGAAAACAGCAGGATTCGCTATAAAAGGCAGAAAATCAGAGTCGGACTCCCACATGCAGCTCAAAGCTGAAGGCGATCATCCGAGCAGCAGCATCGCTCAACTCCGCTTAACATCAGACAGAAAAGTGAAGAGGAGGAGACAGGCCTGACTTCATCCTGCTGCTGCTGCTGCTGCCAGAATCCAGCCAGTGACGGTGTTTGCCCGGTTATGCAAGAATTTAGATTATTACTTCTTTGTTTTTTTATCTAACCTAACACGAATGTAGTTGCACATCTGAGGTGTTAAATTTAAGATAAATTATAAGCACTTATGTGAGCCACAAGACAAAAACTCCAAACAGGTATTGGTGCATGTTAACTTTAAACCCCAAGATGTTTTCTTTACAATCTAAAGAAACCAGCAGGATTCTCATGTCCGCCCGTCCTTCTCCCCGCCAAATCCGCCCAAAGCAACTTTGGACTTTGGTCGTTTCTTGAGACTTCTGCACATGGCTTCGTGGAACAACGTCAGCATGAGCACCAACCATCTAACTTTGAATGAATCTTAGTTGCGGTACGACTACATTTGTTTGCAGTTCCACGACTGACCAATAGAGGCAGCAAAAGCAAGTCAATCTCCATCAACCTCCTGTTAAAATGTTCAACTGTTTCCCGAGCAACATGACTGCATAGCGTACAAAGAAAAAGAGGCTTCATCACTACTCCACCAGAAACCAGTGGGTGGTGTCTAGTACTTCGTCCGTTCTTTTCTGGTCCATGTTTACGTATCAGCAGTGAAACTAACAGAGCTACGCTGGACATCATGGCAGAGATTAAAACACTCAAGGAAGCAGCGATGAGAGAGAAAACGAAAGGTGGCCAAGCAAGAGGCCGAACACTTAATCTTAAGCTTGTCGGGACGGACTACGCCAAATGGGATTGGTTCACACTTTTACTTCTTCTTTGTCATTATCAAACCAAATCAAACCAAATAGAAGAAAGGCCACTGTAATGTTAGAAAAAAGAACTAGAAATATCAGCTTTTCAGAGCTGAAAGAGGCGCCCGTGAGGATGGAGGTCAGCACATCTCTGCTCTAAGTGTTACGTCTGACCCGGACGCAGAAATGTTTAGATGGTACAGCTCAGTTTGGGTCGGTGAGGTCCTGTTTGAAACAGTACGTCCTTACCCAGCTCACCGCTGTCGAGGCCAGCTATGTAACTGTGTGACATCATTCACGAGTCCTCCATCAACATAATCGGGGGAGGCGAACATAACTGAGTTAAGAAAGGACAACAGTGATGGATGTGTGGGGTCTCCTGCTGTTTGTTTGACACAGGCCTTCAAATGGGTTTTCCTGTGTTTTAGACCATGTCTAAGTTTCTAGCACCATCTGAACCAAACTGGGCCACTGACTTTGGTACCCCAACAGAAGAACGTCAAAAGGTGGGACACTACAGAACAGAAACCCTTTTCAGCCCGACTTTCCTGCAGCCCAAATCTTTCTATCCCTTTTTTCCTGTTTGTGTGCCCTATTTGAGATCTGTGCTACAGTTTTAATCTACTCGAAGCTGTAGGCCCTGACCCATAAACTTTAGCAGGGATTGTGCAAGAACAAACCTCTAGAGCCCTGGAAGACATAAAAAACCATTTTCAGAGACAAAGCACCACTAAAGTTATCAGAAAAATGTTCTTGATGAGGGAAATCATTGGAAGTAATTGCAAAAACGGCACCATTACCATCCTGTATACCATTTGCTTTGTCAGATACACAAAGCAAACATAAAAACACTTTTAATGTCAACTTAAGGTTTAATTATTTTAGAATACCAAACAAACAACATAAAAAGTGTCTTTACGAACAGAAAAACACAATAATGCTCTTAACATTATTGCAGCTCATTATTGGATAAATGAAATTAAAATTTCCATCAGCAGACATCTTCGTGCTGCACCATAAATCAAATGCATAACTGTGCTGTAAAACCGGTGATAAAGCAGCTTCCAAACAGCGGCGCTTGTCTCTCATTTGTTAATGTTTAATCCTCATATTGGCAAAACTAAACCTGCAAAAAACAGCCCACAACCACACAGGCGCTGAAACAAACATGGGACGCAGATAATGACCTGAAATCAATCAGAGCTTCAGAGTGATTATCCACATGCAGCCCACACAAGTCTGCGGTTGTCTGTGCAACTTGGATTTGGTTCAGGAATCGCTGGAAGATGAGGACGACGTTTGAAAAACCTGCACCATCTGTTTCCTCACAGGGACAAGATGAGACTGAGGATGAGTGAATCTACAAAGTCCATGACGACGTGGAGTTTTCTTGACACATCGGTCGGTGGTGATGTTACATCACATAAGGTGAAGGGTTTGGTTAAAGTAAAAACTAACAGCATGTAGTTAGTAAGATGGAGACTGACAACACCGGAGTTTATTTATGACAGTAATGAAGAGAAATGAAGCACAGGTGAAAAACAGTATTAGCACTGGAGATTCTTACTTTAATAATTAGTATCACTCCTACATGAACCAGATGCATCCTGACTTCTGTCTTTCACACTGCAGCAAAAAGATGCCAGTTTCTTTCCTTTTTTTTCCTTGATCGTAAGCATATTTGTGATGATGCTGTCAACAGGAAGCATGTCTTCTAGGTGGAAATGTTTGGGCACAGAATGCCCAAATACAGCAACATGCCAACCTGCAAGGAAGACGAACAACCAAGAGCGCTGGACAACTAAAGCATCAACCCACGAAACGTCCCAGGCCATAAGGGCTCACTCCCAGGTTGAATTTAGTTCTTAGAAAGTCGAGATGGACCCAAACAGTTAGACACCTGGATACCTGGACAGACATCACCTTCGCCAAGAGAGCACCATCAACGTCTACGAATGTCAGCTGCTTGAAGAAAGACAGCATCCCCACCACCGCAGATGTGTGGATCTACTTAACCGAACGGATAGTCAGCCCCAAGGTCCGGATAAATGGGGAGGGTTGTGTCAGGAAAGGCTTCTGGCAAGACGATCACAAAAATGACATGTGCTAAAATATCTAAAAATCTTATCTTTTCTTTTCTTTCTAACTGATCTCAGTTGTAAAAAATGTGGAAAAAGGTCTGTATTCAGAGCCATGATCAGGCTAAAATAGTGTCCCAACCAACGCAATGCTCCAGGATCTTTATGTGTTATTGTGGGGTTGGACAGCAGTGGAGGCAGACTGTTCAGTTCCTCTGCAGTGGGATCGTCGGAGACTCTTATTGTTATGGTGCACTACCGAGGACAGATCCAGTCTGCGCTCCAGTGGGAAGACCCAGACAGGAATACCCAACGGAGGCTCAGAACTGATCAATTTCAGTTTCAGCACAAGCCATTTTAAGAATATTGCCTTTATTTATCCCGTTCCAGTGGGGTGTTGAAGTCACACGATTCTGTTCAAAGCCACCGGACTGATTTGATAAAAACCTCTAAGCGTCCCGGTGTACCTGCTTGGACTTAGGTGTTTGAAAGGGTTTGTTTGGAAATGAACTTGTGTGTTAAAATTAAAGCCAGTTAATAAGACAAGCAAGCTAAAAACAATCCCTTAAAACTTGTCGTTTGTTCAGTAAAGCTGTGCAAGATCAGAGAGCACCGATTTTCATTCCATGATCATTTGATCACATTATAAACGGTTAACAAAAAAGATTAAAAAAAAACAAACTCTGCTGACTATCCAAAGACATCATGAGCATTTTCTGAGCGGAGATAAAAGCAGGGGATGAAGGTGGAAAGTGCAATCCATTCCACCTACATCAGAGTCCGCATTGATTTTATTTTTAAACATCCTGCAGCAGAACGGAGGCGCGGAGGCAGAGGGCGGGAAAAACTCAACTCGACTTAGACTGGAGATTCAACTGCAGAGCTCAGCGTACGTGACGTGACAGTCGCACCTTCTGGCAACAGTTCCCATTAAAGAGGGAAGTCAGACTGGGTGACTGAATGCTGCGCGCGGAGGTAAATCCGACAGGCTCGGCTGCCTGATGCCTCCTTCTGCTCGGTCAAACACGTTATTTATTTCTCATTGTGCGTGTCCACAGGCCGTAAATATGTCTGTAATTACCCACAATGCCGTCAGGTGGGGTTAATGGAGAACCCATTAGCATAGATAGAAAGAGGATGGATGGAGGGAAGCTGCATTAGAGAGGCGGTGAAAGGTGAAGCTGAGGAGTAGGAGGATGATGAAACCTCAGGCATAATCAGCAAATATTAGACATTAATTCAGCTTTTTATGAGTCCATCTGCCTCCCTGCTGGTCGGGTCAACAATTAAAGCAGGCTGAATTAAAAGGAGAATATCATCGTTGACATGTTTAAGGCTGGGGTCAGTCCATAAATGTAAAAATATATATTTGCGGTCATTGAAAGTGCAGCTTCCAACCTCCTTTTGACTCTTCCTCCTTCGCAGTCAGTAGCTTCACGTACACTTATTCGGGGACTGATGCAAACCTGTAAAAGCCCGTCATAAATAATCAATGTAATTTTCTAAAATGGTCACTAGTTGTTGAAAAAATTCTCATAAAACTGGGCCAAAGCAGATCCCACACTGCGATGGAGACGCAACGGCGGAAAGATGTGAGGAGGATGTGTCAGGAAGGCCGATCAATATGTGGAACGCATGATCCACTGCGGCGACTCCTAGAGGGAAAAAGCCGGAAGGAGTCGTTGCTTTTTCACGCTGCAGCGGAGGCTTCGTCTTCTAAGGCCACAGAGGCTGTTCAGGGTCTACAAAACTGCTGCGAGTCAGCTACGCGAAACAACACAAACCTGACGAGACCCGTCAGGTCGACCACAAAGTCATGATGAATTCTCGTTATCCCGTCATGTCTGAATGAGAGCTCTTCCCCCTGGAAGAGGACCACGGGTGCAGAAGTGCAAATGAAACAGTTTCAAACTATCATTTTCTGCACCTTCCTTTAAGCTGCTGAGCTTTAAATATGGGTGCAATAAAGCCAAATGCAATGCATACACAAGCACTAATCTCAGGGCACTTCACAGGCAAAGTAGTGGACCACTTTTACTTTATCTCATGCAATACTTCTTAAGTGAAATAGAGCGACTAAATCTCTTTCTTCTTTAAGTATGAGCTGCATTTGTGGACTGTGCAAGAAATAAAAACAGAGTTGGCCTGAGGTCCTGACAGGCTTTTAATGAATCCCACCACTTATTGGTTTTAGGACATTCGTGGTTGGTGTTAGTTGAAGGATCAGCAGGACCCGATGGATACTTTACTTTCATTTCGTATTTCTGTTTCTTCATAGGATTTAATGGCAAAAAAGAAAAACATAGTAATATGTCATCTAACAGCAGTGTTTTTTGTTATTCTCTCCCATTAGCTCCTGTGTTTCATTAGAATAGGTAAAGTACCTCTGAAAAGTTTTATAAAAGTGCAGTGAATTACAAAAGTTTATGATGAAAAGGTACCATGACTGGCTCCATCAGCTGATGAGCTGCCGAGTACATTAAAGCTCACTCCGCAGCGCCTGTTACATTACTGTATTGGATATGCCTTTGGATTATTTATCAGGCTTATTTTAATGGTTAGGTCCACTTTTTAAAAACCAGTCGCACAGGAAGAGCCCATTACTGGCCATTCAAGTCAGCGGCAAAATGAAAGTTGAAAGGCAGCTACAGGATGCTGGATGAAGTCATTCATCATGGGACATGCTGAGATTTGGAAAACATGCCGACTCACTTTCTGAACAGTTTGATCAACACCACACTGGTCTGGCGCTCCGCTTGAACTCCGAATTCTAGTTTCAACTGAAATGCAGAGACGCTTAACATCAACTTAAGGCAGTTGGGAATCTGCTTAGGGTGCCCCCTGAACACCACCCTCGGGAGGTATCTCAGTGAGGTCCAACTGGAAGGAGGCCCCCACACCGACCCAGGACACACTAGATGGATAATATTTCTCAGCTAACTTGGAAACAGCTTTGTGTTCCCAAGAGGCTGCTGCCACTGTGACTTGGAGTTGGATGAAATGGAAGACAATACTTCCTCTAACCCTTTTACATCAGGGGCAACGTCCACGTGTCAATGCCCGTCAGATCGGATGGAAGGTTTTGGTGGTTTTTCGGAGGATTTTATCTCCCGATTTGGTATCGTCTTGTGTCTTCCTTTGACTTCCCTTGGGCCCGTCTCACGGGATTGTTCCCACCTGTGTCTCATAAGTTTCTGTAAGTATACCTTATTGTCTGGTCTTTCCCTTTTTCCCTGCCAGTCCACCTCTTCCCGCTCTTTTCATGCGGTCACTGTCTTTTTTCTGGTTTTCCTGCCTGTGCAACACTTTCTGTTTTAAATAAGAGACTTCTTGTTTGGTGGTCCTGAAGCCTCCCGATGTCTTGCACGTGGATCCTCGGTACACATCCCATCATCACAGGTCAGACCAGCTAACAAAAGCAGAAAGATGATACAATACTCACTTTAAGAAAATCAGTCAAGAAATGGTCGTCGTACAAAAATTGCATTTAAAAATAAATAAAGATTGGTATAAAAACAAAACAAAAGTAATAATGAAATACAAACGTGTGAGCTGTCAGACGGATTTAACAACCGGACATAAAGGTGGAGGTGAATCCTGACAATCCTGACAGCAACACCTCCAGGTTTAGGCGGCTTTTTTCAAACGCTTGTAGGGTTTTAGAAAATGGTTAAAGGATTAATCAAGTCTTCACGGGTTTAAGAAATGTTTCAATCAAACACTAGAAAGGTCTTGAGAAAGGTCAGAGCAGCTTTAGTTTAGTGGATGCAAGTGGAAGTTTTAACACCATAAATGCTTGGGATTATCAACAAGATTGGAACTATTATCTTCCCTAATCGATAAAATGATGCTTCTGTCAAACGGAAGTCAAATGTCAGTTATATAACTGCTGCTGTGGTAATAACAGCAGAGTCTCTCACTCAGCCCGAGTACAGGAGAGCATGTCACCGATGTGCGAGTATATCCGGCGTGCAACCCCGCCCCTCCCGAACACGCATGTGGAAGTGGGACGGGAAAAAAATGAAAAAGGGATAAAAACAAACAAAACAAAATCAACAGCAACAATGGGCACGATATATGAATGTAAAATGAAAAATGCTTCTTAAAATGATAATATCCTACATTTCAATTCAATTTGATCTGTATGACATTTTTTACATTAGATAGTTTTGAGGCCAATTTAATCCACACGTGTCGTCTTTGAATGTGACTCACTGATTCATGAATGTAAACGTGATTTTAGACTTGTCCCGTGTTGAAAATGAGGCGTATGCCATACCACGTCCAATCTTGTCAAACTGCTGAAGTAAAATGTTTAGGAGCAGCACCATGAAACGTTGAGCTGCTGTCAGATTAATGAAAGCAGCACCTGTCTGAATGGGGCTTTACATAAGTGAAGGGATCAGTGATCGTTCAAGAAAGAGCTGACGCAGCAGTAACATTTTCAATTTTAGCCTCAAATGGGACATAACTCCAGAAGTCCTCAGCCCTTCATTTCTCATTACCAGATAGGTAAATTCCCTGCCAGGAAGACAGGACATGTTTGAAACTCTTGGCTTCCAGTCTGCAGCAAGAAGCAACATTCCCACTTCCAGGCTGAACCCAATGTGGAAATTAGAGAAGTTGCAGTTCATCGACTGACCACTAGAGGCTGACGCTGACTGATCGCTAGAGGCTGACGCTGACCGTGAGTATGCATCAGAAATGAACATTTGCAGCCTGATTCTAAAACACTTTTGGTCTCCAAAGTTTGATTTCCCATCCATGACCGCTGTACAGGAGGTGATTTGGTTTTTTTGTCAGGTTTGTCAGGTAAAAAGCAAAAACGTCATGTGTAATAAGGGGCGTGGACTTTAGACTGGCTGTCATCATTTGTGCTACTTAGTGCTTAGCGCCGCATTAACTTCTGAGCTTTGAATCAAGACGTAAGAGAGCAGTCGGTCCACTCCCATATCAACATCACCCGGGCCGTTCACAACCGACAACGCCCCTCCCTCACTGTCCCCACTGCCTCCACCCTTGTCCACTGTCACCTCCTGCATTGATTACTGCAACTCTCTCTTCGTCGGTCTCCCCCAGACGTCCCTCCACAAGCTCCAGCTGGTCCATAACTCTGCTTCCCGGTTCATAACAAGAACCCCATCATTCCATACATCACCCCCATCCTGTAGCAGCTCCACTGGCTTCCAGTATGGCTGAAAATTAACTACAAACTCCTCCTGTTCACCTTGAAAGTCCATGTATCACCTCACCCCACCTTATTTGGCTGCCCCCTCCCTCAGATCCTCCCACATCCTCCTCCATGGCCCCTCCGCCCACCTCAGCACCACCAGCAGCAGAGCTTTCAGCCGCTCAGCTCCTAAAACTCTGGGACTCCTCACGACCCCCTGCTCACTCCAAGCCCAGCTACACGGTCCTTCATGGTTACTACTTCATTTTTTTTCCAGTCTTTGTATTTGTTTGTTGTACAGTGTCCTTGGGTCTCATGAAAGGTGCTTGCAAATAAAAGGTATTATTATTTATTACCATAGTTATTTATATTTTAACAAGAATACATTTTATAATGTTGCTAGTTTTGTAACAGCCCACCATGACTGGTTGTGGGTTGGTGTGGAAGAACGGAGGTAAGAGGAGGCAACATCTGCCAACCGAGTGTCGGATCATCGCGGTGGACATTTCTGGTTTTGACCACTGGAACGACATTTCCAAGACCGTCTCAAGGAGCCGGTACCCACGGTGGATCATTTGACGACCCACCAGTGGAAGTCAGCTGTGTCCTGCAGTCCATCTGGCTGCAGGCGGCTCCAGCGGTCCAGCCCCCGCAGTCAGTCACGTGACCCTGAAGGGGTCTGAAGAGCGGTTTAAACCCTCTTTTTCATATTTGTTCCTATGTTGCCTGAGAGGCCAACGGGAACAACAGGAAACTGTTTTGTTGTACCAGACTGTAAATACGTTTATTTCTGCTGTAAAACTGGACATTTTAACACGGAGGTTTGTTGGACACATGGGCCTGAATCCAGATGTAAGATGATTGGTGCTCGGTCCCAGATACCATTTATTATTAAGTAGAGACACTTCAAATGCAACGTTTGGACACATTTGATCCGAGTGGATGTAAAGTAAAACTAAGTTATCATCAGAGGTTAACATGAACTACATCACAGTTACTGAACTAAGGTGGGCGTGTTCCACACGGGTTCCACAAGGGTTCCACACGAGTTCCACACAGGTTCCCAGGGTTCCACACGGGTTCCACACAGGTTCCCAGGGTCCCACACAGGTTCCCAGGGTTCCACGCAAGTTCCACGCAGGTTCCCAGGATTCCACACGGGTTCCCAGGGTTCCACACGGGTTCCACACGGGTTCCACACAGGTTCCCAGGGTTCCACACGAGTTCCACACGGGTTCCACATGGGTTCCACACAGGTTCCCAGGGTTCCACACGGGTTCAACACAGGTTCCACACAGGTTCCACGCGGGTTCCCAAGGTTCCACGCGGGTTCCACACAGGTTCCCAGGGTTCCACACGAGTTCCACACGGGTTCCACATGGGTTCCACACAGGTTCCCAGGGTTCCACACGGGTTCCACACAGGTTCCTAGGGTTCCACACGAGTTCCACACGGGTTCCACACAAGTTCCACACGGGTTCCCAGGGTTCCACACGGGTTCCCAGGGTTCCACACAGGTTCCACGCGGGTTCCCAAGGTTCCACGCGGGTTCCACACAGGTTCCCAGGGTTCCACACGGGTTCCACGCGGGTTCCACACAGGTTCCCAGGGTTCCACACGAGTTCCACACGGGTTCCCAGACCTGTTCTTTATTCCCATTTGCAACATGGCACCACACAGTACGAAGAAAGAGAAATCTCAGTGACTCTTCAGGAACCTAAGGGTGACGTCACAGGGGGTGGGTCCAGTTCTGCTCATACAGTCTGTGCTTCGCAGCGGTTTTCTGTTATAAATAAATAAAACTGGTGTCTCTCAGTCAAACCACAACATTACTTTGACAATGAGTAATTTAAGCTACTTTAGAGCCACACAGCGCATTATACAGGCATTTTGACAGGCTGAAGAGCACTCCACATCACAGCTAAAATCATCTTAATATGCAAAATCACGCTTGCATATCAGTAAGAGCCTCAAAACCTCAGTGTCAGCCAGCGTCCACACTCTGACATGCATCGCTGCTTCCCTCCACTCACCTCACTAACCGCGGTATTAACATAAAGTGCTTGTGGTGAAGTGTGAAATGGTTCTGCAGCAGCTGGCGGCCAAACTCCGGAGAGTCATCAGGATTTTGGTCGCACACTTGAAGGACTCGAGCAAATGTCAATGACGTTTTTCATTTCCTGAATCAGATTTCACACTTTACGGATGGGTTAAGTAAGAAGTCAGTCAAGAGGGCGACGACCGCTGGGGGGTTCAGAGCACTTCGACTCACCTTGTAACAAGTGATGAATATGTAAATGACACATGCAGGAGAAAAGTTCATCGGACTCATTGCAAAGACTGATATGTGAGTAAGTGAAGGGCAGAGGTGCAAACAATTAAAATGATCTGAAATATCTGCCGTTTTCTCTGGGAACTTTCCTCAGGCGGACAGTGAGGACGGCGCAAAGGCGAAGAGGCATCCTCGGTGCATCTAATCCGCCAAATGGTGAACCGTGCAGAGGCTTTAAGGTGGTCCATAAGAGTGAAAGGAAGCTGCAGCCCCAGCAGCAGGGTGTTTGGTAAGTAACAGCTGTTCCAACGGACCCCCGAGGTTAACGGCGGATGTGCAGATGCTGTTCACGGCGTCTGCTGGCAGGTTATGTGCAGGGCTGTGTTCTCGGACAGCGGCCGTCAATACAACAGGGCGATTTTCATGCCAGGACTTTTTTTTAATTCAACGCTGGTTATTTGATTGTAGTCTCAGTCTCCAGACAAGCTTCAATAACTAAATCATGATTTATGCTTCTCCATCACAACTAAGCAGAGTTGGCAAAAATGCTTATTAAGCCGTGATTACCTTGTGCATCGTTATGTCTGCTTTTAATGTGTAATTACATGAGATAGACGTAGATGTGTAGAACCCTGTAGCTTACAGAGCAGAGCTCCATAAACATCCCACATGGTGATGGAGCAAACAGAGCAGATCTCCTGACAGATGGAGCTGATGACTGCTGCAGTCGTTGCTTCAACTGAAACTACAAAAATCTATCCGGCTGCTTTGGAAATGGTGGACAAGAAGTAGCAGCCAGAAATACTGGTCCCATGGTGATCACATTTCAACTGGTTTAGCTCTTCATGATCACAAAAACGGTGTGATCAAGGATAAAACAACGAATTTGTCACATGTCCAGAAGGAGGCGCTCTCGTCAGGGATTCACGCCGCTCGGCCGGAGATGAGTGACTCCTTCCCACTGAGTTTAACCAACTATTTGAGCAGCAAAGCAGGTCAATAGAAGCATTGATCACCTATCAGGACATGTCCACACTTGTAATGGTAAAGCATTAAATGGTTGTTATGGTGACGCCTGGTGACGCGCTAGTGACTCCACCCCTCGAAAATGGACAATTTTGATCCTCTTCAGTTTAAGGGTACAGCAGCGGACCAGGATAAAACCAAAAGCCTAAGAAACGAAGGCTTCCTGAGAAAAAACTAAAGCAGGAGATGCGTATGTGCTGTGATTTTAGGATGCTGGAGTGTGGATGGAGAAAGCTTGTCCTGCTCCCTCTGCGCCGGCGCCCAGATGTCACCTCGGAGATTAGTCGTTCAGCTTTCTGGGGTCTGTAATACGAGACCGATGGGTAGAGTGGAGACGCTCGGCGTTACAGGAGCCCTCACATGTCTGACATCAGCAGCAGGTCATAAATTTTGAGGTGTGACAAAAGAATTTAGCCAAAATGAGTTCAGGTGTCACTTACAAAAACCGTGGTTGCTCGGTTAGAAGAGTTAAATCTCCATCTGGCCTGAGAATGGATGAAGGAGGTTCTGGATCCAGGAGGTTCTGGAGAACGCTGCTGTCTGACATGTGGCACAAACAGGACGGATGTGTTCGCTTCAACCCAGACCGGTTCTACAGGTTGTTTCTGTCATTCTGTGGCCTTTTTTATTTGAAGCTTCTTCAAATATGATCCTTGGACGGTAATGGAGCCCAAAGAAGTGGATGCAGTTACAGCCAAAATGAGATTTCAGTGTTGGTTCATTTCATTTTCAGCCAATTAAATAAAACTTTGACTTCAGTTTCTCCGTAATGTTGTTGTCCTTCAACACAAGTGTTGTCAAACGTTTCTTCTATACGATAAAATTAAGATAGAAAATAACTTTGAATGCAGGGAAAATGTGCATGAAACAGTCTGAACTTGAGGAATTAGAGTGCAGGTACCCAGGTGTCCTAAAGTGTAGTACCGGTGTGCCGCTGTAGTTTAGCATCAAACTCCTTTATATTCATCCTTTTAAGCTTTTTGTTTTTCCTGACTCATCTGTTGGAAGCAGATGACATTTAAACGTATCCTAAAATAGTGTTAGAGTAAATAAACGAATGAATCTGTTCATGATTGCCGAGAGGAGGGGTTTGTAACTGGAGGTCAGGATGCTGCAGACGGGTGCTCAGAAGTATTTTGTCATGAAATCGTCTTAAGTCGGGCGTTCGAGGAAGAACGTGTTTTCTCTGGTTTTATGTCACCGGTTACAGACTCATGCAGCAGTGCAGCTCCTTTATTTCTCTTCTTTTATCACATGGTCCAGTCGTCTTGTTTTCTTTTATTGTTTAACGTGTTTTTTATCATCAATTTTACACTGCAGCCGTCTGATCAGCTGATTTTAACAAAAAAAGTCTTTTCAGTATAAGAGGGAGCAGGAAGTGGACCTGATGGCGTGTGCTGCACCCTGAGATGGTTTCATGAGCTCATCTGCAGCAGCTGGAATGTTGTTTCTAGGATTTATGAGTCCAAAAAGAAGTGGGCCAGCGGTCAAGACCTCAACACTTTTACAGATTATCAAACCAGTTACAGCAGAATGTTGGTTTGGTGAATGATGTCAATAAATATGAGGAATAACGTGCATTTATTCAAGCGTTTGTTGTGAATTTGAGTAGAAGCCGGAGGATGTGGTGGGTGGTGTGTGAGTGTTGGGGGGGGTCTGGGCATGGGTCAGCAGATAAGAATGCAGCTCAATTAGTCCTTATCCAACAAGCAGGTCACATGGACCTGACACACACATGCACACACATGCACACACATGCACGCAAGGTCAGGCACATAATCCCTCAGCAGCAGGACTCGCATCACTTCTGTTTAAATGCTGGAAGATTAAAACTGCTTTCTGCTCAGTCTGATCCATCCGCACTCAGATGCTGCTTGTTTATCCGCCACAGAGACACAAAGTGAAAATCCTCACCTGTGTGTGCTGGCCGAGGTTCTTACTTCCACTAGTGTTCTGGTCCACGGATCATTCCATATCCTAGTCCGGTGTGTTGTAAACCCCTCAAATATCCACTCCGAATCACAGAGCGACCTCCGCAGAAGTAGCAGGAGGCATTGTCTCCGCTCCTGAAGCTGTGTTCTGCTCTGCGTGCGGGAAAAGACGCACACGCTGACAGCTCTGCAGGAGGAGGCAGAGCCGGGGGAACCAGGCGGCGGTGCTGCGGAGCTCAGCCCGGGACGAAGCGCCCTGGCCGGGGAGGAGGAGCGCGGCGGCTGCGGCTGTCAGATCCAGTCCCCGCCGGTCTGAGCCTCATTCACGAGGCGGTCGGTGTCGGTAAAGCTGCGCTCCTGCTGGAAACTGAGGCAGGCTGCAGCAGCACCGAGCCCCCCCTGCGAGGACAGGCCCCGCCCCACCGCACAGGCTCAGCCAATGAGAGCGGGCTTCTGCTCTTTCACCCCCACCCCCGTCTCTCTCCCTCTCTCAAGACTTTGCTTCACCACTGGAGTCAAACCCGCACGTAAAGCTCGAACACGAGCGGATACGCGCTCAGTCACGCGTGTGCAGCCACAGAGACACCTCTGTCCACACCTGACTGACCCACGCTTCACTTCCTGTCGCCACCTGTAGCTCAATTCACTGCAAACGATTTTACAACTCCAAATCTAACAGAGGCGATGTCCATGTTAAAATGACCAAGCCGGTTGTATTTGAAAGAATACTTTTCGTTTTAGGAATTCAGCTCTCAGTTTCCTGACCCGGCTACAGGGAAGAAAACACCCAAACTCCAACAGGAATTTTCCCCAATATAAGTTCTAGAGTTTGTCTTCTGCACATGAGAACAACGTAACCTCCAAATTCTTCCAAAAATCTGGCCGAAGAAGCTGAATGTGAAGTGCTTTTGGTCATCTCTGTCAACAACCCAGTATCTGCAGCAGGCCTGTGCCACACCTCAACCATGATGGAACCAGCTGACAGCGCTCCTGTGGATGGAAGCAGATGTCCACATACATCTGGAGCTGAGGAGACTTCCACAGGACTGGGGCTGCTCGACAGTGATGCCCCCCAACCACCAGAGAAGCAGGGTTGTGAACTGGGTGCTGGTCATAAGTGGGAGGATCCTCGTCCTTTAAAAGTTCAGAGGATGCGACGTTCATGGCTTCAAAGAGAGCCAACTGTGTTGTTTGACACCGGGTGTTTGAGTCCGAGCAGCGGTGTCCATCATAGACCCGTTTTGATTGCAGTGGCACCTCCTCAGATGACCAGAATATTTGGATGGTGTTGTGCTCTGCAGATAACATATCCAAAGTTTTCACAATTTTACACCGAGAACTTTATTCTGAAGTTATTCCAGGATACGTGGGTACAGGTTTTACAGATTTGTGCCCGTGCCCCATCAAATTAAAAATGAGTTTATATTTTTCATGAAGTGATCAAATGTCTGCCTCTCAACATTTCACTTGTCATCTATGTATGAATAAACCCAGTGTTTATGTGAGTTCTGAGTCATTTCTCTCTGTATTTAGTTACATTGTAAACAGCGCACCTTTGTTAAGAGAATATGATAAACCCTTCTTTAAGCCTCTGTTCTCAGTATTATAAATACTTACTTCAGTTAAAAATAAAATGAATAATTTACTCATTAGTGTGAGATATGTGTTTTGTCTCCAGCATGTTCAGCAAATAAAAGGACAAGTAAGTCTAGTTTCTGAAGAACTTTCTTTTCAGTCAGCATTATTCATGAGCAGCTGCTGTGATTGGATGAGGTGAACGCTGGGGCGCCACCTCTATATGACCGCAGCATGCACACGTCCTCATGCATGGCTGCGCCTGGGCGTTGATCAGCTGAGACCTGAGCTGCTTCAGGATCACCACATGTGAGCAAGTATGGAAAAAAACTAATTTAACTTTCCCCCTCTGTGATGTAAATCAACAAAAATGAAGCCAAAAAGAAAAATCATGTGGACAAACTAAGTATGGTGCAGCCAAGTCGAGCTAATCCTTACATTTTTGTTGTTTGCCGGTCATTCAGGAACATTCAGGTGTGTGAGTTAACATGCTAAGGGGGAAAGACATCAGCAATGGTCTTAGAGAAGCATATATATATATATACTTATATACTTATATATATATATACTTATATATATATATATATATATATATATATATATATATATATATATGTGTGTGTGTGTGTGTGTGTGTGTGTGCATGTGTGTGTGTGTGTGTGTGTGCGTGTGCGCAGGTGTACACAGGGAAAACAACTAAAAAGCCACCTTTGGGACTTGGGAAAAAAAACAACATTCCATTGGGATCCCACTTTGTTGCTTCCTCTGTATTTATACTGGTGTTCAGTCACTGCTGGTCTTGAAATGTATTTTATTATGTTGAACATATAGAAATGGAGGAGTCGCCTATCAAAAAATGTATCCAGCTCCGACTGGACCAATTTATAGCCAAGTGTGAGGCAGCATGGACAAGCATCAGAACCCTCAAATCTGAGAGCATGGTTCTCCGGTGGAAAAGGGTCGATTACCCTGTACAGGTCGGAGATGAGGAGGAGATTAAGTATTTCAGTGTCTTGTTCACAAGAGAGGGAAGAATGTTACAAGCGATGGGGAAGCATCTACAGTTTGGTAGATACTGTACTGGTCTGCTGGTCTGGTGTAGAGCTCTGTTTACTGGACGGCTGTCACCAATGGTCACCAGCTGTGGGTAAAGGGTTAAAGAATGAGATCCCAGACACAAGTGGCGGAAATGAGATTCCTCCACAATGTGGCTGGACTCTCCCTTAGAGAGAAGCTGAGAGGTTCAGTCATCAAGGAAGACTTGGAGTAGTGTCAGTGCTCCTCCACATCGAGACACGTCCATTGAGGTAGTTCATCTAGTTGGGATGCCTCCTGGATCTCCCTGGAGTCCTCCTTGGGGAGGCATTTTGGGCTTTTCCAACTGAGAGAAAACCTTGAGGCTGACCGAGGACATATAGTGGGATTATATTTCTTGGCTGGCCTGGGAACAACATAGGTGGATGGATGGATGGATGGATGGATGGATGGATGGATGGATGGATGGATGGATGGATGGATGGATGGATGGATGGACGGACGGGTGGGTGGATGGATGGATGGATGGGTGGGTGGGTGGACGGACGGACAGACGGGTGGACGGACGGACGGGTGGATGGGTGGAAGGATGGATGGATGGATGGATGGATGGATGGATGGATGGATGGATGGATGGACGGACGGGTGGATGGGTGGAAGGATGGGTGGATGGGTGGAAGGATGGGCGGATGAATGGTGGTGAACCACAGCATGAGCTTCATCTCAGAGCTGATGAGTTTTCCGGAGCTTTTCAACAGAAACACAAAGGTTAAAAAGCGGAGCGATGATGAAAGGGAGTGGGGTCGACAGACAGGCAGTGAGCGTACAGACTAGCGAGGAAAAGAAGGTGAAACAGCACAAGAAGCAAAAAGCTGCAGATCATAAATTATTCAGAGACAAGTTGCTTTTGTAAGAGCATGAAAAAAAAATCAGACAAGGACAACTTTCACCGAGCTGCTGCTCAACTCCGACGTGCACTTGTACCACAAACTCACTCTGCTCAACATCCATTTTTCAAAGGCAGCACTCAGATATTCAAGGTGAGGCCAAAGATGCATGAGAGGCATCCTATGCAAATAGCCCATATGTGCTGCCTGTCACATTCTCACAGGAACTCTGGACACACAAGGTGTGGAGCGTGTTTCCGTGTGTGTGAGAGCAGTGTGGCGTCTGATACGAGCTGCCTTACGATGTTGATGCTCAGGTCAGAGGTCACATAAGACACGTAAAGGACAGCTGGACGAGGCTCCAGAGAAATGTGTGTCTAAAATAACAGCACAACAAAACCTCTTAAAAAATAAGAATGATTTTGCTCTTTTAGGTCCTCATTCACAGATCAGAAGCTGTGCTTCGCCAGTACAGGGATACGCACTAAGTAGTAAAAGTGATGACAGCTAAGTGGCTTTGCTGGCCGCCAATCAGAAGACCACCTGATTATACTTAAATTTGTTGCTTCATGCTGTTTTACCTGATGCAGTACAAAAACAAAATGACCATGGAACAGTTGTCATGGGTGTAAAATCTAACTGTGGAGACAGAACCAGACTGTAAATGTGTTTATTTCTGCTGCTCAGTAGGACATTTTAACACGGAGGTGAGCCGAGATCGAGGTCCTGACCCCTGGTGGTCAGTCGAGGAACTGCAACCGCTCTAGCTCGCAGGTGAAGCCAACGTGGACGTTTGAATGCTGGTGCGTGGGTACAGTAGGTGGTGAGAAGGGGACGGTGGGTATCCAACAGCGCCGTAGGTTTTATGACCTGTGAGCTAACTGTTATTAAGAGTGGAGCAAACTTTGTAAAGTTGTTTAAGATGCGCCACGGACTGAAAAGTGACAGAGTGAATTATAACAAATGACATTTGGCAGGAATAAGTAATAAATAAAATAACATTACTTTGGTTCTGAGTCACATCCTCTCAGTGGTGGCTGCTTTTCAGTCGTGAACGAGCTTGTGACGCTTGTCGTGTGTCGGAGATGTGGATGGACGCACCGACCGAATGATTTCTGGTTCAGACCGGTCGACTGCAAGGACCAGTCACCACATGTGGCGTGTTGAAACAGTGGAGCTGGAGGAGACGGACGGACGGACGGACGGACGGACGGACAGGCCTTTAATATTTTATAAGCTTGCAGATGGCACACTAGAGCCTGTAACAACCATCTTTAATAAAGGTGGTCAAGAATACCTGTGTGTGTTCAGTGGTGAAGGATCAAAGAACCTAACTCGAATGGCACGCGCACGTCAAGAGCCAGACGCCTACATCAATAATTAAACACACACACACACACACACACACACACACACACACACACACACACACACACACACACACACACACACACTTCCTGACATGCAGACACATTTGAGGCAGTAAAAGCCCGTCACACTCTCGGTGGCCTTCAGCGAACGTTCACGTCCTCTCATGGACCTCTAACTGGACGGTTGGTGGATGGAGCCCTCCCCCTGTCAGCTGTTGAAAGGTCTTCGGGAAGGACACCTCCATTTAGGATTAAAACTTTAAGCAAAGTACCTTCATTTTCAGACTCTCATAAGTTTGGGTAAAGTCATATAATGTAACTATAACCATCATTATTTTATTAGTTGATTAAAAGTTATTTAAAAGTCACTGACTGTCGGAAGCCTGGAGTTCATGAACATCACTGGTTTCCTCCCTGGAGATCCTTTTCCAGACCTTCAGTGCAGCTACCTTCAGTTGTTGCTTGTTTCTGGGTCTTTCTGTCTTCAGGTTTGTCTCCAGTGTCTGAAAACTCACATCAGGTGACTGAGCTGGACAACAAAGAACATACCATGTTTCCTGTTGAAAGGAGATTCTTAGATTTTCTTTCTCAGTATGTCCAGGGTCACCATCCATCTGTATCTTCTCAGTGTTGTTGCGTTTGTCTGAATGTGAGTAAAGACCTGAACACCTCAGAGTTCATCTTCTACTTGTGCCATCAGTAAACACCGCTGAGCCCGTTTTGTTTGCAACCAAACATGCCCATACCATAACCCTGCCTCCACCGTGTTAATCGTCTGGTCTGTTTGGATCAGTTCTACTTTATTAATCCTCAGGAGAAAATACAGAACAGAAACAGCTGTTTCTTTCCTCCTTCAGACTTTTCTCCTCCAACAAGGTTATATTGATTTCAGCTGTCCACATAATCCGGTTCCAGAACATGAGAGGTTTTGTTTGGAGGTTTCCGGTTCCTCGGAGGTTTGCATCATGTTGTGAACCTTCTATCTTTACATTCATGAAGGCGTGTCTTCTTTGTACACGTCAGCAATGAAACACGTACCTTCTCCAGAGTATTTTGACTTCTAAATAATTCTTTTAATCAAACCTCTGGAATCAAAGGTTTACTTTAAATCCACCTTTGTAGCATAAAGGAAAACGATGTCTGAATAGTTCTGGACCTCCAACTGTAGCGTTAAAATCAGTTTTTGTGTTTCTGTAAAGAACCTGATGAGGTTAAAGAGGTGCTACAAGTGCAGGGCCACTTAGCATTTTCAGATTTCTTAACCAGTGCTGTTCATTTAATTTATTGATTGAACTAAATTGTAGAAGAAAATGTTTCTGACTGCTGGCATTCAGGACTCCACAATCCTTTATATTATTTTGCTTTTAATAGAGTAATATTGGTTATAATATTAATTTACTTATCAATCAATGACAACTGGATCATTAATTGTCATTTTATGAGACTTATGTATAAATAACTAATTTTCAATAAATTAAAGCAATTTTCTTATCCTAAATTTTAATTTTGACCATTTTATTTATGAATTAAAAATTTACTGTGTGTTCACAACACAATAATCACAACAGTCATTTAAAACATTATCATTAGAGTCAAACAAACCAGAAAATTATTATCGAAGTCTAAATTTAACGTTGTAAGCACAATAAGCATGTTTGCTTAAACATGAGTTGTGAGGGGAAAAAAGGCTCAATATGCTTTGAATCGGTGACGTTAGTCGCCACCAGCCATTAAAGTCCCATTGATGAGCACATCCGGGACAGTGATTCCTTGATGGGGTTCAGTCGATGAGGAGCGGCGGAGCGCTGTGTTAAGGACACAAATATAACATTTAAAAAACAGTTCGCCCGGCTCACGAGCATCATGGGTGATTAACTGGAGCCACATCAACCAACTGTGAGAATCGCTGGTTAAATAAATGACAATAAAAGCAGCGAGAGTTCAAAGGATTGTGCTCCAAATTTCCATTTATTTATTTCTTTAAATTTTAGACTAAAAGGTCTTCTGTTCAGTGGAACCACACATCGGCAGGCAATTTAAAGTCAGCTTTAATAGTGCCATCAACTGGGGGAGAAAAAAAGATTTAGCCGTGTCGTTTACTGAGTTCAACTAGAAAACAACTCCGTTCAGAGCAAAGACGGAGTTGCTTCCAGACAGCAAAAGCTGTCATTCAGAGATCTGAGCGTGTAATGTGCATGTGTAGTAGAGTTTTTTATGACATTCCTTGATGCAGTGGCAGTTGTTGTCAGTGGCTCTGGATTTCCATGATTCTCCCAAAAGCATGTGCGGATTCGATCGCCGCGGAATGAAGGCTCCTGATGGAGTGCCGCTGGAGGGCTCCAATATCGCATCCATCCACAGTGGTTTCCAGTTTTGGCCTTCAGTCACTGAATTTTTCCGAGATTCCCAGAATCTTTTCATAGTATTAAGTTTAAAGACCCAAGTCAAGTCAACATTTACTTATATACCACATTTAAAACATTTAAAACATCTGGAGTTCAGAGATGCTCCTCCACAGTCACACGTCCAGGATTATTACAGTCTCTTTTATACCCATTTATCTTTTATCTTGGAACCCTTACCTAACAACAAAACTACATTTTTTTAAATGAAATTAAACATTTTTTGCCTCTTAGCCTTTTTTTGTTTTGCTGTGTATCAGTTGCATCAAAGTCAATGCTTCTTTTTGCTTTTCCATTTTGCAAATGCAATAAAGTCGGTTAGTAAAATAAGTAATTAAAAATCTTTTTTTTTTTTTTTTTTTTGCTTCTGTTTGTTAAATGAACCTCAGATCATATTATTCTTATTTATTAAATGACATGACTATTCTTTTTTAAGACTCTATTTGTCCTTTTCCCTAATTATGTAAAATGTACTACTCTTGGAAATTGAAAAAGAGTCTTTCGTTGTAATTTTGGTAGAAATTTAAAAGGATGAGATTTGTTATCTTTCTTTGAACTACAACAGTATCTTCAGGGCAGTAGGGTTTCCGTTGGACTGAAAGCTTGAATCAATTTGGTTAAAAGAGCTGACACTGCAGGGTCTTCAAAACGTTATCAAAGTAAACAGCACGCCTTAACTGGCAATTTTCCTCAGTAGGAACTCAGTGTAAATAGTTTGGTTTGCATTGCTCTTTTACCTACAACATTTGAAAAATCTGCTACTCATTTTAAATAATGACAATTTAGGCAAGACACTTCTTCCCGCAGGTCATAGAAATGAACAGAATTCAAAAAAGAAAGTTGGGGTGTATTGAGGTGTTGGCAGCAGAATCGAATCAAAAATGGAATGAATAAAATCTCGTATTAAGGAAAAATGAAGGCAGAGGAAGAAACAACTGACTCACTAACAACAGGTCAAAATAGGAAAAAAATGAATAAAATAGTAAAATTAAGACAGATATAAAACAGAAAAACAGAAGATTTTCCATTGAACTCAAACATGTTTGGATGGTACAGGATGCTGGTTGGTGGTTAAGAGAGATCAAAGAAGCATTCAAGTGAACAAGCGTTCACACAACTCCAACTCATCTGGTCGTTTTCTCTGTGCCACAGACACCACAGCTGCAGACCAGATCCCCACAGCTGCAGACCAGATCCCCACAGGTGCAGACCAGATCCTCACAGCTGCAGACCAGATCCCCACAGCTGCAGACCAGATCCCCACAGCTGCAGACCAGATCCCCACAGGTGCAGACCAGATCCTCACAGCTGCAGACCAGATCCCCACAGCTGCAGACCAGATCTCACAACTGCAGACCAGATCCCCACAGCTGCAGACCAGATCCTCACAGCTGCAGACCAGATCCTCACAGCTGCAGGCCAGATCCCCACAGCTGCAGACCAGATCTCACAACTGCATACCAGATCCCCACAGCTGCAGACCAGATCCCCACAACTGCAGACAAGATCCCACAACTGCAGACAAGATCCCACAACTGTAGACCAGATCCCCACAGCTGCAGACCAGATCCCCACAACTGCAGACAAGATCCCACAACTTTAGACCAGATCTCACAACTGCAGACCAGATCCCCACAGCTGCAGACCAGATCCCCACAACTGCAGACAAGATCCCACAACTGCAGACAAGATCCCACAACTGTAGACCAGATCTCACAACTGCAGACCAGATCCCCACAGCTGCAGACCAGATCCTCACAGCTGCAGACCAGATCCCCACAGCTGCAGACCAGATCCCCACAGCTGTAGACCAGATCCCCACAACTGCAGACAAGATCCCACAACTGTAGACCAGATCTCACAACTGCAGACCAGATCCCCACAGCTGCAGACCAGATCTCATAACTGCAAACCAGATCCCCACAACTGTAGCTCAGATCCCCACAGCTGCAGACCAGATCCCCACAGCTGCAGACCAGATCCCCACAACTGTAGCTCAGATCCCCACAACTGCAGACCAGATCACCGCAGCTGCAGACCAGATCCCCACAGCTGCAGACCAGATCCCCACAACTGCAGACAAGATCCCACAACTGTAGACCAGATCTCACAACTGCAGACCAGATCCCCACAGCTGCAGACCAGATCTCACAACTGCAGACCAGATCCCCACAGCTGCAGACCAGATCTCATAACTGCAGACCAGATCCCCACAACTGCAGACCAGATCCCCACAGCTGCAGACCAGATCCCCACAACTGTAGACCAGATCCCCACAACTGTAGCTCAGATCCCCACAACTGCAGACCAGATCCCCACAGCTGCAGACCAGATCTCATAACTGCAGACCAGATCCCCACAACTGTAGCTCAGATCCCCACAACTGCAGACCAGATCCCCACAGCTGCAGACCAGATCCCCACAACTGTAGCTCAGATCCCCACAACTGCAGACCAGATCACCACAGCTGCAGACCAGATCCCCACAGCTGCAGACCAGATCCCCACAACTGCAGACAAGATCCCACAACTGTAGACCAGATCTCACAACTGCAGACCAGATCCCACAACTGCAGACCAGATCCCCACAGCTGCAGACAAGATCCCACAACTGTAGACCAGATCTCACAACTGCAGACCAGATCCCCACAACTGTAGCTCAGATCCCCACAACTGCAGACCAGATCCCCACAGCTGCAGACCAGATCCCCACAACTGTAGCTCAGATCCCCACAACTGCAGACCAGATCCCCACAGCTGCAGACCAGATCCCCACAACTGTAGCTCAGATCCCCACAACTGCAGACCAGATCCCCACAGCTGCAGACCAGATCCCCACAGCTGCAGACCAGATCCCCACAACTGCAGACCAGATCCCCAGGGTTTGTGGGAGTTTGCCCAACCAGTCCTCAAGAGGGATTTCCAACCGTATCCCTCATACTGTTCTGTGGGAGTTGCTTGAATTTTCAGGCCTTTCTTTACAGGCCATTTAGTGCCTTTGTTGCCAGAAGGCGGAGCTTCCACTCCCCAGATTTGTGTTCCTATGTGTTCCTATGAAGGTGCGATATTCCCTCCCCAATGAGTCCTTTAACAAAGTATTTGGTGTTCTGCAATCTAAAGAAAAGCTCTTTCCTCTACTCTGCTGTCCCCAGTCAGCACCACGTCCCCAACATCTCTGTCCCTGACTGCTGTCTTCAGTAAGGGCTGAAGGAAACAGCACTAAAGGAAGACTAATAGGACAAACGGCTGTGGTGGCCTCAGTTTCCCTGTCACTGATGGAGTTTATAAGGAGGGAGCTACAGCGGCAGAGATGATCTCCACCGTCAGCTGCTGGAGGACCTTCCAGGTTGCTCAGACTGACAGCAGGTTTCACTAGTATCTAAACTTCAAAATACACATCTGGTGGATTTTTTTTGTCTGTTTTGTTTTTCACTCTAACTGAACCGTGCCGTCTGACGGCCCAGTGGGCCATGTCTAACTGTCAGCATGGATGGACTCATTTCGTCTCCTGCTCCACCTCCTGTGCATTTAATACAGTATAGAGGCCGAACAAAGTGGTTTTAAAAATGGGATACTTTTCTCAGGTCAAGTTCATCAGTAGATTAGACTGGAAGAGCAGGTAGGTGAATTTGGGCAGCATCTCTACAAAGACACTATACCGGTCCATTGTAGAAAAGAGAGAGGTGCGCCAAAACGAGGACGTATATTCCAGCCCTCACCTAGGGTTACGAACTTTGAATAGTGACCAAAAGAGTGAGGACTGATGGATGGATGGATGACAAGGCTGATGACTATTTTCTCTCTAGATAAGTTGAGTCCTCCCGCCTCAGGGTAGTCCCAATGACAGCCTCATCTCAGAGATTGATGGTTTATGCAACACTACTTAATGAAACTCAAAGTTCTTGACATGTCTAGGACTTACTGACCTTCATGTCTTTCATTTATGGGCTATTAAATGTGGTGATTTTACCAATTGTACATCCCCTAACGGCCTCATGTAGAAGATCAGAAAATTAAACCAATCAAGTGAGATACAATTTGCTTCCACGAAGCGCGTTTATATGAATATGATTATAAAGACACACAGAAGCCCAGAAAGTGGGCTGAAGCATCGGCAGCTGTTTTCCAATGTAGGTCACTGCAGTCTGTCGTTGAGGAGCACCGAGGAATGACAGGTCTCTGGGATGTCTGCAAAGGTGTTATTTTAAGTCAAATATCGCCTGATCTTCTCTTGATAAGTAGATGGAACAATGTCAAGCGAGATCAAGCCAAATATGAAATTGAATGTTTTATTAGAGCAACAATTCTAAAATAAACAACCCATTAAATATTGATGCAGGCTGTTCTGATTTGAGGCACTTTGAAGAGAAATACACACCCATGTGGACATAAATATCCTATTTAAAATATGAAACAGGAAGAGGAAAATAAAACCCTGCTTCTGTCTAACATGTCAACCTCATTTATTTCCTAGAATAATATAACATTACAACGCTAAGTCAGAAAAACTGGGGAGGATTCTTACATTCACTTTGACTGTTTTCTAGACCGTCTGAAGCCAACCATTTCATATTGCTGCTTGTCGGCTTCATTTCATTTGTTAATATTCAATCATTTTGGTATGTCAGGCCTGTATCACGTCCCAAAAACAGCTAGTTAAGCTAATTAAGCTTTCACTAGTCTGCTTTGCTACCATTTCTTTCTAAAACACTCGCAAGGCGTTTCACTTGTTATATCATCACATTTTACCTGCAAACGCTTAAATCAAGTCACAGTATACTGTTGTTATTGTTGCATTTTTTTAAAGCTCTCCACAGGTTCTCTGCTGGGGAACAGGATTCAAGGCCCTACGTTCCAGATCTGCAGTCCACACGATCCAGGACTGCAGACGCTACGGTCCAGGACTGCAGGCGCTACGGTCCAGGACTGCAGGCGCTACGGTCCAGGACTGCAGGCGCTACGGTCCAGGACTGCAGGCGCTACGGTCCAGGACTGCAGGCGCTACGGTCCAGGACTGCAGACGCCACGGTCCAGGACTGCAGGCGCCACGGTCCAGGACTGCAGGCGCCACGGTCCAGGACTGCAGGCGCTACGGTCCAGGACTGCAGGCGCTACGGTCCAGGACTGCAGGCGCCACGGTCCAGGACTGCAGGCGCCACGGTCCAGGACTGCAGGCGCCACGGTCCAGGACTGCAGGCGCCACGGTCCAGGACTGCAGGCGCTACGGTCCAGGACTGCAGACGCTACGGTCCAGGACTGCAGGCGCTACGGTCCAGGACTGCAGGCCGATGGTCCATAGCTGACCCTTGTGTAATGTGTGCAAAATGTGGTTTTGAGAGAGATGCAAATCCGTCCCAGTCCTGGGTTTTAAACAAATTAATTAGTTTTCTCACACAAAGTGGACATTTTGCACTTGTTTTTGCGTCACAAAGACTCAGCCTTTCAGTACTACTGCTTGGACCAAGTCATCAAGACAATCACATGTTGATGTCTTGTTTGAAATAACATCATCAGTTTTCCATCCATCCATCCATCCATCCATCCATCCACCCATCCATCCATCCATCCATTCATCCACACATCCATCCATCCATCCATCCATCCATCCATCCATCCATCGTAACAAACTTTATTAAACTTCATTTTTTCTGCAAATAAATAAATATCGTCATATCATCCCAACATTGTCTGCAATAATCTCTCAGCAGATCCACACACAAATACTAAGAACACAAAGTACACAAGTTTACTTATGGTTTTATCAGCTTCAGACAACAGAGGGCAAATGATCCAAACACCTTCCTGAATCTAAATCTCTGGGATTTTTCCACAAGCAAGTCGGCTTGGAGAGCAAAGAGATCAAGACTCCAGCTGCCAACGATGCTCAGAGCAACACATCCTCTGCAGGAGAGTCAGCAAAACTGTGGCTCTCTGAGCAGCACAGATAGTCTAAATGCTGAAGCTGAGAAAATCAGTTTTAGAAGACACAAGCAGAAATCTGGGCTCCCAATTCTGGCAGGCAGAGTTTGTGCGATAAGGATGAGAAAAATCTGTTTCCCAGCACAGAGGAAAGACATGAAACAGATACTAAGAAGATGTCTTCCAAGGACAAAGAATATGCAAGAGTGAGAGTGGGAGAAAATGCTGCAAATCAACTGCAACATAACCTTAAGTATGTAGACACATGCAAACAGAGAAAGGCAAGACATTTGTACAGACTGGAAAAGTTTGTGTGGAAGAGCAGCACCATGAAAGAGAACCAGAGTATCCTTACAGTAGTAATGGTCATCATGTGGAGGATGATTTTTTAATGAGTGAGGTGAGAGTGGAGCAGCAGACTGACAGGTGGCTCAGGGCAGCGTCTGCAGGGACGTGGACTCGGTACCGCTCTGCTGTGATGAAGAGCAGTCATTGAGAACCTATGCTCTTCTACGGTGACGACCTGATCAAGAGGCAGCAAACAACAAGAAGGTTCACATTTACAACAAACAAGTGCAGTGATTTCATATTAATATTTAACAGCAGGTGCAATAATCACTAACAAACATTGGCCCAAATTTTAAAAGATGAAAGTGCTTAAAAGAAACTCAATTTTAGGGATTTTAGTGTCTGCCGCAAGTGATTCCAGTGACCCACAGCAGAAAACCGAACACAAGACTGACTCAAAAGCTGTGCGGGCCTTGGTGGCGAGCGAGTTCGTAAAGCTGCAAGAATGAAATATGCGATGGGGGTTGTCAATATGGAGCAATAAAGTCTCAACGACGCAATGAGTGTCCTGCCGCCGCTGCGTGCCGCCGCTGCGTGCCGCCGCTGCGTGCCGCCGCTGCGTGCCGCCGCTGCGTGCCGCCGCTGCGTGCCGCCGCTGCGTGCCGCCGCTGCAGGACGCCGCTGCAGGACGCCGCTGCAGGACGCCGCTGCAGGACGCCGCTGCAGGACGCCGCTGCAGGACGCCGCTGCAGGCCCCTGCTGCAGGCCATCGCCGCGGGCCGCCGCCACAGGACATCTGGTATCAACTTGACTGGAGCATCCTGCAGCGCCCACTGCCACAGGCCACCGCCGCCGCCGCAGGCCGCCACCGCAGGCCGCCGCCGCCGCAGGCCGCCACCGCAGGCCGCCACCGCAGGCCGCTGCCGCTGGATATCCGGTAACAACTCAACGGGAATGTGCAGTTTCCTTCACATGCTGGCTGGACTCTCCCTTAGAGATGGCGAGACGGTCAAGCATTTGGAAGAACATCAGACTAGAGTTGCTGCTCCTCCACATTCAGAGAAGCCAGAGGGGCTTGGCCTTCTGGGTAGGATGCCTCCTGTAAAGAGTTAGCGTTAGTAGTGTTTTTACACGCACGCACCTGTGTGTGTGTGTGTGTGTGTATATGTGTGTGTGTGTGTGTGTGTGCGTGGGTGTACATGTTTAGGTATTTGTGTGTGTGTATCCCTATGTGCATGTATCTATTTAGGTGTATGTGGATACATGCAAGTGGATGTATATACTTATATGGATGATATGCATGGGTGTGTGTATATATGTATGTATGTATGTATGTATGAATATGAGTTGCATGAGTGTAAGTAAATGATTACGGGGAAATGTATTGTGACATGAACATGCAAAGTGTATGCATATACTGATATACTATATGCAATGATTTAAAGGTATGTGTATGTATATCATATGAATAGATACTTATGTGTGTATGTGTATGTATATATATATGTATATATATATATGTGTATATATATATATATATATATATATGGGTATGTATGTGTGTATGTATGTATGTATATATATATATATATATATGTGTGTACTTCAATTAGGCACACCTGTACAGCATGTATCAATGTATATTTGTATGTATGTATAATCATGTACATGTGCATATGTATTTTACACCTATGCATAGCAAAACTCTTAGATGTCCACACATTAATCCACGGTTTATTTTCATTGATTGTATGAATATGTGTGTGTGTGTGTGTGTGTGTGTGTGTGTGTGTGTGTGTGTGTGTGTGCGTGTGTGTGTGTGTGTATGGATTATTTATCTATCTTCTATGTTTATAACTTTATTTTGATATATGTGGACATGTATGACTATTTAAATACTTCTATGCCTATTATATATATGACTTTTCAATACCTGCCTCCAACCCCCCCCAAACGCTCAAATGATGTGATTGTAAATAGAAAGCTCCTCCCCCCTTTTCTCTGTTTTCTTTTTTGCTTATAACACCTGATTGTCTTGTGTCCACTTTTTACTCTTTAAACAACACATTATAAACTCTTCTTGATGCATATTACAACACAGACACCAGACTGCACCACCACTGTCTCGTCTCTCTCTCCTGCTCTCTCTCTCCTCACCCTCCACACCCGGTGACTCTAGCCCTCCTCTGCAGAATATTTATATCCCTCTTTCTGACTCTCCCTTTACTTTTATCTTGTTTGATTTCTCCAGGGATCAATAAAAATATAGTTTGACTGTTATGAGGGCTGGTGAAGGTAGCACACTTGCACGCACCCACACACACAAAACACCCTTGGTTACTAGATTAAAATGCATATATACAACTCCGGTTATACCAACATGGTATCAATCATAAATATATGTGCAAACAAGGGCAAAAAAAAAAAAAAAAAAAAAAAAAAAAAAGTAGTGTTTTTACAATAACACATACAAAATGTTGTAATTGGATTCAATCTTTTTTAAAACATTTAACAGCTTAAGTCAGAAACTGTATGTGCATCAGTATCAGCATCAATAAAGGTCCAGGAAGTAGCAGGAATTTTTCCAGATTTTATTTTAGGATTCGGGGTTTCAGTCTTTAGAAAGTACAAAGTTTTTTCCTTTTGAATGTTGTGTGTTCTGGTGAAAGTCAGAAATAGATCCTGGCAAGGTCTCCAGTCCGTCACAGGGCACATAAAGACAATCACACATCGTCATGATCACTCCTATGTGAATGTTGAATCACCGTTTAACCCAGCATGTAGGTTTCTGGACTGCAGGAGGGAGCCGGAGAAAACCCGGCGAAGCAGCAGCGTGACCCGGCGAAGCAGCAGCGTGACCCGGCGAAGCAGCAGCGTGACCCGGCGAAGCAGCAGCGTGACCCGCCCAGCCGCTGGCTTTGTGCAGTTGAACTGGATCGATGAATGTCGCTGACCCAGCTGCTAATGCAACAAATGATCTGTTGGTTGCAAAACGCCACGAACGTCAGCCACAGAAAAAGCATTTTATCTCTGAGGAGATTCTTCACGTGCACTAGACATTTCTAACAATATGATTTAGTTGCACAGTCACCCACTTTTGCTGAATGTGTGTAAATGCAGGTTTGATAATTATTATTTTCAATAGTAGTTCAGTCTTACACAAAAATAGGCAATAGGTATATGAAAGGGATGGAAAGGAACTTTGTACCACAGTAGCAGCTGGATTTGAAAATCTACAATGACTTTTTTATTTTATTTATTTATTTTTATTATTATTATTATTATTATTTATTTCGTTAGCGTTATTTTCAGGTCGGCCGACCCTGACGCCGATGTTTCACCTGATCAGGGCCGATCAGCTTGTTTTTTTGTCCACAAACACTAGTTTGGTTGCACGCACGCGCAGCAGCAAGTGTCCTGGATTTCAGCGGCTGAAGCCACTTTCAGGATGACCTTCCACCTTGAACACATTAAAGCTAATACTCTCATCTTCTCCCATTTTCAAGCCACTTTCCTGGCTGCTCCCATGCTGCCTTGTGCCCTCAGATATACTCCATAAATGAGAAGTCTGAGCTGAGAGCGTGGGAGCGTGCACGCTCTAAGTATACATGCGTTGTGTGTTTCAGCAGTGGCGCTGACATTTCCTGAGCTGGCGGAGCAGCAACGAGCACACTTAGCCGGGTGTGACTTTCAGGAGTGTAGCTGTAATAAAGAGCTGTGAGGACGGCGCCGGGCGCCAGGCGCCGGGCGCCGTTACGGCGTGATTGCAGGAAGCAGTAGAGTCGCCTCCATCACGTAGAGCCAGAGGTGCAGCCAGGGAAACCATCTTGCTGTCCGTGTTTCACTCAAGGATTTTAGATAAAGTTACACAGCAGAAGTTCAAAACTCCAAATAATCGATTAAAAACAGAAGCATAAGACTGGAAATATGCAGGTTTTTTTCAAAGCATTTTGCTGTTTGGTTTTCTGACAGTTGAAACTAATGATTCAGTCGCGTTGTTGCTCCTGCAGTCGAGGTTTGTGGGTGGAGGTAAGTTCCTGCCTCCCACTTCCGTCAGTAGGAAACAAGCTTCAACGATCATTTCATTTTCCAGATAGCAGACATGTTTGAACCCAGACGGGCCGCTGGTGGCACTTTTGGCTCAGTTACGGTACTGAGAAGTCCTATGTGGGTCAGATGTGTCCCAAAGTTCATAGGCTAGAACCGACACCGACATCGGCATTTATAAAAATCTTCTTATGAACCACAGCAGGCCCACCAGAAAAGGTTTGGGAACCACTGACCTGGAGGTTGGCCCATGGTGACTTTTTAAAAGGATTGTTATCATTTTTCATGCAGACTTGCAAACTCATTCTTGGATTTCAGAACATCCTCAGTTAAATTAATTCAGTGCAGCTGCTCACTTCTTTACTCGATCCAAGAAATCAGATGGTGTAATAACTCATAACAATGATTATAAATGACTTTTTTTCCTTCCACTGAAAGATTCCCAAATCAGCCATCGTTAAAGCATCTTTCCAAGTCGGAAACACGCCAGCTGCCTGCGCGGACAAACCGCCGTTAAAGTAGCTGAAACTAGAACAGAAAGAGATGTGAACGTGACAAACGGACGGCGTGACCTCGTTAAACCATCGCTGCTTTTACTGAAAATGTTCCCTAATTTTACTGGTCATTGATTACCATTCATTTGTCTTTTTTATATAAATATAACAAAGCAGGCTGAAATGAACTATAATTGGTCGAATCCAAAAGAAAGTTTCAGCATTTCTCTGTGCGTGATATTCTTGAACTGAAATGTGAAATATGGATTTATGAGCAAATGCATTTGCTTCTTCATTCCTCTCGTGCCGTTTTCGTTGTCCCTCGGCGCCACCTGTTCCTCCGTCGCCCCCGCCTTTCCTCTGCTGGCGAGTTTTTATATCTCTTATTTGATTTTAGAGTATATTTTTACTGGTAGCCGATTAAACTGGCAGAGATGCAACGAGATGCCGTTTTACCGCAGCAGTAGGAGTCGCCATCTGCCTCCATCTGCTCCCTCATTCCACACACACGCACACACGCACACACACACACACACACACACACACACACACACACACACACACACACACACACACACACACACACACACTCACCTACACACACACACACACACACACACACACACACACACACACGCACACACGCACACACACACACACACACACACACACACACACACACACACACACACACACACACACTCACCTACCCACACACACACACACACACACACACACATACAGTCCCCCACACACACACACACACACGGCTTAGACATGCAACAACCAGTGTGCACGTGTGTAGACACACAAACACCCACAAGCTCGTTGCTGCGTCCAATCGCAGGAAGGAGGTCTTTCTAATCCGATCCGCAGGTGGCTCCTCCAACCACGCGTCATGATGCCATCAGCCTGAGCGATGGAGAGACGGCGGGAAACGGGAGGACACGCACAAATGTTCATTACTCGGGTTTCCCTGCAGGTCTCTTCATTTAACTAGAATTCCATTTTATTAGTCTTTCCTGCTTAAGTTGGACAAAGATGAAGCTGCAACACCGTGGACCGAGTCCACTGAGGTTTAAGTGATGTCAGTGTCAAGACATTAAAGGTATAAAAGATATCTCATGTTTGTAGTCAGATCCGCATTCATGAAACGTGAGCAGAATTAATTTGTGCATGTAAGCAGAGCTAGTTTTATACACGTTTGGGCTTCATAAAAACATTTGTGGTTCTACAACCTCAGAGCCGTGTGAATGACAGTTACAAAGTTCATTGTTTTCACAATACACAGATACCTTTTAAAACGTGTTTTAAACTATAAATTAAAAATGGAAAGACTTTATCTCCGTGGGTGCTGACAGAAAGCCACGCAGCAACTCAGGTCGTTCTACTGTTCACCAGTGATGTCATGAAGGTGAGGCGGTTGATGCAAGCGGCTGCAACTGGCGCCAAGAACCCAAGAAACTGTGATAAAGAATGTTGACTTGTATGGATGACAGGGCCATGAAATAGTACACTCCACTGCCAGAGGTCCCTAAAGCACCTGGGCACCTGCAGAACCGGTCATCCGCACAACCAGTTCACCTGCAGAACCAAGTCATCTGTAGAACTGAGACATCTGCAGAACCAAGTCATCTGTAGAACTGAGACATCTGCAGAACCAAGTCATCTGTAGAACTGAGACATTTGCAGAACCGGGTCATCTGCAGAACCAAGTCAATCGTAGAACCAAGTCATCTGCAGAACCAGTTCATCCGCAGAACCGGGTCATCTGCAGAATCGGGTCATCTGCAGAACCAGTTCATCTGCAGAACCAGTTCAGATGCAGACCACATAACTGGTGAAATGCTGCAGTTCCTCTACTGACCACCAGAGTGTTATTCTCTATAGAGAGATGCCACATCCACAACATCTGTATGAGGGTGAATATTTTTGTACCTTATCAGGTAAAATTGTGTGATGCAGCACATTAATGTACAATTATGGGCGTGGTCTTCTGATTGGCAGCCAGCAGAGCAAAACACTGGCTGTGATCACGTTTGCTGTTTAGCGCTGTAATGACTTGTGAGCCGTAACTAAATTCTTTTTTTAAGGAGAAGACATTTTTACGGACAGGCGCCAGGACTAGTGGTGGGTTGGTCTGGAAGGGTAATAAACATTTCAGACAGCTGGCACCTAGACGATGACTTAGCCATTCCAAAACATTTCTGCTTTTATTTTACAACCTTTCTGATGGTTTTGATGTGGTGCTTCACATCAGCATTTTGTAAATTCGTTTAGACTAAACTTTAACTGTCAGACAGACAGATCAGGTCTAATGTTCGACTGTAGATGCTCCAATTGTTGGCAACGTCCAGGTCCTTTACTTTCACAAATCTTATGAAAGCACTAAGGGGATACTCAGTATTACCCACAACGGCTCCTTTTCTACTTTCTGCTTCTTTTTAGTCAAATAAACAACGGCACAGTAATGAAACCATATATCACTGTTTGTCTGAGGTTGTATTTGTTGAGTACTAAGACCAACTTCGATCAGATGATTGTTCTTTTATTGTTTTTGAACAAAAACATGTCCAAGCATTTCCTCCAGACTATCAACTTGTCTTGTGGCGTGAGCTCTCGCTAGTGGAGAGCCACAAGTGAGAGCTCACTTTTATAATTTTGTTTATTCTGATCATTTGTCCTTAAAGGTTGACCAAAAAAAAAAACAGTATAAAAAATGACAACACTCATATAGATACATGGTACTAAACTGTTTTCACACTGTTTTACCTGTGTCGGCTCCCCCGGTAGATGCCTCAGATGACCACCCAGACTGCCTGCAGGAACCCGTGGGGGGGCCTACTGCAGCTCCATGACCATCTCTCCACATGGTTCTACTGTAAATGTTTTTGTATTTAAGGATGGAACAACTTTCAGCTGATCAGGACTTCAGGACTCATGCTGTTTGCCATTTTCAAACCCAAAGCCACTCTGTACCCAAGTGGCCCACTTTCTAGTCCCATGGGGCCCCACATATACGTTAGCTGGGTCTGTACGCGTTTCCAAGGATAGATAGGACAGATTGATAGAAACCGAAAAGTTTAAACAAGTTGTTTATCTTACCTTTGTATCTGAAAAATAACTTCCTTGTCATTAGTGGTGTTCTCCGGAGGGAAAAGCTCATTGTCTCAGAGCTTTTCCGTGAAACCTGCCCTGAGGTGCTCCTGGCCACAGACCTCCTCACAGAGCCCAGAATCACAAGTTCAGCTTCCTTTGTTTTTGTCTTCACTTATGGCTATTCCAAGTTAGGAGAATCCATCTAAACCGTTGTGTCGGTTGGTAACACGAATTAATGAGACATCTTCAGGTCACGCTGCTTTGGTTTGTCACTTGTGCAGCCGTGGAGCTGCGTTTGTATTCACTGCATGTGTTCTGCAAACAGCGACTGTCACTTCCAGGACACAGGCCGAGAAAATACGGAGACGACTGGGAAAGATCAGCGGTTCACCAGCCTGGTACCCAAGCCACATGTACCTGCTCATTTCCACTTCAGCTGACTAATCAGGGAAAGATTGACAGCTGGGACGCCAGAGCAATGTGAGTGGCCACGTGGTGGAAAAAACGATGCGGCCGGATCCAGAGCTGGAACCAACCGGAACCGGGCAGCTCAGTCCGGGTCTCCTTTCAGCTCAGTCCGGGTCTCCGTTCAGCTCAGTCCGGGTCTCCGTTCAGCTCAGTCCAGGTCTCCTTTCAGCTCATTCCGGGTCTCCGTTCAGCTCAGTACGGGTCTCCGTTCAGCTCAGCCCGGGTCTCCGTTCAGCTCAGTCCGGGTCTCCTTTCAGCTCAGTCCGGGTCTCCGTTCAGCTCAGTCCGGGTCTCCTTTCAGCTCAGTCCGGGTCTCCTTTCAGCTCAGTACGGGTCTCCGTTCAGCTCAGTCCGGGTCTCCGTTCAGCTCAGTCCGGGTCTCCTTTCAGCTCAGTCCGGGTCTCCGTTCAGCTCAGTCCGGGTCTCCGTTCAGCTCAGTCCGGGTCTCCTTTCAGCTCAGTCCGGGTCTCCGTTCAGCTCAGTCCGGGTCTCCGTTCAGCTCAGTTCAGCTCAGTCCGGGTCTCCGTTCAGCTCAGTCCGGGTCTCCGTTCAGCTCAGTCCGGGTCTCCGTTTAGCTCAGTCCGTGTCTCCGTTCAGCTCAGTTCAGCTCAGTACGGGTCTCCGTTCAGCTCAGTCCGGGTCTCCGTTCAGCTCAGTCCGGGTCTCCGTTCAGCTCAGTTCAGCTCAGTCCGGGTCTCCGTTCAGCTCAGTCCGGGTCTCCTTTCAGCTCAGTTCAGCTCAGTCCGGGTCTCCGTTCAGCTCAGTCCGGGTCTCCTTTCAGCTCAGTACGGGTCTCCGTTCAGCTCAGTCCGGGTCTCCGTTCAGCTCAGTCCGGGTCTCCTTTCAGCTCAGTACGGGTCTCCGTTCAGCTCATTCCGGGTCTCCGTTCAGCTCAGTCCGGGTCTCCGTTCAGCTCAGTTCAGCTCAGTCCGGGTCTCCGTTCAGCTCAGTCCGGGTCTCTGTTCAGCTCAGTCCGGGTCTCCGTTCAGCTCAGTCCGGGTCTCCGTTCAGCTCAGTTCAGCTCAGTCCGGGTCTCCGTTCAGCTCAGTCCGGGTCTCCGTTCAGCTCAGTCCGGGTCTCCGTTTAGCTCAGTCCGGGTCTCCGTTCAGCTCAGTTCAGCTCAGTACGGGTGTCCGTTCAGCTCAGTCCGGGTCTCTGTTCAGCTCAGTCCGGGTCTCCGTTCAGCTCAGTTCAGCTCAGTCCGGGTCTCCGTTCAGCTCAGTACGGGTCTCCGTTCAGCTCAGTCCGGGTCTCCGTTTAGCTCAGTCCGGGTCTCCGTTCAGCTCAGTTCAGCTCAGTACGGGTCTCCGTTCAGCTCAGTCCGGTCTCCTTTCAGCTCATTCCGGGTCTCCGTTCAGCTCAGTCCGGGTCTCCGTTCAGCTCAGTCCGGGTCTCCGTTCAGCTCAGTCCGGGTCTACGTTCAGCTCAGTCCGGGTCTCCGTTCAGCTCAGTCCGGGTCTACGTTCAGCTCAGTCCGGGTCTCCGTTCAGCTCAGTCCGGGTCTCCGTTCAACTCAGTCCGGGTCTCCGTTCAGCTCAGTCCGGGTCTCCGTTCAGCTCAGTCCGAGTCTCCGTTCAGCTCAGTCCGAGTCTCCGTTCAGCTCAGTCCGGGTCTCCGTTCAGCTCAGTCCGGGTCTCCGTTCAGCTCAGTCCGGGTCTCCGTTCAGCTCAGTCCGGGTCTCCGTTCAGCTCAGTCCGAGTCTCCGTTCAGCTCAGTCCGGGTCTCCGTTCAGCTCAGTCCTGAGCTGAAAGGACGGTGGCCTTGAACGATTTCATTGTAAAACCCTCCTGTTATATTTCTGACAGACAAAAGTAAAGTCAGAGCCAATGTTCATTTCAGCTTTTCTTCTCTTTTTATTTAAAATGAGAATCATACATATCAGTAAATATTAAAGACAACAAAAACAACAACAACAACAGGCGTGTCAATAGCCGGTCACAAAAACAGTTATTTTCTTTTGTTTGTGTTTCACCTTCCAGAAGGTATTTTTACAGTGGAGTCCACACCACTATGTAGTTATGGAAACAAAAATCTTCCCCTCTGTTTTTCTGTTCTCAGTAAGTGACTGTTCTGGGACATTTGACACTGGAGGTTAATGTACAGACTCACTCTTGGAACCAGCTTCCAGCTCGGTCCATCACTGGTAGGAGATGCTGGAAAATGCACCTCTAGTGGGACAAAGTGGTATTCCAACAGCTGCCGGCCCGTCCACACTCATCAGTGCAGTTCTGTCGGTGTATCTTTTGTCCGTAAGCCCCCGTGTGGTCAGAAGCGGTATTGCTGCTTAGACTTTCTCCCTTTTTGACGCAATCACAACTCCGGCTTTGTAAACTTTAGATGTGAAAGGATGTCGGAGTTTCTAAAGTTTGTTCTACAACTTTGCAAAGGTTTTGCATCATTGACTTGTGAATGGTCGGGTTGAACTGAGATCCAGGATACTTTTTCATATCGGTGGTTCGGTTTGTAACGATGTCATGTTGCCTGTGTCGCCTGTGAGCGGACGGCGTTGCATCTGAAGTGCTTCTTGTAAATGTTTCCTCTTGTATCTGTGCTGCAGAAAATGATCAGGTTTAATCAGGAAGACTATTTTAAACAATGAACATAAAAATCAAGGTTTCAGTAAATTGGAAACAAATAACAATCAGTGTCACACAGCTAATCAAAGTGAAGCGTAAAAACAAGCAATCAGCCCCACCAGGCATCTAATTTACAAACTCCAGGGGGGTTTTGTCATGAAACAGGCTCTCGACAACATTTTAAAATCATTCAAATCAGCCATCGACTTAAACTGTAGAATAATAGAAGCAGCTGGGGGGTTTTGACATCATGACTTATGTTAATTTAATTACAGGGTACTACTAAAACAGGATTTGGGCCAAATTACTGACATCCTCTACTCTCTGCTCCTTCTACTTCTAGTGTTTATATTAGACTTGGCTTCACATCAGTCATGTAAAACGGGTTGGTGGTTTGTTACAGAAAGACGCTGAAGAGCTGCTCCAGAGACCTTTGAAGCGATCAGAGTTGTGTTTGTTGCATCCCTCCACTTCCCTTTGCACTTTGTGGGAGAAATCTGACAATCCACCAGCACAAACAGCTGATCAATAGATGGCAAAGCGCTGGCAGCAGGTTTGGCTTTGAGATGCTTATTGAAGTCCAGAGTTAGCAGAGAGCCACAAATCAATGGCGCTATCACACAGCAGGACTAGACAACAGCGAACTAATAGGCTTCTTTTGGAGTCCAAAGAGGAGCAGGAAGAGTGTTATGATAAGATAATGAAATGTCAGTGCCCCCGCTGCCTTCACTCCACTGCTACTTCTGCTTTTCCTTCTTACTTTTGCTCAACTTCATTTTGTTTGGATCAGAAACTTTGGCTCTTGTTAGAGGATGAAAAGAAAACATTTCACGGTTGCAACCGATAGAGTTTGGGCACAGTTGCCATGGTTACACTGCATCTGAAAGTTGTTTCCTTTCTTTTCGGGCATAGACTTGACCACAGATTTAGTTTGCAGTGAGTTTATACTAAATCTGATATTTGGCCATGAATATGCATTTGAACAGTCCAGGTTTTCCTCATTAACTGGTTCCTTGTTGTGTTTTAGCCACAAATATAATAAGTCTGATGCAGCTGTCTGCAAACATCTGAGGCATGATTAAACGTCTGGAACTGATCAGAGAAATTCATGGTTTCAGCATGAACAGAGAGCTTTACGTTAGCCCAGACTGGTGTTCAGCTGATGTTTGTGAGTTCTCTCCCATCTTAAGAAAAAAACAAGGTTATTTTGATTCTGATGGCAGCAGTAAGTTTAAAAAGAAACTTAGTGTGGGGGTGATGTTTATCTCTGTGTGGCGTCTGAAAACTGAGGAGACGTTTATGGATTTTAGATGAAGAATGTTGACCCATTCTTGTCTGATACAAGACTGGAGCTGCACAAACGTCCTGGTTCATGATTCAGCAAAAGTTTGAAACTTGGTGAAAGGACTGGACTTCAGGCAGGTCAGCCCAGCTCCCAGACCGCCCTACAGCACGCAGTTTAGCACTGTCTTGCTGAAACATGCAAGACCATCTCTGAAAACAATGTCAATGAAGAATCCCAAGACTCGTGTCAAGCGTACCATGTAACTGGTACCGTGTGCAGACCGGTAACCGGCAACTGTTGTGACATGCATCCGTGCACTCGTTGTAGAAGCATGACAAGTAAAACCAAAAAACTAACAAGCAAGTTTGTCCTGTAGCCAAAACATGAATCACTGTAGGTCTGGGATTGGCTCCAGCTGATCGCTGTGACTGAATAGGAATAGGACGGTATAGATAATGGATGGGTGGTTCTTCTTTTTTCTTTTTCCCATGATGGAGCTGTCCGAGTGTCCGTGCTGCCATTTCAATGACAGAATTACGTCTGTGTTTAATCTGCTTTCATCTGAGGGTCCAAAGATCACAACAACCATCCTTACTTTAAGTTTTATCTCATGTGACCAAACACTTCTCCAAAATCTCCAAATCCTTTGATGATATTGGTTCTGCAGATGACGAGGGAGAAGTATTTGCAGTTTTGCACTGTGACATTAATCTGAGATCATTTTACTATTTTACATGTGGTAATCTACTGCTTCATGTCCGATGGCCTCGGCCTCTCAGGTGCTCTTTTTATGCTCAATCATGTCACTGACCTGTTGCCAATTAATCTCTTCTCTGCTTCTCTCGTTCCTAACCCAGGTCCCCATATTTGTTCTTATGCACTGGTTTTCCTCCCCCATTTTCTCTTTTCTCTTTCTTTCTTTTTTTGTTACCTGCCTTGGCAGCTCCTTGACTTTTTTTTCTTGACATTGCAGGCTTGCTCAAATTAATCAACTTGCAAGCATCGCTCATCTGTTATAAATAGCCCGTGCCTCCAGTTTCCAGCACATCCATGCTGACTAAGTAGCACTATGAAAGCAGGAAAACATGTGTTTGAAAAGCAGGTGGAAGTGTCAGATGGCTGAATGTTATTCTGAGTGAAGAGAGGCTTTCTCAGCCCTAAATGATGAAGGTTTCTAAGGGTTCGTGGAGCTTTAAAACTATTTGTAGGAACTGATTTGCATCCAAAGCAGGATCTGGCAGATTAACTGCAAACAACATCGGCTCAATACAAATACTATGATCAAAACCACATTTGGCATAATCTGGGCTATGTTTGGCACTTTTGGCTCAGTTACGGCATGAGCAAGTGATATGTGGGTCATATGTTGACATCCAGCTCTGGCACGGTACCGTTGTTGGTGTTTTAACTTGTTATGTTTTTTGTCAATCTGTAATTTCTCCACTGAATACGAGGCGGTGGTGCCGGTTATAAATGACCTTTTAGTGTTGCCAGAAGCAGGTGTGGCCCAAAGGAAATGCAACGTCGGCCCATTTCTGGCTGATACGTGATCTAGTTCAGGCAGCCACATTTGTCCTCAGTCAACACCGCCAGTCAAGGCCCAATGTGGGCTCCATCTGTGTAAACCCAGGCAGACCTGTGGAACCTGCAGACAAACCCAGGCGGGACCCATACGTGGCTGGGCGTGGCGTATGAGTGGGCCAAACAAGCGTTAAACCGCTTTTAAGGACGCTGAGCATGGACTGAGACGTACCTGCGTTTAAAAGTCCCACGTCCTGATGAAGCCGACTGAGAGAAGTGTACAACGACGAGCAGCAGACGCCAAGCTGCCACGCAACATGATGGACTGAATATTCTAAAGTGGGGCAGCTGCTAGAGTCCCGTCCTCACAAACGCCCCACAGGACCAGTGATACTTTTAAAATCCTTTGACGTTTTATAAGAGATTCATTTTTCAGGATGTCACATTATCATTCATTGCAACTGAATTTTGAGGGGATTTTAAAAGAACAAGATTCAGTTTATCTTCAAACTGTTTCATGCAACTGCATGCAAATGTTAAAACTAAATAAAAAGGATTTCATGTTGAAATTAACCTTAATTTTACTTTGATTCATGCTGAGAGAAACTTGATTAATTTCTCATTTTACAATGACCTGAAACAGTTGAAGCAAAAGGAATTCAAATGAAAAAGAAAAAGAAATGTGAGGGGATGAAATCACATTTGTAAACAAGCCAAGTGATCACAGAAATATGAGCGGCATTCCTCTTCCTCCACATTTTTCATAAGATCCCGCTGGTGACTTTCGCCGACTGGTGACGTGTCAATTCAATTTGCAGATTTTGTTTTTGATAGTCCGGACCCCAGAGCAATGCAAACAATGTGATGGAGGAGTAAAATAACAATTATCCATTTATTCTGTTTCTGGATTTAAGGTTTGTGTCTTATTTTCATACTTTTGATTTTGATTATTTGCTTCCAACTGGACTCGAAGCTGAACCAAACAAGTAAGGAAAAGACAGCAAAGAGAAAAAAGCTCACAAATGTTTCTGAAGCATGTTGACAGGAATTTAAGTTACGGGAAAGTGAGTTCTGACCTCTGCAGACTGCACGATTCTTGCGGTCTTATAAGATCATTACTAATCACATCGTATGATTTGGATCTGCTTAGTCTTGGGTAAGACGTCAAGAACGGTGCTCACAGACTGTACGACGATGCGGCAGGTTGCGTCATCTGCACGCGGAGCGGTAAACAGATAAAAAGTGAGAATGGTCTGTCATGTGACCCCGGCTGTATACTAACGTTATCTGCCACAGCTTGTGATGCCTCCATGGAGTTGACTTCTTCATTACAACTTCACTGGCTGATTTCTTCTCAGAGTCTCAAAGTTTAGTTTCTTTTGCATTTTGCTTTTTTAAGGAATTGCGCTGCATTTATGAGTTATTCCAAGTTGCATTTTAGTTAGCTTGTCAGTAGATGGACTCATAGGATTTCATGGTCAGAAAATTACATCAGCCAGTCTTTGTCGCAAGATCAGCATGACGGTGGTCGTGGCACCTGATGACAGGTGATTGGACCTGTGATGGCAGACAAAGAAGAACCCACGAGGAACAGCTGAAGGCTTGAAGACACCGCTGGAACTGGAAACATCTGTGTTCATGAGTCGACCGTTTGGAAGTCGCAAAAGTGGCAGGATGTCCATGGTCGGACATCACATAAGATAATGCCCCTCCTCAAAGGAATATTGCTGAAATTTACTGGAGCACCTTGGATATCCATGACACTGATGGAAAATGTTTTGTGGACTGATGCAATGAAGTATGATGGAGGGAGCATCTGGATTTTGGCTCGCTTCACTACCTCAAGACCTGGAGCTCTTGCAACCATTTAAGGGAAAAATAAATCCCCAAGTTTACCAGAATCTATGATGCCAGTGGTGTTTGTTTTCCAGCTGAAGCTCAGTAGAAACTGTGTGATGCAGGACAACAACAACATGGAAGTAAATCCACCTTTTAGAGGGGCCTGCTCAAAGGCCGGACCTTTATACTGTAGAGATGCTGCAAAATGAGCACCAGAGATCCATTTACACCAAACATATATGTACTACAAGTAAGATGTGTTTGAGCTGAAGAAGTTCTGGGAAGAGGAATGGTCTAAAATTCCTCCTGAATGTTGTCCTGATCCAGAGATACTCAAGGTCATCGCTGCCAAAGAAGGTCTGAACAGTTTTCACTTACCACTGCCCCTATCAATGTGAATTATTGAATAAAGGCAGGAGAAATTATACTCTATTGTGTGGTATCTTCATAAGGACATTCTGTTTGTCTTTGATCGTGTCTTACATGAAGATCAAATCACAATTTAAAGCAAATTAAAGAAGAAAACTGGTCAAGTCCAAGGTGTTCACAGATGTTTTCCTGCAACTGTATGTGGAAGGATTTCTGCAGAGCTGCTGTATTTAGTAGCCAACAGGTCCTAGTAAACTCACAGCCAAATATGTTGAATAAGAATTACTTTTCCAATAAACTGCAATGTAAGAGTGAAGAAAAGCGTTTTAATTTGCTTTATGGCCAAGAAACAGAGCTGATAACTGTTTAAAGAATTGTTTGAAAAGTTTTTCACCCTGAACTCTGAGGTGCACAGTGGTCCTGACGTGAACCTTCCCTCTGGAGCTTCCTGAGGTAAATACGCCTGAATACCTCATTTCACCGGCGAGGCAACAACTCAAAGTGTTTGATTCAAAATGTTTCCTGAGGTGAAGACTGTTGAGCTGTGCTTGCGTGAGGCTGATCAGTGAGTCTGAAGACACGATATCAACTTGGAACCATAAAACCTCACAGAAAACACGCAAACCCGTGTGCACATGTGTGCAGCTGTGGAACATATTTGAGGGATATCTTGAAGACGAAATTCAAGTGATGTGAGACATCGAATAAAACTTAATCTATGGAACAGAATCACTGCTGTCTGTGCTGTAAAATGATGTGTGAAGATCCTTCAGCGTAGAACTGTGAACACTTTGAATATATACAGTATGATGTCTTTAAAAGATGTGGAGAATCTGTAGAAATCTGTAGGCGGGGGACTAGGCCAAAAATGAGAAATGATGTTTTGATCCTTAAGGCACCAGGTACCAGTGTACACTGATCCTGAAAAAAAAATCCTTCTGTTTCCAGACAGGAGACAAAGATCACAGTCAGTCGTGTTACCCACAGACGCAGGTTAAAGTTCTGTATTTGAAAGAAGAAACCATCTGTGGACATTATCTAGAAATAGTGAAAAAAAAGCTTGTTTAAAAATAAATTCAGAAAGCGAAAAAGTGAAAAACTGTCCTGTGTTCAGACAAAGTGAAATGTGAAATCTGTACTATAAACTATGGAGACTGCATCCTGGACTAAATTAGAGGAGAACTGGGGGAAAACATGACTTGTTATCGGTTCAGCTTAAAATCCTGCATCTCCGGTGGTACAGCGTCGATGGAGTCGATGGAGTCGAAGGAGTCGATGGAGTCGATGGAGTCGATGGAGTCGAAGGAGTCGAAGGAGTCGAAGGAGTCGATGGAGTCGATGGAGTCGAAGGAGTCGATGGAGTCGAAGGAGTCGAAGGAGTCGATGGAGTCGAAGGAGTCGATGGAGTCGAAGGTGTCGATGGAGTCGATGGAGTCGAAGGAGTCGAAGGAGTCGAGGGAGTGGGCTGCTTACACATCTGGAAAGAAAAATCAAGCTGAAATGGTGCAGATACGGGTTTCAGGTGAACATATCTCCCATCCAGACATCCAGACCCTGTTTCAGAGAAGACGCTGCAACGTTCAACACCATCCTAAACCACATACCAAACCACATGCTGCAGTCGGAGCAGATACACGGATATGCAGGAGACGCTTATTCATTTTCAGTGTTTCACTGGAACTGAGTGACGAACATGACGTTTTCCTGATTTTTCTTATCATGTCAGGCTTTATGACATAACAGCCTCATTCTGTTATGTTGATGGTCCTGATTAAGTCATTTAAATGTCATTACAATGAATATCCTTCACATTGTGACACTTCCGTGAAAGCAGGATTATACTGTAGCTAAAGATGCAGGATGATAAAGTGTTTTGATCACAGTTAACAACTCAGCTCAAATATTTTCAAAAGCTTGAACTGTTGAGTAGGTTGTGCATCTAGGATTTGCAACAATGAGATGATGTTTCCACCCTCTCCCATCTAACCTCCATCATCACACCTCCAGAACACATCATTAACTGAGTTCCTCAGTAATTTGGTGCCGCTTCACTTCCCCCCAGTGAGCTGTTCATGTGTGAGACTTGACATGATGACAGGAAGAGTCACGCACACCGAAGAGACTCTGATACATCCATTACTGGCATCACAGGAAACAGCTCACCGATGGTGACTGATTCAATAACCTCACTTCTGGGGATGGCACACATGACTAGAACACTCCAGAGTATTGGTCCTACTCTGAACTTAGAGTTAAAAATGCTGTCGGGGAAAATAATGGCGTTTAATTTCGTCAGACCTTTAGAGAAGAACCCGCCATGCCAATTCTTTAGAAGTGTGTTTATGGAGGAGTAGGACACGCGTGTATGCTGAACCTCTTCCATCTAACCTCCAGTATAAGCCACGCCCTCAGAGTCATCCCACCAGGACACGTGAACACATGAACGTCCAGCTGCAGCTGTGATGCAATCATACAACAGGCTGATCAGCTGACTGCAATCCAAGGAAACACATGTTGGTGAGCTACCTCCGAGAGGGAATGCCCGCGCCACACCTACCCGGCAGGCGTCAGGAGGTCAGTGTTTTCAACCGGAGGATGGAGGCCAACAGAGCTGAGCCTGTTTGTAGAAGACATTTTATTGTTTGTTTTGTCGTCACGGTGACTCACGGTGTTTGGGTCACATGGGCCGGCGCTATAATCTTTGTTGACCTCACACACCTTCAAACTGAATGTGCCAGCTGGTTTGACGCACGTGTGCACGTGTGCACGTGTGCACGTGTGCACGTGTGCACGTGTGCACGTGTGCACGGCAACATCTTTGTAGTATTTTTGTCTTCATCTATGATAAACATCACAACCGGTCATCTGGACTCAGCATGCGTGTATGAGGAGTGCAGCGAGTCGTACAAATGGACTGCACCTCCCTTCAGGTGGACCTCGGGTGTCGCTACAGTCTCTAAACCTCTGTGGAGACAAGTGCAACAAAATCCCCAAACTTGTGCAGAAAGATCTATGATAAAACAAACAACAAAAAAACCCAGAAACTACATCTATTCCCGAACCTCCAAACATTCTTGGGGTTTTACTCATATCTCTTCTCATGTTGCAATTAATTGAATCCATCTGTTCAGTATTCAATGATTCTTATTGATAAAAACTGTTTCTTAGCTGGTTTGTCATCGCTTGAACTGACCTATGAGTAAGCCCCACCCTTGAAACAAAGATGAGCCAATGAGTGTTGAGTATCAGTCCCACAGGGGCCAGCGCTCAGACACCTGCAGCTTTCAGCTCCACAGATCTGTTTTATGGAGAGAAATGCTGAAAACAAATGCATCTGAGGTACTTGAAATACTGTGTCAAATCCCTAAAATCATACAAAACAGAGTTAGGTGTCTGCGTTGGGTTAAACTGCAAGCTTAACGTCCAGAAGATGAACACGGAGGTCTACGTTTGTTCGAAGGTGAATCAAAGCAACAATTTTAGCTCTGCCTTTAACGTCATTCAAGCACGACAACCACTTTGTCCACCGTTCATCTGAGATTACACGCTCTCAGGTGAACTTAAGTCTATGACGTCAGCTCTACATCCATATCTCAGCTCCATCTGCCTCTCTGAACACAAGATGTTTTAGGTTCAGGTCTCAGCCGCTGTTTTCCTCTCAGTTCCACAACTTCAAACATCATTCTTCAACATCTGACATCCTGTTAAGAGTCAATAACTAATTTTCCTTCACTTGTTAATCATAACAGTCTGATGTGAAACTGCTTTCAGTCCCACCTCAGCCTCGATATTCATTTAAGCTTTTGAGATTTACAATCAGACTTTCAGCAGCAGACAACCTGTCCGGTCATAATTTACATCTCACTGGTCAGAGGCACATCCACCCCAAAATGATAAAAATTAAACCTGAAGAAAGATTGAATCTGAAGATGAATCTGTGAGTCCTGTAAAACTGTGCTCAAGATAGATGACTGTCACCAAACACACAGGCCGTGGGCTGCAGACAGAGCCACACAAAAACGGCATGAGCGGAGATGAGGAAGCACAGAATCCATCAGCCGCTTCCCACGCAGAGAGACCAGCGCTCGAATAAAATGAATCTGACTGAAGCCCAAAATAAAGTGCCTCAAAAGCTACGACAGCTACCAATTATATTTCACTGAGGACCTGAGAATAAAAGGTGGCCTTTCAGTTCGCAAACTGCTGCCTTCATGGCTTCATGCCAGTGTTTTACAGGCTGCAGAGAAACAGTGAGCCCCGATTCGTCCATCTCCCCTGGACAATCTGTCGTTGCTTATCTTATGTCAATAAGTTATGTATCAATATTGAGTATCTTCAGGGTCTTCAGCGTCGACGTGCTCCTGGTCAGTGTTGTTGTGCACCGCTCTTTTCACCACAGCATCCACGCTCAACGCTGTTTGATCTATTTCAGTAATGAAATTATTTTATATTCAGAGTTTAATTTAAAAAAGGCTTAACTTTAGATTTACTATTGGCTACCTAACACAAGTGGGAACTTTGCATCTGGGGCTCAGTAGCGCCATCTAAAGGTAAACGCAGGATATCAGCCCCTGCTTATACAGATCCCACTCAGAATTCAATTTTCCAAAATAGGAAAACCAAACATTTGAAACTCCTGGTTCTATAAATGGACTCATACTATGACTTAAAGACCTTCTGTCAACAGAAAGGTGGCCCTCAGCAAAACACCCACCTGCTCAGGTGTGCAGCAGAGCCCATCCTCTTTAAGGTGCCAACACTTGGAGCCTGACTACAGCAGCGCGTGCATGAAGCCTTCCATGGCTTGTCCAGAACATCCACTGGTCTGCTTACATCACTCTCGGGAACATTTGCGCCTTTTCCTGGCTGTGTTTGGTTGCTCTTTGTTGGTACTGCTACTGCGCTGAGGAGAAGGAGGATATATCCTGTCTCCTGACATGGTCCACCAGCCATCTGACCTAACTGACCTGTTATTGCAAGATGTCAAGTCATCTCAGTGTAGGCCAAATGTTGTTGCTTCGTCTCTGCTCTGGTTGGTTCTTACATAACACCGCAGCTCTCTGCTAAAGTCCGACTCTTCTGTTGTTTTTGTTTTAGTTCCAGGTTGTGATTTCAAATGCCAAACTTTAGAAAAGACCCAACTTCTGAGTAGCTCTCTAGAGGATGAGGGCCAGACAGGCGCCAGAATTTGTGGCTGCTTTTAAAAAGTGGCCGCCCTGCACTTTAGAGTCCAATTCCAAAGCTATGAATCTCAAATAGGCTTGAAGCAAAATCTCACTATGCACTACTCTGACACCTCACACACACACACACACACACACACACACACACACACACACACACACACACACACACACACACACACACACACACACACACACACACACACACACACACACACACGTCAACATGGCGGGTCAGGCTGAAAGCAGTTTTCCTAAGTGATTCCAGTGAAGGCTGCTGGCTGTTCAGACGGTGTTAGTGTCACCCCCCTTTAACCAGGCAGCCTCCTCTGGGGTGCATCTCCCCTAAAACTGGCATTTCACAGGAACACATTTGTGCTGGTCATCGTTGAGTGAGGGGAAGCTGAAGCTTTTTATACCTAATGATTCAAAGAAATGATCCTGCTTTTATACATTTTTCTGCGTTAATAAAAGGTTTGCAGATTTACAAACTACACTCACAAAATAAAAGTTTTTAATTCTGCAGAGGATGTCTCTCTTAGAGTCCTCACATCACCTCATTTATACTAAACTTTGGACTTAACAGAACATGGAAATAGAAATATTTAATACCTGCCTTACGTACAATATATCCCACCAGTCGAAGTGAAGGAGATACTTAGATGCCTGTTCTCAGATCTCGTCTTTGCCCACTGCATTCCCAGATTAGCCCAACACGTGTATCTGTATGGAGGGGATCTGTCTTTGTTGACTATACAAAGATTCCCCCTTTCATTTGCCACAAGAATCCTCCACATGATTCAAGATCCCAGATCAAACAGCAGAAGATGCTTGTTTTTCCATTTTCAGCCTTCACAGAAATCATAGGAATCGGACGGAAGCCTGTCCAGTAGTTGCAGCCTAAACAAAGAAAACACTTTGTTTTTATCATATGTTTGAGGAACGTTTTTTAATTAAATCTGAAAAGTCCATCCATCCATCCATGGTGGCCAGGATGAGGCCCTGACCTCCCTCTGACTGGCCACCTCCTCTAGCTTTTCCAGGAGGACAATGACCTTTCACTGCACTTGTCACACTGCCATTAAATGCCCTGGAAAGTCCCTGACACACATAAGCAACTTCATCTGTGTATTTTTTCTTCAAGTTGAAATGGGTCTGGGGTCTTATGGGTCAATAAGGTAATATTGAAATGAAGTTGAACTGAATTGAATGAGGATCAGTATTAACATAACTACTGTGTAGGGTGGGAAACAACTCTTGTTGTTGACAACATGACTGAGACGCTTGTTAAAACTTACATGTCTCAGGTCCGAGCAGACACACCTCTGACAGGTCCAAAAGGTAACAGACGATTTTATCCAAAGTAACTTACAACAGAAGAAAACAATCAATATGCAGTAAACATGGTAAACTGGACAGTGAGTGCAATGAGGCCCCACGTCCTTCTTACATCACAGAGAGGTTAGATACTGGCTTCACCCCATCAAAGCCCTAAAGTTCCCAGATCTGGGGACGTTGAAGTACAAGCCTGGTTTAGCCAACAACACCCATTAACTCTGCAAATATTCTCTCTAGTGCAATGGGTCTGGGACCCCTCCCATTCACAACCAAGTCCACACCAATCACAAAGGGGTGGGGGTGGTTTCTTTATTTTGGAGCATCAAAGAACCACGATTCAACTAATCAAGATGGCTGCAGAAGTGCTTGCAACATCCAGGCACCAACCATCTAACTTCCTGGTTTGAGTCTCATGGGGAACTAAGTTAAGCTTATCCAGTTTCTTTTTGATGCTGGTGTGGAGCCCTGGAGGGAGGAACTGGACTAACTCTTTGTATTAAAGAAGAAAAGAACTCGAAGTCAAATGCTCAGCCGAGTGTTGGAACTGGCTCCTCAAGTTGTAGGCTGCAAATATTGTTAAGATTTAAGGACTCAATTCAAAGTGTCTGGTGAGGGGTTTCGACCTGTTAAGCCAGGATTCTTCAACCTGGCCCTCAGGGCCCACTGTCCTGCATGTCTAAAGGCCCATTCATGCTCGATGCAGAAGACAGACACTTTCTTTCATACATCTTCTCCATTGTTTCAAATTCCGTCCAGTTTCAGGAGCAAACGGAGCAACACCACCAGAAACCGTGGGGGCAGTGTTGAGCAGTGTACATGCGCCCAGTAAAAGCAACAAACCAGAGAAAAAGAAGGGGAACAGGAGGAGGTAAAAGAGGCAGAAGAAAGGAAGAAGATGACAACAACCGCAGACATTAGGGGAGATTTTGAAGAGAGGCTGAGTGAGCGCGTCCACAGCTGCGGGCATATCTATGACATCACGTCACCCGGGTGCACGGACGAGCAGCTGTTGACCAATCACAGCTGGGAGGAGGTCGCTCGCAATTTAGGAGGGAGTCAAAGATGGTGAAAGACAAATGGAGGTGTATTGGGGACAAATTTGTACAAGCACACAACAAAGCCATGAGAAAAAGAAGTGGTGATGCAGCTGAAACAAAAAAAACAGGACAATAACTGTGATTGCTTTGGAAAATAATGATCCATCAATGCAGATATAGTGCATATTGAACTCTGAACTCAGTACTGCCCACTAGTGGATGAATTGACTTAACAACTAAAGCGCCGTAGAAGACACATGGAAGTATGAGGGCGGCGACCTATGACGACGCTTGAAACGGACCTGCCAGTTTACATACGAAAGGGAGCATCACTGAGCCTTCAGATGCTGCTCTGCTCCAACACACCTGGCTGAAATAAGTGGACCGCTGCACACTTGTGTAGACCTCGATGGCAAACTGATGGTGATCCAGTCATTGAAGTTATTACTTGTACAGTTTAACAGCTTATATATAGAGGTGGTGATACCAAAACCAGGTAGACATCTAGAAGTGCACAAAAGACTAAAACCCCACAGGATTGACGGGAAGGTGGTGGATTTTTTTATTAGTTTAACAGTTTATGAGATCAAAGCTTCCCACCAGTCAAATGATTTCTAGATGGAAGGTCAAACATCTTAAAGAACAAAGAAAAGTTAGCACACTTAACTCTGTACTAAATTGAAAAACATATTTTCTCCAATATAGTGAGATCGTCTCAATCTTTGATTTACAAGTGACCTACCACTAAGTGCAGCAATACTTTACCACAAAATGCACTTAAAACATACACAGGAGTCACTTGTACAGAAGTAGCATGTGAGATTTTTCCCTTAATGTCCAAAGAACTTGATCATTATTTTTCCAGACAGCCTCCTTTACTTTAAATTCAGAGAGGGATCAATACTCCGGAGTGTTTTAGTAATGCGTGTCATCCCCAATCCAGACTTCACTGAATCAGCCTGCGTCAGTGAGCTGTTTCTGGGGATGCACGCGAGGGATGAAGCTGAACGTCTCCTGTGTACCTGCCTCTTCCTGTCATCATGTCGAGTCTCACACAGCTCATTGGGGGCGAAGCAAAGTGGCACCAAATTACTGAGGAACTCAGCCAAGAAGCCGGTTAATATTCTCTGCAATGACTTCACCACTTAGAAGTCTTTATCTGTTTGCTATCCAAACAGCTCACTGCACAAACACGGACGGCTCACAAAGATAAAGCGGTAATGAGGAGATTAAGAGATGGATCTGTTGTTCCAAACTTCCCTCTGATGTGTTTAGTTGGGATTTTTGCAGCAGGCTTTTACACCTCTTTCCTCAACAACCTTCACAGCAGCAGTGACTCAGTCAGGTCAAAGAGCGCCGCCGCAAATGTTGCCTTCCACTGCGTCTCTCACAAGTTGTATCTGAATGAAAAAAAGCGAGTCCTTGAACGCTGCATCCTGATACCGCTTTATAACTGACAGCCATTAAAGTCAGCTGAAAACCATTATCGGGGACTCGGCTTTATGTAGCGCTGTTGAACATGTTCATGAACACAGACGGTGGCTTCCAAACGCTGACTGGCTTTTATGAATGAGGCTGGAAACAGGATTTATCCAGGACTACAGAGTGGGATCCAGGAACAATAGAGGGTGATACCCAAACACCGACGACGCCCGTTTATGACGATGGAAACGCCGTTTTTAAGTTCAGTTGAAGACACCTGTGTTTTCTGCAGCATTTCATCAGGAAAAGTTCAGAAACACTTCCTCTGATTTTAAAAAGACCTGACCGCTTTGGTTTAAAACCTCAAAGATTTTTCTCCTTTTGAAGTGAAAATAAAAATCAAATCAAAATTTTAACAATAAGGACAACAAATCTCATTTTCTCTTAATAAGAAGAGAAAATGAGGGTGTGTGGAAGAGCGAATCCTGAACGGTGTCCATCGACACAGTCCAGTCCAACTGTACTTCAATGATCTGTTTAAAGCAGCACAAATGAACTCCTGCAGTTTTACACTCAGAGGCCCCCCCCATGGACGCTAGGTGCCCCCCAGGGACGGTAAGTCCCCCCATGGACGCTAGGTGCCCCCCAGGGACGGTAAGTCCCCACATGTACGGTAAGTGTCCTTGTTTGACACTGTCCAAGATTTCGTTCTGTTCAGTCTCTTCGTTTTCTCTTCTGTCTTTACTTTCTTGAGTCTCTTGGTTGCCTCTGGGATGACAGCCGCTGTAGCGCCGTGAGCTCGTTTCATTGTTGAAACGTAAAACTGATGCGTAACATCAGGCTGTGAAGTGATTTCAGTTGTGATGGGTGACGAGGACGGGAGTCCAAGGTCGCTGTGGCTTCTGTTCTTCAATAGTGTAGACGGGAGATGGTGCGATGGTGCTTCCTAAACGTAAGCTATTCCTTGTACTTCAGCTGGTACATTTAAACGAAATTATGTTTGAAGGAGCTTTTGAGGAGTCCTTTTTTTAAAATATATTTCTCCATTATTATGAATTTTCTGTTTTAACAACCTAAGCATGTTGTTTTTGTCTGATATTGTAAATTAGATCACATTTTATGGCAAACTAGTGCACAAAACCACTAAATTCATATGATTGACTTACTTCTTTCTTTTCACTATGGACATGGCCAAAACCTGTGAAAGAAGCTGAAAAGAGGACCATCTGTGGATCATCACTAAATCCAATCTCTGATCTAAACACATTGAGTCAGAAAGCTTTTTAAAGGCGATTACTACAAATGTTTTACCGAGACGTCAGCACAGAATTATTGGACTCATGACAGAGGAGTAGAAAAAATGATCTTAGGTAGAAATGAACTCCACACAGTACAGCTGGCTGCTACTGGTTTGAGCCAAACACTAATGCACCATTAAGTCATTTATCTTCTGTAAGTAAGCAGTCACTGTAAAGCATCCTCGGCCTCATATTTAGAACGCATACTCAAGAAAGTCATCCAAAAAGGCTTTTTATAGAATTGCTGGGTTAACCTGCTTTGGGGTCATTTTTGTTTCTCCGTATAAAATCCTCCACAGTAACTTCATGCACGTGTGTGTCTTTACTGTATTTACTGTACACCATCCACCTGGCTGACAGAGAGAAGAACCTCTTGTTCCACCTCTGCAGACCTCAAATTACTGTAATCTCCTTCCTCGGCTAATCCTGCCGCACAGAACTTTGAAGTGGAGCGCTTCACTGAACATCAAAGTTGTCTTCTCACTCCTCAGCTCAAGCCAGCCAGAGAAACACTGCTGGATATAATAGGAGAGGAAAGAGGATGATGCGATGGTTGGAGGAGGCCACAGAGCGCAAAAACACACTTCAGCAGACTTTAACAGCACTAAGACACTTAAAGCTCAGCTGCAGCTGGTGACTGAACTCAGGTTTATTGTACTTATTTCTGTGTTTAAAGTTCTTAAGAAAGAAACACGTGAAAAGTGTTGATGAAGACAAAAAGTCCATAAATTCATCTTAAAAGTTTTGAAGCCTGATATAATTGCTTTGCTCTGAAACATTAGGGGTTAGAAAAACAGAGTTAACGCGCAACCTTACACGCTACAGGTGGTGTGTTGGTGCTGTCCTGATAAAAACAAAACAAAACACAGTGGTCACTGAAATCACTTTAAAGACTGGCAAAAGTAAATGTTGGATGAAAAAAAAAATTTCTGATGTTCTTCCAACAGTGTAGAATGGTAGACAACCAGCTGCTTGGACATGTTATTTCTAGTCTTTACTTTTAACATGCTGGTCCAGAATGTTCTTCCGGATCTCCTCAGACAACTGTCTGTTGACTTCTCTGGTCCATGTTCAGTGTGGTGGACACCAGGATACCAACCAGCAGAGGGACCACTTTTAACCCTTTAAATAGTCAAACTGACTGACTGAAGACTGAAAACACCTGACATGTTCATTACAGGACAAACTTCAGTTTAACATGTCACTATGGAAACATTCTTTTACATCTTTTCTAGGGGTATTAGTTTTGTTTGTTTGTTTTCAATGATTCTCTTGAACCAGCAGCGTCTGATTTTAAGTAGGCAATGTTCACTGTATTATTATTAGTTGTTATTATTGTCAGTTTTAAGTTAGTGGACCATTGTGATATTTTCCTCCGTTACTAGAAGGGTCTCAGCACATTTCACCACAGATGTAAACTAACCGATGTTTGGCTCAGTGCAGTCTACTTATGGAGGTTTCCACTTCATAAATGTCAATGTTTAGTCTTTAGAGGAGAATCGGTGCTTCTTTATACTTTCTTTATTCAAATGACAACTTGGTAAGCTTTGATGTTGTTAAAAATTGTCTGGTTGACGGAAGAGTCGAATGCCGGCTCTATCTAACTGAAACAGGTAATAGGTTTAAAAGGAAAAAAAAAATTTGGAACCAAGTTCTCGACAAAACACCAGAACCCACGGACCATGAGCAGACACCTCGGTCCAGCCCTCCTAAATAAAACACGCAACCCCGACATTTTAGTAAAAAAAAAAGAAAAGGAAAAGACTTCCTGCGTTCAGACTGGACAAAAAATCTTTATCTACAGGGATGAGGAGGAAAATGTTTCCAGAGCAGAATCCCGCCGGTATGAAGCTGACGCAGAAAGTTCCAATTTTATTCACAATTTTTCATAAGAAATCCAGCCAGCCTGACTGACTATGAATTTCTGGAAATATGGATGAGAGTATCAGCTAAGCAGACCTAACTAAATCGTTTTAATTCAATCATCCGATGTGTGACCATTAGACCACTTTAGTTATGGGACTGTGGTCCGATGAGTTAAAATTATTGCCCACCGCTGAGCTGAAGGTTTCAGAGCAGCAACTAAATGGCTCTCAAGGAGACTTCTTTTGTAATGGTTCAAAAATGATATATATTGTTACTTTCAGCCAAGAATATATTTGATCTGAAATAGCAGGCTGGTTCCATATCCATATTTAAAAAAAATCATATAGTTTTACGAAATATCACACAGAATAAGTTTGAGCTTTTTTGTCTGAATGTTAAACAAAAACTAGGCCTTTGAACTGAAGTCTTCACGCATTTACTGGGCGGGTTAAAAGAAGAGTCACTAAAGTTGCTGAATCCAGACACTAAAATCATTTTTCCTTTTTTTAAATATTGACATGGTCTTCCTTTAAATTATAATCAAACATTTTTTACCTCCTCTCATTAAATGATTGTAGATGAAAAGAGGACTTAAAAAAAGTGGACTGTCTTTGAAAACAAAATTATTCCAGGTTTACTGGCAACGGTGTGTTTGGTTTTGTTGCGTAACCTGATAGAAAACTAGTCACTTGGTACCAGAAGGTCCTGTGACTGTAAAACAAGCCCAAACCATCACTTCTCCGCCACGTGTTTAACTGTTTGTATGAGGCATCATGTGTTGCTGTTATCTTTAATCTTGTCTGTTCAAACGATATTCTCCAGAAAACTGGCCCGTAGAAAATGAGATGCAGCTCTCTCTTAGGTCTGATCTTGGGAGAACTTTGTTGGAAATCCACTCCTGGGAAGAATTGCAAATGACTTTCTCACTGTGGAAAAATGGACTTTAAATTTTAAATATATTTAGATTGATCAACTTATCTGTCTAATATCCGATGTGGAAATAGAAACTCCTGAGGAAACATTAGGCGCCAAAGATTCCTGTAGAAACAAGCTGTTTGAGAGAAATCAACTATGCTGGCAAACTCTCGTCACTGGAGGATGTCTTATTGGAGGGAAAAGTAATCTGTCTTTTTTATGTTAGAGCATATGTTTTAGCCCGCAGCTGCTCCCATCTTCTACACGTGTCACATGTCAGGATTTAACAACCAGACTGAAGTGGAGGTGGACTGGAGTGTGAAATTACACCTTACCTGTGATTCATCTCCAGCCGGACATCCTTTCGGTCCTCTAGCCAGGTTTTTCTATCGTTTTAGCTGCATCATTTGTATATGCTGTCATAGCTGATTGTTCTGTTTTTATTTTTTGATTTTTCCTACCTAATAGACATACTTTATTGTTCAAACAGATATGTGTAATTCATAACTAACCTGTGGTTCTGGTATTGGTGGCTTTTTACTTTTGAAGAACATTTTGTAGCAGAGAGGCTTTAAATATAATTCTGATCCTTAGTAAACCTGAATCCTAAAAAGCCACATTTAAATGTAGAAACATTTCAAAACAACTCAAAAGGCTTCTCCTATGAACCAGTTTTTATGATTCTAGCTTCTTCAGAGGCAGAAAAATGTGTCTGTTTTAGTGGAAGTGGACTGACTAAGGTGGTTTTTAGGTGTGATATATGCTTTAACAGGCTGACCAGCAGCGTCCATTTACTTCATGAACATTTTCTCTGGTGAAACGGCTCTAACACTCCAGTAAAGTACACCAGGACAGGACGTTTCCAGCCAGCAGAGGCATCCGGTGATATTTTCTTGGAACAGAATCCTGAAAATCCAGAGGAATCCAATTAATGCTCTGTATTAACTAGAGCTGTGGCAAGTGACCCAACTGGTGATGAATAGTCAGGTCAGGAGAGGCCGGGTAAACATAGTCAGCATCAGTGAGCGAAGAGCTGCAGATGTGAGGTGGAGCTGCCAAAGACGTCCTCAACATCAACACGTGGTGATGGACAGATGAGCAAACTCGGAGGAAAAGGGACAAAGAAACAAGAGAAGACATTTCTAGATGCTGAGAGTATAACTGAAATGTTAACCATCAGAGGTCACATGACCTGCAGAACTGCAGGTTTAGTAACTTCAGCTACCAGTCCAACCTGTAAGCTGCTACAACGTGAACGTGTGATTCGTGTTGGTTCACTGAATCCTGCAGATGTTGCTCCTATGAAGCTTCACAACACTCAGTTATTTGCCTCCATGTGTTCTGCTCTGCTTTTGAAGTTGTAAAGTTTTAATCATCGGATGCATTAAGTCAGAACCCAGCAGGATCATCCACAAACCATGACTGCTGGTCACGGACACAAACACTTCCAAACTTCCTTTGATTAATTATTCAAATGTGGCACTTTTTTGTCTGCAAGGCTTTTAGGTGATTAATTAAAGTCCAGTAAGGCTCCTGAGAATCTGCTCTTTTTTCAAAAAGCCAACAGAACAGAAAGTAACCAGATAGACGTCTTTTTGTAAGTGCTTTTGTGCTGAAGTCAATTTGTTTCTAAAATATTTCCAGAAAAAAAGAGCAGTCTAAATGCCAGTCTCATTAGCTTCACTTTATTGACAAGAAGACGGTTGTTTTCTAAGTGAAACCAACAAGTCCTCGGCTGTGAGAAGCAAAGCGGCTGTCTGACCCATTCGTGTCTGTTTTAAACTATTACCAGTAGTGCTCCTTAACTGCCCATTTTTTATTATTGATTAGCTATAGTTGAAATGGTTCCCCAGGATTACAGCACCAGAGTTAATGGTTGTCAGTAAGAAACAGGATGTGTAAAAGTCTTTTGTAAATCAATGATTACACTTCCGGTTAATCCGGTTATTCTGGGAGTGGCCCCAGGAGACAGACCTGGATCTCTGTCTCACCAGCCACCTCCTCCAGCTGTTCCTGGAGGACACCAAGGTGTTCCTACCCCAGGCGAGAGATATAACCTCCTTATCGTGTCCTGGGTCTACTTTGCTTTGTCCCCGAACACCTCCTCAGGGAGTCTGCAGACCATACAAACCAGATGCCCAAACAACAGGGATTCGGGGGTCTGAGGTGTTTCGGGTAATTCAGGCATTGCCTGAAGGATTCTTCATAATATTTAAGGAGTGTTGGACTACCTTCAACCGTCATCAGTCCAGTCAGCTAAATTTGTCGGTCAGTACAAATATCTGAGGTTATTAACAAGCTGACCTTTGAGCCACAAGTTCATGCTGCAGAAAAAGTCCCTCAGCCAAAATGTTTTATTAAATCTGTGCTTACTTGTGAATTGGCTCAAAGGCCTGTTCAAGGATACAGCAAGGTTGCAGGTGACATTTAATAATCTGGAGGACCTGTAAGTCAGAAGACACCCCGCTGTTCTGGCTGGTCCAAGTGCAGGAGTTTGTGCTGCTTCGTTCTGGCCGTGGATATAATATGTTGAATATAAGTGTCGAACCAAGAGACTTATATATTGGCTTTTTAATGATGGATTAAATGTAACTTTGGCTGGCTTGTGAGGAAAGATGCTTATTTTTAGTCATTAGTTTTATAAATGGGTATTTTGAAGTATTTTGAAGGGCAAGTGGCAGCATCCTGCTACATGCAACAAATATTAATATTCAACAAAAAGGAGTGACGGAGGTTCGTGTGCTGAAGCAAAAGGATAAATAAAAAAAACAAAGAGAACTTTAATCCCAAAGAGATATTACAATAAGTTCACATGAGATTTGAAGGGCTGTAAATGAAAATTGTGAAATATTTTTAGAAGTCCAGCAGCAGTTTATTGCTTTGAGCAGTTAAGATTATTTCTAATCTCATCCTGGAGCTCCATACTGATCTGATAGAACTGGATTCTGTGGATACAGATTTATTCCCCTGTCACGTGCGCTCTGTAGGCTTTCCAGCCTGCTAAAACTGCATCCTTTTATATAAAACAGACATCTCTCTTTTCTAAGTTTCTCCTCAAAATACTATAAAAGACCTAGTTTTCTTTTCTTAATGTCACAACAGTTTTCCGAATCTTCAAATAAATATTACTGCAAACCCCAGAATCCAAAAAATGCTAATCTTCTCCACTATGACGAACTATAGTTTTGACAAACAAGCATCCAGAAGCAAGTAACTGCTTCAAACAGACTCAACTGACACATCATTTTAATGTTTCCTGTTCTCGAGAAGATTTATGTCTGTAAACTCAAACATAAAGGTTTAACCTACATTTGCCCGATATACTAATAAAACACAGATTTATTAAAAATGCGATCACTATGCAGTTTCTTTTTTGTAAAATCCCAGGCACTATTTTAGTAGTTTGTTAATCATTATTTCTATCTGGAAGTTGAAGGAGCAGGAGACTGTGGCGAGTCAAGTATCTGTCTAAGTCAGCCTTTAGTGTTTTGTTGTTGTTTCAAACATCCTGTAACGCTGCAGTGCCGCTCATGTGCTCATGTGCTCATTAGGGGCCCTTTTGGTTTTGAAGTAAAGGTAAGAGCTCTAATCAGAGCCGGAGGTTAGCTGGATTTGGGAGACAAACTCAGTAGAGGAAGGACGTAGAGCGTGACTCTTCATCCGTGACTCTTCATCCGTGACTCTTCATCCGCGACTCTTCATCCGTGACTCTTCATCCGTGACTCTTCATCCGTGACTCTTCATCCGCGACTCTTCATCCGTGACTCTTCATCCGTGACTCTCCGGGCATCACTGCTTCATCTAGTTACAGGTGGACGTCTGCAAGTGATGCAGTGATTTCTTTTTGCAGTTGTGGTCAAACGCTAAGGAGCGCGTAACCAGATGGTTTCATATCCACTTTGAACACCTGTTTGATGAGGACAGCTTTAAAAAAATTATTTTGTACAAGTGCAAAGTAGCCAGTGAAGTTTTTTTCTCCATTAAGAATAAATAAAATGAATAAAACGAATAAAAGACAACTAACAAGTACAGGTCAAAATCAGAAACTAAGACCGTTGCTTAGACTGGAGCTGCGTCCATGACTGGAACCAGGACTGAGACCGATGCCGGGTCTGAATGAGACAGATGCCAGTTCTGAATGAGACCGATGCCGGGTCTAACTGAGACCGATGCCAGTTCTGAATGAGACCGGTGCCGGCTCTGAATGAGACCGATGCCGGCTCTGACTGAGATCAACGCTGGCTCTGACTGAGACCGATGCCGGGTCTGACCGAGACGGACGCCGGGTCTGACTGAGACCGACGCTGGCTCTGAATGATACCAATGCCGGGTCTGACCGAGACCGACGCTGGCTCTGACTGAGACCGACGCCAGGTCTGACTGAGACCGACGCCGGGTCTGACTGAGACCGACGCTGGCTCTGAATGATACCGAAGCCGGGTCTGACCGAGACCGACGCCGGGTCTGACTGAGACCGACGCTGGCTCTGAATGATACCGAAGCCGGGTCTGACCGAGACCGACGCCGGGTCTGACTGAGACCGACGCCAGGTCTGACTGAGACCGACGCCGGGTCTGACTGATACCGATGCTGGCTCTGAATGATACCGAAGCCGGGTCTGACCGAGACCGATGCCGGGTCTGACTGAGACCGACGCCAGGTCTGACTGAGACCGACGCTGGCTCTGAATGATACCGATGCTGGCTCTGAATGATACCGAAGCCGGGTCTGACTGAGACCGATGCCGGGTCTGACTGAGACCGACGCTGGCTCTAACTGAGACCGACGCCAGGTCTGACTGAGACCGACGCTGGCTCTGAATGATACCGATGCTGGCTCTGAATGATACTGACGCCGGGTCTGACTGAGACTGATGCCGGGTCTGACTGAGATCAATGCTGGCTCTGAATGATACCGATGCTGGGTCTGGGGTTCTGGATAAGGGGCGGTTGTCACCGGTTGTAACGGTGTGATTTTCTTTTCGTGTGCGTATTTCAGTCTCCTGTCCAGCTGAGAGGACAGTTTGGTGATATTTTATATAAATGTTTCTTCTGGTGCCACACTAAAGTCAGAATTGTGTTTCTGTTGTCTGACCGGCGCTTTCAGGTGACCATGCTCCAGTTGTCATGTACCCCACGAACTTTCATCATGTCTGTTTTTAAACTCACACACATGCATAGTGAGGTTTGAACAGTTTGCCAGAAAAACTTTACATACAACGATTCCTCTCTGAGAACCTTGGCTACAGTTGCTACGGTTGGCATCTTATCATCTTAAACCAGTCCGGCCTTTCTCATTTGACTTTTGGCATCAAGCAATCACATTTACCCAGAGAACTGCAACTATCTGGATATTTTCTCTTTTTGGACCATTCCCTGGAAACGCTGGGACATCCCAGTAGATTTCAGTTTCTGAAATATTCAGACCGGCACTTCGGGCATCAACATTCATTTTTTCCAAAGTTACAGAAATCACTTTTCCTTCTCCATCTACATGATTGAAACTCATCACAACGTGTGACATTTACATCCAACTGACAGCTGAACACGTCTTTAGGTTGTTTGCTTTTGTGCTGAAATATGACTTGTATGTGCGTTTCCAACATGTTGTAATAGATGCTGACAGAATTACTAAGTGCTTACAAGTGAGAAGGTCCCAGAAAGAGGGCTCCAGGAGAAGAAAAAAGTGAAAGACTACAAGGAGTATAAGGTATTTTTTCAATTTCTACTTCCTCTTTTTCCTTAAGTTTAGGCACCACAATTACTTCATTAGGCTTCTAAAACACTGTATCCCATTAAGGTGTAGGCACTAAAACTACCTGGTTGGGATTTTGAAAAGATCATGACTTGGGCTTCGACACAACATTCATATCACGTCACGACATGTCTTTTTGTACGTTTTTTTGTAAGTTGCTTTGCCGACATGTCCGAAGGAGATTTTATAGACACTTGGTCACATGATGGGTAAAACCTGCCCATTTGTCAAACGTTAGATTTGACCTCATCATTGTTGAAGAGCCTGTTAAAGAGCTTGTCTGGCTCTTTTTCCTAAAAGGCATCCTTACAAGATTCTGTATTAATGTCACAACATTCCCGTGTTTTATGTTAAAGTAGTTCATCGGTTCACATGGTGTTTATCATCCTGCTTTGGAAAATACCTCCTTTTTTTCTTAGCTGGCTCTTCCGTTTAAAATCTGACTGGATGATGTTGGTAGAAGCAGAAAAGTACTCAGTATCTCAGACTCTCGCCAGTCTTCAGAGTAGGCACCAGCCAGTTAAAGACCTGAAGCACAAAAGTCGACTAAGAGGTTGAGATCAGAGCCACTGGTGACCTGTTCATCTGTCTCTCAGGTCAACTCGCCCTCAGAGCCCCAGAGGAGGCCGAAAAAGGCTGAGAGGGGTGGCTGGAGGGTGAAGGATTTGGCAGAACGGAGGAACAGGTGGGCTGTATACACACACACACACACACACACACACACACACACACACACACGCACACACACGCACACACACACGCACATACACAGTAAACTGCAGAATGGATGGGATTTAAGAAGGCAAGCTGCCATTAAGACTGTTTTGTACTTCTAAAAAGCAAAAGTGCTCACCAAGCAGCGTCCTATTAATAGTATTTAAGTGGAACTTAATTCCTGATATGTTGAAATGCCGTCACCGGATGTTTAAGAGTCCCTGAAAGGTTTAACCCTTTAATTTCTTGCAATGGGAAGAGGGGTTTTTATTAATGGGAGGATATCCTGCTACTGTGATAGTCTGGTGACCTGTCCAGGTGGACCCCTGCCTCTCGCCTGTAATGAGTCAGATAGGCTCCGGCTGACCCCCGTGACCCTGCAAAGGATAAAACGGGTAGAAGATGGATGGATGGATGGATGGATGGATGGATGGATGGATGGATGGATGGATGGATGGATGGATGGATGGATGGATGGATGGATTCATTTTTTTCACAAGTTCAAGTAATTTTCCAATTGTTTGTGAAATGTTTTTGACAAAACAACAGTAATACTGTTGAGAAACTCCATCTTTGAAGCTGTATTTGCAGCTCTGGTTACAGCTGTGGTTGAGGGGATGTTGGTTAGTTCCACCTTCATGTCCTCTTTAACCCATCTCGCTGTGCTGTGTGATGCACAGAGCTGCAGCGGGTTAACGTATCCACCGGTCTGTAGTAGGGAAGAAAACTTTAAGCCAAAAGGAAAGGCTCTCAGTTTACTGGTTGATCTATATTCCTCACCTATGTTCACAAAGCTGTGGGTGAAATGTGGTCGCTGCTCCTCCACATCAGCAGGAGTCAGCTGAGGTGATTCAAGCTTCTGGGGAGGATGTCCCCGGATGCCTCCCTAGGGAGGTGTTTCAGACATGTCCAACCAGGAGGAAGCTCTGGGACACACCCAGGACATGCTGGAGATATTATTAGCGTTTTTAGATTAGAGCCCGTTATTAAGCCTTGATGAGAAACGTGTGTTTAACACGTGCTGGGCAGTGGAAATGCACAGCATGTTATTACCTCCCTAGTGCCTAAAGTGACGTTGAGGGGAGGTGAGTAAAGCATCAGTAAAGACCTGGTGGGAAAAAACAGTCACAGACCTCGTGAAACTTGAGGTATGGAGTAGAGCAGGGCTCAAGTTCATGATGCAAAACCTAAATGTACCTGCTGTATTTTTGAGCGTTGGGGGTCAGAATCTATTTTAAAATGCTGAACACAGAACAAATAATTAGGGTTAATTTCAAACACATTGTCGGTAGCACATTAACCCTAACTACAAAAGCTGCGTGGAAAGAAACTGAAGCGTGTTCCTTTTCTTTCGTGCTGAGCAGCAGGCTGCTGTTGTACTAATGAAAACACATAAAGACATCTCATTATTTTTCCTTGAATGTCTACAGAGAAGATGGAATCTCCTCCCGATTCTTTTAACTGCACTGAGGTGGGAAACAATCAGGACAGGAGGCTTAGCGCTTGATTCACAGCTCAGCTCGCTGCTTAAAGAAACACAATTTATGCAGCTCACTGAGGACAGTGTCTTATCTGAAGCAGAGTGTAAGAGAATTAATGAGAGTCACACACAGTTAGCCTCACGGAGATAAGCTGCAATCAGCTGCCTCTGACCCCTCTGATGTAGCTGCTCTACACCACCCTTCACCCTATTTCATAAATCACTTCTCAAAAATTAATTTCCAGTCTTCTAAGACTGTTTGATACCCTATTCAGAGGTATTCACACCCAATTCATTCTGTTTTCAAAGTCCTGCCAAGCGAACATGATAAGATCTACAAAAAACAAAAACAGTGAAAATTATTTATAGTACAAGTACAGAGGGCTTCTAACCCCAATGTTTGACTGGTAGTTCTGAGTCTTTTCAGACAACTGTTGTGCATAATAAGTCATTTCTTCCTGGCAGCTCAGAGGAGTTTTGTGTGTAACTCAGCTTTTCTTCAAAGAACAACAGAGCCGATAACCAACCATAAAGGCTTAAATGAACATTAGACGTAGCATCATCAGAAAATATGGTTTCAGGCTATTTAGGGAGGTTGCAAACATTAAAAGTTAAAGAACAATAATCCAGAGGCAACCGCAGGACAATATGAACAATTATTATCAGATTCAACCACCACTACACTCAACAACAGCCCAAGAGACCAAGACAACATAACAAGGACAAAACCAGGACAAACAGAGCTGAAACCAGGACCAGCAGAACTGAAACCAGGACCAGCAGAGCTGAAACCAGGACCAGCAGAACTGAAACCAGGACCAGCAGAGCTGAAACCAGGACCAGCAGAGCTGAAACCAGGACCAGCAGAACTGAAACCAGGACCAGCAGAGCTGAAACCAGGACCAGCAGAAATGAAACCAGGACCAGCATAACTGAAACCAGGACCAGCAGAGCTGAAACCAGGACCAGCAGAAATGAAACCAGGACCAGCAGAAATGAAACCAGGACCAGCAGAACTGAAACCAGGACCAGCAGAGCTGAAACCAGGACCAGCAGAGCTGAAACCAGGACCAGCAGAACTGAAACCAGGACCAGCAGAGCAGAAATGAAACCAGGACCAGCATAACTGAAACCAGGACCAGCAGAGCCGAAATGAGGACTAGCAGAACTGAAACCAGGACTAGCAGAACTGAAACCAGGACCAGCAGAAATGAAACCAGGACCAGCAGAACTGAAACAAGGACCAGCAGAGCTGAAATGAAGACCAGCAGAACTGAAACCAGGACCAGCAGAAATGAAACCAGGACCAGCAGAAATGAAACCAGGACCAGCAGAACTGAAACCAGGACCAGCAGAGCTGAAATGAGGACCAGCAGAACTGAAACCAGGACTAGCAGAACTGAAACCAGGACCAGCAGAGCTGAAACCAGGACCAGCAGAAATGAAACCAGGACCAGCAGAGCTGAAACCAGGACCAGCAGAGCTGAAACCAGGACTAGCAGAGCTGAAACCAGGACCAGCAGAACTGAAACCAGGACCAGCAGAACTGAAACCAGGACCAGCAGAACTGAAACCAGGATCAGCAGAAATGAAACCAGGACCAGCATAACTGAAACCAGGACCAGCAGAGCTGAAATGAGGACTAGCAGAACTGAAACCAGGACTAGCAGAACTGAAACCAGGACCAGCAGAAATGAAACCAGGACCAGCAGAACTGAAACCAGGACCAGCAGAGCTGAAATGAGGACCAGCAGAACTGAAACCAGGACCAGCAGAACTGAAACCAGGACCAGCAGAGCTGAAATGAGGACCAGCAGAGCTGAAACCAGGACCAGCAGAGCTGAAACCAGGACCAGCAGAACTGAAACCAGGACCAGCAGAGCTGAAACCAGGACCAGCAGAGCTGAAACCAGGACCAGCAGAACTGAAACCAGGACCAGCAGAGCTGAAACCAGGACCAGCAGAACTGAAACCAGGACCAGCAGAAATGAAACCAGGACCAGCAGAGCTGAAACCAGGACCAGCAGAACTGAAACCAGGACCAGCAGAAATGAAACCAGGACCAGCATAACTGAAACCAGGACCAGCAGAGCTGAAATGAGGACTAGCAGAACTGAAACCAGGACTAGCAGAACTGAAACCAGGACCAGCAGAGCTGAAACCAGGACTAGCAGAACTGAAACCAGGACTAGCAGAACTGAAACCAGGACCAGCAGAGCTGAAACCAGGACTAGCAGAACTGAAACCAGGACCAGCAGAGCTGAAACCAGGACCAGCAGAAATGAAACCAGGACCAGCAGAACTGAAACCACGACCAGCAGAGCTGAAACCAGGACCAGCAGAGCTGAAACCAGGACTAGCAGAGCTGAAACCAGGACCAGCAGAACTGAAACCAGGACCAGCAGAGCTGAAACCAGGACCAGCATAACTGAAACCAGGACCAGCAGAAATGAAACCAGGACCAGCAGAGCTGAAATGAGGACCAGCAGAACTGAAACCAGGACTAGCAGAACTGAAACCAGGACCAGCAGAGCTGAAACCAGGACCAGCAGAAATGAAACCAGGACCAGCAGAACTGAAACCAGGACCAGCAGAGCTGAAAACAGGACCAGCAGAAATGAAACCAGGACCAGCATAACTGAAACCAGGACCAGCAGAGCTGAAATAAGGACTAGCATAACTGAAACCAGGACCAGCAGAAATGAAACCAGGACCAGCAGAAATGAAACCAGGACCAGCAGAGCTGAAACCAGGACTAGCAGAGCTGAAACCAGGACCAGCAGAGCTGAAACCAGGACCAGCAGAACTGAAACCAGGACCAGCAGAGCAAAAATGAAACCAGGACCAGCATAACTGAAACCAGGACCAGCAGAGCCGAAATGAGGACTAGCAGAACTGAAACCAGGACTAGCAGAACTGAAACCAGGACCAGCAGAAATGAAACCAGGACCAGCAGAACTGAAACAAGGACCAGCAGAGCTGAAATGAAGACCAGCAGAACTGAAACCAGGACCAGCAGAAATGAAACCAGGACCAGCAGAAATGAAACCAGGACCAGCAGAACTGAAACCAGGACCAGCAGAGCTGAAATGAGGACCAGCAGAACTGAAACCAGGACTAGCAGAACTGAAACCAGGACCAGCAGAGCTGAAACCAGGACCAGCAGAAATGAAACCAGGACCAGCAGAGCTGAAACCAGGACCAGCAGAGCTGAAACCAGGACTAGCAGAGCTGAAACCAGGACCAGCAGAACTGAAACCAGGACCAGCAGAACTGAAACCAGGACCAGCAGAACTGAAACCAGGATCAGCAGAAATGAAACCAGGACCAGCATAACTGAAACCAGGACCAGCAGAGCTGAAATGAGGACTAGCAGAACTGAAACCAGGACTAGCAGAACTGAAACCAGGACCAGCAGAAATGAAACCAGGACCAGCAGAACTGAAACCAGGACCAGCAGAGCTGAAATGAGGACCAGCAGAACTGAAACCAGGACCAGCAGAACTGAAACCAGGACCAGCAGAGCTGAAATGAGGACCAGCATAACTGAAACCAGGACCAGCAGAGCTGAAACCAGGACCAGCAGAGCTGAAACCAGGACCAGCAGAACTGAAACCAGGACCAGCAGAGCTGAAACCAGGACCAGCAGAGCTGAAACCAGGACCAGCAGAACTGAAACCAGGACCAGCAGAGCTGAAACCAGGACCAGCAGAACTGAAACCAGGACCAGCAGAAATGAAACCAGGACCAGCATAACTGAAACCAGGACCAGCAGAGCTGAAATGAGGACTAGCAGAACTGAAACCAGGACTAGCAGAACTGAAACCAGGACCAGCAGAGCTGAAACCAGGACTAGCAGAACTGAAACCAGGACTAGCAGAACTGAAACCAGGACCAGCAGAGCTGAAACCAGGACTAGCAGAACTGAAACCAGGACCAGCAGAGCTGAAACCAGGACCAGCAGAAATGAAACCAGGACCAGCAGAACTGAAACCACGACCAGCAGAGCTGAAACCAGGACCAGCAGAGCTGAAACCAGGACTAGCAGAGCTGAAACCAGGACCAGCAGAACTGAAACCAGGACCAGCAGAGCTGAAACCAGGACCAGCATAACTGAAACCAGGACCAGCAGAAATGAAACCAGGACCAGCAGAGCTGAAATGAGGACCAGCAGAACTGAAACCAGGACTAGCAGAACTGAAACCAGGACCAGCAGAGCTGAAACCAGGACCAGCAGAAATGAAACCAGGACCAGCAGAACTGAAACCAGGACCAGCAGAGCTGAAAACAGGACCAGCAGAAATGAAACCAGGACCAGCATAACTGAAACCAGGACCAGCAGAGCTGAAATAAGGACTAGCATAACTGAAACCAGGACCAGCAGAAATGAAACCAGGACCAGCAGAAATGAAACCAGGACCAGCAGAGCTGAAACCAGGACTAGCAGAGCTGAAACCAGGACCAGCAGAGCTGAAATAAGGATCAGCATCACATCATGTTCTGGATCTGACCCAGTTTACTGCCACCACTGTTTTCCTTCCCTCTTTTCTCTTTCTGTGGCCGCAAACATCACGTGAAGTTCTGCAGTGAACTGGTACAAGTTTGTGTGCGTTTTCTAACACAGAAGTTGTTTCAGTTCCTCAGCTGCCACATCATCTCGCTCATAAATCACAAGACAGACTGAGCTTAAATAATCCAAACCGCTCCACTCCAGGCGATGCAGCAGCGCAGCACTAATCCACAGTGACAGGAAGTGGACGCGGAATCACAAAGAGAAAAAAGACACAGCAACACATTACATCCATGTAGTAGTTAAATTCTAAAGCTTTTTCACTTTTGCTGATTGTTTTATTGCTTAACAATTAATTATTAATTCTGTCTTTCATGACATGCAAAATGTGTCATGAAAAATGAAGAGCAGAAGATGATGAGGTGTAAGAAACACACTTATTTCCCAGGTGACCTGCTGCCAAAGCATCAGGCTGTCACTGATTTTTGAACCTGAGGTTGAATTGTGCAGCTCCTGATCGCCATCCAGCCAGAACTGGACCAGCTGCAAGATGTTAATCTGCCCACCCCTCAACGTTAAGAGACTCTCAGCCTGACTTGACTTGTAACTAAAGGCTTGAGACTTGACTTGGACTTTCCAAAAAGAAAAAAGAAAAAGGCCTGGGCACAGTCGGTGCCATCAGTCAATATCAAATGTGGCCCAAGAAAGCTGCAGATTTGGGCCACGTTTGGGCCAGTCTTGGCTGTCTCAGTTGGCTCCTACTTATGGCAACATAAAGACATGGTATCAATCAGTATTCTGCGGATTGCTTTTGATAGGACTGTGGATGTCAGCTTAAACAGAAGAAGATAAACACAAAAAAGAAAGAGGAGATAACACCCCAACACAAAAACTATAAACCAGTGACAGTAAACTACTGTATAAGGTCCTATAAGGGACTGTACAGAAAAACGGATGTCAAATCTATGATGGCAAATATTAATAAAATGGGATAAATGAAGTAAAAACCAAAGAAGCTCAAAATGGCTAAAAGCCGAGACTTAAAGACTTATTCAATTCAATTCAGTTTTATTTCTAAAGTGTCTATTACAACACAAGTTCAGGATCTCTCCAGAGACCAGAACATGACCTCCGATCAATTATTACATAAACAACGGCAGGTAAAAACCGGGAAACCTGGACCAGGACCTGGATCATAAGGGGGAAGAAACCAGGACCAGGACCTGGATCATAAGGGGGAAGAAACCTGGATCAGGACCTGGATCATAAGGGGGGACCCTCCTGCCGAAGACCAGCAGGTAGAACAGGAAGTAGAGAGAAGAGACACAGACACACCGTCAAAGGTACCAAAGACCAGATCCATCAGTATAATTATCTGTTAACTGGAGAACTGAGAGTTTTCTGTCCATCAGACTGGTACCTGGTTAGTTGGTGGACTACAGAGACCACTATCTAAACAGGTGTAGACAGCAGACACTGAGGACACCTGCTAAAGTAATTCCTCCTATTATGCGTAACGCTGACAATGTTGAGGGAGTTTACATGCGACACTAACAGATTATCAGGTTCTACACCGTAGACGAGGACCAGATCAGGTTCTACAACGTAGACGAGGACCAGATCAGGTTCTACACCGTAGACGAGGACCAGATCAAGAGTATGATTAAGACAATGCGTCGGTTCGTTAACTTTTTGTAAAATCCCCATCGATTCTAGAAGAGAATCAAAAGCCAACTTAAGACTGTCGTTGTCAACATCCATATGAATGTTAAAGTCGCCCACTATGATGACTTTATCTGTACTAATCAATAAACTAGATCAGAAATCTGAGAACTCAGACAGAAACTCCAGATAAGCTCCAGCAGGAGGCCGGTAAACTACCACCAACAAAACTGGCTTCTCTGATTTCCAGCTCTGCAGTTTTAAACTAAGTGTGAGGCTTTCAAACGTATTATAATCACATTTAGGTTTGGATTTTATTGTAAGACTGGAGTCGTAGATCGCCGCTACTCCTCCACCTCGACCTGTGATTGGAGGAATATGATAATTAAAGTAACTGGACGGCGTCGATTCATTTAAACTAACAAACTCTTCCTCCTGGAGCCACGTTTCTGTTAAGCAGAAAATGTCACTCCGGGTCAAAAAACAAATATGGAGACGGATGTGCAGTGTACAGAAGGCTCAGATTTCTTCAGCCATTTTGCCCGTCATGTCAGTGCTTATGAATACAAACGGACCAAAACAATACCACTGGAACTAGGTATGGGGCAGTATTTAGTCATTAAATTAAATGCACGAAAACAAACTATCAAGGAATTTGGCAAACATCCCAAAATATTGAAAATACAGCCGTCATCAGTTTCACGCATTAGTAACATTAAAGAAAAGAGTTTACTATTTTTATATTAACTTTCGTTTAATGGCCTGTTGGCGCCGCTGTTTCTGATGTGACAGTCGCTCCAGCAGTCGACTCGTCACTGCCCCCCACTGGATGTGTTGTTTAACAACCATATCGGTGCAAATGATTTTTAAAAGCAACACTCAAACAACATTTGGAGCCGGTACAAAGCTACAAAAATGGAGCATGAGCTAAGATTTAGAAGGATTTTAATTGTAAAAACAGTTAAATGGCATCTCGACCGGCGTGAAAGAGGTCAGACAATAATATTTCTCACTATTGTGTTGTCACTGACAGAATAGAAACTCTTCTTAAGGTCCGAACAGAAAAACATCAAGCGTCTCTTAGCAAGCTCTCTTTAAACTGTTTTCCTCTTTCTGGATTTGGGCTTCACCAGATTCACCCTGGAGACAGTTTTGTACATGTAAACCATTGAGGATAATAAAAGGTCCCGCACTTCAGAGCTAGTCTGGCTCTAATTAGCGGCTGTACTTGCTGGAGGAAGTAAACACCCTTGGATGAATCCCTGCCTTAATTAAACCCTCCACAGACAAACGTTTCACACGGAAATAAATAGGAGACGTTTCTAGCTACAGATCTGATTTAGAAATGAAAAACAGGGTTTGTAATGTCATTTTGATGTGTTTTGTTAATGAAAAGTAAAGAAAGCAGCATCTTCTAAAATATAATATATTTTCATTTTGAAACATTCTTTATATTGACAGAATTTTGCTCAGACATCAAATTTCAAATGATGGTATAAACGTAAAGTAAGTGGTTAGTGTATATGTTGCACTTACTATTTTCCAAAGTATTTACTCAAAATTTACCAACATATTTTACAAAACAACTTGAATGATGTCTAAAATGTATTATTGATGTTATCACCAATTATATTAACTGTTTAAAGCTTGAATAGCTTGATTTCAGTGTGAATGGAAACAAATGAATTAAATAAAAATCGCAGTGTTGCATAAGGGTTGTCATCATGTCTGATACGGTTGTGGTGTGTTTTTATTTTCCCTTTTCTTGTCGTGGTTTGTATTTATAAAACTTATGCCATTTGTTTAGGTCGTATGTCTTATTACCTGTTTTATTGTGAAAGTCTGTTGCGTGTCTGGTTTTCATGACCATTCTTGTCAGTGTGGACATCGTGAAACCACGTATGTACGATACAACGAAATTGGACCTCTGCTTTTAACCCATCAACTAGTTTCACTAGTGAGCAGTGGGGCTGCTAGCAGGGCAGCGCCCCGGGGAGCAACTGGGAGTTAAGGGCCTTGCTCAGGGGCCCCCAGTGATTTACCATGGTGGCCAGCCCTGGGTCCTCCACGCCCAACCCCACCACTGTCACCACCAGGCCACCACTCCCTAGGTTTTACTTCCCATGTTGGTTTGTTCTGTCTTAACTGTGCCAACCTGGAGGTCACTGGACTGGAGATTTAGGCTGATTAACACATACGAGACCCACTAAAGAGAACGTTAAAAGCAACACAGTGGTTTTCTCTTTGGCTGAAACCTGAGAGGACGAGAGACCCGACTCCTGAAGGGCAGGACTGGAAATGTTTGTCAGGGTTACTTCATTTGTTCATAGTAAAACTTCTAAGAAGGTCAGAAAAGAAACTTCTAAACTGACTGCTGATGACAGTGTCCTGCTTGTGTTTAAGTGCATTTAAAAATTCAATTTGGTGTGAAATCATCAAATTGTCACCTCTCAGGCTCAGTTTTGTAAGACTTGACAGAAGGTTTGTGGAAAAAGATTTGTCCCAAATTCAATAAAAACACGTTAAAGTAGTTTTTTTAATAACGTACACAACCGTCCGTTGCCTCTCTTGGACATTTGTGATTAAAGTGTAAGTTAAGCAGGAGCAGGTCAGCCTGCCTGGAACTAAAAGCACAACAATATGAGACAGAGTCCTCGAAGAGTGGGTCAGCCCGCCATAACTCAAAAAGCTTCCCGTGGACTCTTTTAATTGTTTAATTTTAACACCTGCTATTAAATGAAAATTGCTTCTAAATCAGTTTACTGAAAACCTCTTCAGAAGAACGTACCCTGCAGCACGATGACTTCAGAAACAAACTAATATATCTTAAATCTCTTGGAATCATTGTTGGAATTAAAAAAAAATCATCCAGATTTTGCGAGGTAAAAACGCTCTTTTTATTGAATAAAGAAACAGGTGTCAATTAAGAGTTCAATTTTCTGAAAAACAGATGTAAGAACGTGAGAGAGATGCATTAAACACTGGTCTGGCTGCCTGAACCGCATGGTTAAGGTCCATCGTAGGAGAAACGTGTAATACAGATGATGTCACATCAGGCCATTCCTCTGATCCGTTCCCTGGCCGGCCGCTTTAATTATTTTCCTCGTCAACACAAATAATTACTCTGGTTCCTCTGGAGTCATCTTTGATTTCCAGAGGCAGTACCAACAAATACACAAGAAACTGCCTCTGGATGCCCTTGTAGAGACAAATTACCATTAGAGATGTCAGCCACGTGGCGTCGGCAGAGCAAGAACCAGCCTGGTGTCACATAAAGATATCTGAAAGTCTGTAGTGCAGCAGGAACGCTGCCTCATGGCGGGACTCATCCAAACAAACCTGAAGGTTTCCAGAGCCACATCCACTCCAAGGTGAATGTTTTCAGAAGAGTAAACCAGGGAGGGCTCAGCTGCTCCTCTGCTTCTCCTCCTCCTCTGAGGCCGGCTGGCATGTGAATGTGCAGGACAAAGCAGGTTAATCATACATCTGCTGTTCACAGCCGCTCAGACAAGGAAGCCAAGGAGCACTGTAAAGTAGAGGGCAGTAATCACAGTTTAAAATGGTAACAGCGCTTGTGTGGGGGCAGCTGGACTCGGCCGAGTAAACGGAGGAGGGCGAGGTCGACTGGTGTAACCTTCTGCATGAACGCTCAGCTACACCACACTCTCAGACTCTCTTAGGTTGAGAGTTCATCCACTTGCAGACTTTAAAGGGAGAGTTTTTCTCCAAAATGTGGTCAAATTCATTCCGTCTCTCTCCTAAAGCGCTGCCCGTTTTAATAATTCAGAGCCAAATGGGATTCTGGAGGAACGAAGCAGAAAATACACCGGACAGACTTTTCCCTTCTTTTCTGCCCTGAAGCACTGTCTTAAAGTTTTTTTTAAAAAAGACAATAAATTGATGCGGCATGAAAATAAATGACCCAAAAGAAATATGAGAAGAATACTAAAGCGATAACCCAGAGGTCGCTGGTGAGCTGTCCGTGGATACAAAAACTCAAACTATCTTGTTTTCAGCTTTTGACTCAAATTCTCTTGTACAATTAAAATCAAGCTGAAACTGGACTGATTTTCACTTAACGGGACGCGTCCGGAGTGCAGACGTTCTCCGTTGTGGGAGTCGTATTATTCAACACAGCGAAAGCGTGCCGTAATCCGGGTTAAAGACGCGCCAAGGAAATCTTTTTCTTTACACAGGCGATGTACGTGTATGAATAAAACATGTACGTCAGGTTCACGGAACAATGTGGTTGAGAAGAAATCTAGTGTGTGACCGGTTTTCTTCTCCATTGGTTTTTTCCTTTTTCTTTATTAAGAGGGAGAACCTCAAGTATCTGTTCTCAAAGATAAACTATTAAAATAAAAGAAAGAGCTGATGCAGAGGGCCAGACAAAGCCACGTCCTGTCCAATCCTGTTTATCAGTTTTGGACCACATCCATCTCTTTACGACCGTTTTAAAATGCATCCAGAGAATCACAGATATCAGACTGTTAAAATATGAAACCACATCTCATCTGTATAAACACTACTTGCTGTGTGTACCTGTCACATTAAATCCTCAAAATAATTAACATCCGCATGTCGACGATCACTTCAGCTCGGTTTACAGTCAGCCGGGGCAGGAACGCAGTAGGAATTTCAGTCCATTCAGAGCCACAAGTTCAGCTTTTCAGCTTTTCGCGGGAAACAAACTAACCTTGATATGTGGTCGAGCATCACTGAAGGAAGCTGTCTTTTGTAGACGGTTCTACATTACGGATTGTTCTTCCCAAATCTGTCAGCACTTAAAAGTATCTGAAGGCTTCTTTTTGCTGCCTTAACAGCAAGAAACGAAATCTATGACGTAAGTGAGTTAACAGCATATTCTGAAACAAAGCAGGAGAACATCAGCCAGCAATTAAAGCTGTCAGGAACAAGGAGCTCACAGAGCAAACTGGGAAATAAGAGTTGTCATGGAAAATGAAACTCACACGAGATGCTCTAATGAGAATTTGACATTTTACTGGGCTTTATGACTCACTAATATAAAACCAAAAGCTCTGAACAAAAGGTTTTGTGCTTGGACTGATCCATCAAAGTAAAACTTTGTAAGAGTCTGTTCTCACAGGCAGCTGGGTTCTACAGTATAAAAATGATAAAAAATAAACTATATTGTTATGTTTGTATTGTGTAAAATTATGATAAAAAGGTTATGACCAAAGTAAAGCAGACGCTGTCCAGCCCTGTGCGGCGGGCGTGTTCCAGTCTTCCCAGTTCATCTCCTAACGTGCACTGGCAACATGGGAAAAGAGGATGGATGATGTCACCGGGGTTTGTCCAGTTCTTCATACACAGTTATGTTTGCCTCATGCTTGGTGGATGAATACATCTGAGTCTAGATGCTAAAACCAGGATTTTGTGGTTTAAAAACCATCTGAACTCTTCACTGCAAAAAATCTAGAAATAATGTTGGCCAAACTGTGTCAAAGTAAAACAAATGTTTTCAAAATAAAACACCATGGGCATGCTTCAACTTGTACATTAACATCATGTAAAACCTCGCAGGATGTGAAGCAACTACTTTGAGCAGACCTGTGAAGGTGAAAGGAAGATGATGCTGTAAAGAAAGTCAGTTAGTTTCACCTTCAAACAAGCCTGAAGCCTTTACATAAGAGAGGAATTCAGACCAGAACTTGCAGGTACAAGTAGTGCTCTAATACACTGCATTTATTGTGTTATTAGTTGTGTAAGAACTGCTAAAAGGATATATGTGCTTTATTAACGTCCAGAAGCCACATAAGACACTGATGAGAATTTGATATTTTACGCCCCTTCATGACTTACGTGTGTAAAAGCAAGTTTCAACAAAAGGATTTCCTTTGTTCTTGGATTAACAAGATCACAGTGAAACTTTGTAAATCAGTTTTCATATACAGACAGACAGCTTTATTCTGGGAACTCGTCTTTCATTAAAAAGAAAATAAAGAATTTTCAATTAGATTCTATCGATCCAGAGGTGCTAAACAAAACAAAGTTAAACCATTTTTTCTGCATTTGATGTCAAATGTTTATTAAAAGAGTTTTTGCTGTATGAAAACAAGACTCAGTTCAGTCCGTTGTTCTTTCACAAGACACAAAGACGTAAAATAAAGTTTATAAACTTTGGACATGAAGGTGTGAGTTGTGTTGTAAACCTGTAACCTGTAGCCATCAGTGGAGAACAGCAGCTACTGGACGGTCGTACGCAACATCCATCCGTCTCACCCGCCCATCTGAGGTCAGGCTGCGGGGGCGGGGCCGTCACAAACAGTCAAGAAGCTGATCGTTGTCGTTGGAGAAGTTAGAGTTTGACTGAAACTGTGTGAGAGTGTTTTTAAAAGTAGAAAAGGCCGATCTGCGGCCGTAAATGCAGAGACCATCCGACAGAAGACGGTAAAACGAGCGCCGTCCATGACATCGGTTCATGAAAGGCTTCGACTAAACATCCTGGGTCAACATCGACAACGCTGCTGTCTTTACCGACACTTCCCGTCATTTTCCCTCTGATTAGTGCAAATGCAGCGCGCTGAAACTGGCCGCGCTGAAACGCCACTTTGACCAGGTGGCGTCCGTCTGTAGGTGGTGTCCGTACCAACACATGCTGGTGTGGTCCGTTTGTGGTGTGAAATCTCCGTCACCTCGATTCCACCCAATCATGGACAAACTCCACACGTTGGAGCAAACGAGGCGTGCGTACCCAGCTGGGTAGGGCATTATGGGTTGTGAGGAGCACATGACCCAGTGCTGAAACAACGTTTGGGTGTAGTTCATCTGGACAGGAATGAAAAACTAAACCAAACTGGCATCTCTGAGTCAAAACGTTGTGTTTTTCATCTCTCGGCTTCAGGCCGATCGTCATGGAAACATGAGCCTCTGCCGCAGTGACGCTGACCGATGACAGCACCGACCGTTCATTTGGGTCATGCTTGTCTCGCTGTCAGCCTCTGCTCGTGCTTTCCGGGGTTCTGTGATGCCTGATGTCTGTTTTACAAGTGGAACCTGAGCGGGGAACCGGTCTGGTACCAGACTGCTGCAGTCTGCTGCAGCGCCTCCTGTTTTTTGTCGTCTTGCAGCAGTAACATCCCATTACAACAGCAGCAGCTTATTTGTTCCTTTAAGTGTTTAATTTCATTCAGAGGAGGTTTTCGACAAACAGCTGCCAGACCCTTTTTTTTCATTTGTAGTACATGTTACCAGCTCGCTGCGTCTGTGTTTTGAAAGCAGAACTAACTTTTGCATGTGACTGGAACTTAACCAACAAGAGAACCGATTTACCGTTTTAATACAACAACATGAGTCCATTACTTATTTATAGAAAATCAAATCTATTGCTTTGCTGAAGAGAGAACTTGAAAACAACCGAGAAGGTGAACTAAGACACTTTGCTGCAGTTTTTCATCATTTCGTTTCTCTCATTTTTGGGTTATTTGAAAAGAGTCGACCTCCAAAATACTGTAAAGGGATGAGGGCTGACTCTTCCACGCTTCACCTTGAGGAGAAGCACGAAAAAGGAAAACATGAAGAAGTCAAACGTGTGACAGCAGAGGAAGTTGGCAGCACAGTGACGAGCTCTGCAGTGATTTTTATTTGACCCTGACAACATCTATTTGATGTATTAAAGATCACAAGCCGGGTGGTAGGGAGCATTCCGTCTTTCTTAATGTGTTTTTTTTTTTTTTTTGGAGCTGTGTTAAATGTGGACTCGGTATTATTCTGTTGTGGTGAAGAGAGAGCTCTCTTTACTGCTTTATCTACGTCCGTTCCCCACCTGTGGGCCTGAACTGTGGGTGGAGACCAGAAGAATAAGATCCCAGATGTTCGCTGATGAAAGTTTCTTCAGCAGGGTGGTTGGACTTCACCTTGCAGATGACACAGCACAGATGTCTCATGTCAAGTTTGGTCTCCTGTATTCCCTGGGATGAGCTGGAGCGCCTGGTTATGGAGGAGGAGGCCTCTGTGCTCAGGCTGCTGCCCCCCCGACCTGAACCTGGACGGGTTAACGGATGGATGGACAGACTGAACTGAACTGAACTGCAATACTATTAATTGCTGCGAAAACTAAATTATTTAACAAAACTGAACTTACAAAAAATTAATTATTATAGTGCCCATAAAACTGGAAGAATGACAGAGGCATGGTGGAAATCTCCAGAGATCCCAACAAATCCATGTGTTTTTTTTTGTTGTAGCCTAGCAACAACTACGCAGGTCACATGCAACGTTGGAAGCAAACACATGAGAAGAAACTCAGCCAACAAGACCAGGTGCAGAGACGTTCCTGCCCAGGAACATGTCCAGGAACCAAACCGCACCAAACTGCACCAAACTGCACCAAACCACATCAAACCGCTCCAAATCATCAAACCACATCAAACCACATCAAACCACACCAAAATCACCAACGCACCTGCCATTCTGGAAACACGTGTAGGACTTTTCCATTTTTCCAGCTTATTCAGAATCATGACAGTGGCCACCAGCTAGAAAAGCAGCCTAAAAGTCTGCTCATGAAGCCTAAAAACTGCTCTTAATTCCTTTAATAAGGAGGTATCGCCTGTAAACGATGTTATATTAGTTATATTAATTAGTTTAAAACGCAGCCCTGAACAGAAACAGGTTGCAGGTCTAGTGAGCCGTGTGCTTGAACATGTACTGAAACAGCCGCCCGCATACACACACTGATGTGAACTGGCCTTTCTGGTTGAAACCTTTCAACTGTGCGGCAGGACACCGAGTTCAGAAAACAGGGCTGAGTGTGTGCAGAGGGACGGCAGGAGCACATCTCTACATGCGGATCGCTTTACCAGCGCAGCCATTAACCACCGGACAGGATGGATTGTACCGGACTACCTGGGCCCGTTAGGGTTTGCTAAGTGCTCAAATGGACGACCCAGCAGGTATTGACAAGGACCGGTTCTGTTTTGTGTGACAAGTTAAAGTTAAAATTCTCACAGAAAACTGATGCCTTTGTTTGAAATTGTCCTTCTTTAATAATTCCCACATTTACACATGTAGAGCACTTTAACAGTTGCGTTGTGTTGTGGTATCACCTATGGAGTAAATGCTCTACCACGGAGTCCGTTAAACCGTAGCCCTCAGTCATGTCGTCTGTAGAACAATATAGTGTAATCAAACGTGTCAAAAGCACATCTTATCTTCAAAAAGCAACAAAACTACCCCTGGAATACTGATTTATCGGACCTCAGTACACGTTTCCGGTGTGTGATGCTCCACATCGGATTCCTTCGAGATTCCTTCGAGACCCAGGATGACCCAGGATGTCGACGCTACCTCTGGACAACTTAATGCAGATTTGAATTGTAGAGTTTATTTCACCAATACAAAGACATTAATACATTCTAATGACATTCTTACACATGTGTTCACGACTATCTGCTCATCTTTGCTCCTCAAAGGCTTTCACGGATACTGTTTTTGCACCAAATCATGGTTGCAATCAGCTGTTCACATCAGCTGTCTGGACAAGAATTGCTATTATTATAATTACTATTATTGCTGTTCGTTTTCATTGCTCCTCTTCCCTCAGCACAGCTGGTGGTATGCTTGGTAGCATTGCACTGTGGTTCTTGGAGGCTCGTGTATGAGTCGTTGCATAGAGCCCGCCGCCACTGCATAGGGATTTGTTTGGCATGTTCTGTACCAGTGGAGGCGACAGGGAAAGGGAGGGACACCAAACCCATTTCACAGGACAGAACCTTTGCAAAGTGAACTGTTTAACTGAGCTGGAGGCTGAATTTTCTTTCCAGCCATTTTCTAAATGTCCTTCATTCAGTATATTATTTATTCAAACATATATAACAGCATAGCCCTATAATCACGTATGCCGGACAAAATTGTTTCATTGGTTACACTATGGGCTATAAAAGTACAAAGTTTACACAAAAAATAAAAAGAATTTCAAAACAACAATCCGGTTTGATTCTCTCTGAGCTGCTGTGAGTTTGACTCTGTTATTAGAGTTAAGTGCTAAATTGTTGGAGGACTCTCAAGTTTGGAGAAAGACCACGGTCATGGTCAAAAGAACCATACTGACTGTTGCTAGGAAACAACATGTGAACAGAATTCTTAAATCAGTCAGTTTGTATGCCAAACCATCTGCCGCGACCTCCTGCCTGAGAGGTTTGTGGTGCCGGCCTCTGCAGACGGAGAGCCAGAAGGAGACTAAACGTGTCTTGGTGTCGTGTTCTCCTCGCCACCAGGTAGTGACATGGATGTCAGATCTGAAACTACACTAAATAACCAGGCACACGTGCCACAGCCCTAAAACACTGTGTTTGTTCTTATCATAGATTTAGGCTCAATGCACAACCATATTGAAGTCTAAAAATAACAATGAGAATAGAAACGACCTGCAGACTTTACACTGAAATTCAATTACACATTAAGGAATAGCAACCATTTTACTATGCATGTTAGAGCAGCTGTTCAGTTACTTTTGATCACTGAAGAAAGGCAATTCTGCAAAATAAGGAACTGTAATTGCTGAATCTTCCATGCACTTAATTATGTAACTAAGTTGAGCATGTTTTAGTAAATGGCTGTTTGAACAACAAGCTTTTCAGTGATGCAGCTCTCTTTAAACGCATCCCTGCTCCATCTGAACTCTCTGAAAGAGCAGTTTGATTAAATGGAAAGTAATCTCTCTTTAAAAGCCATCTCCATCCAGCCTGAATGCTAACCTTCCAGTGGCACTCCCTCCCATGGTGATGAAGTGCTTTTAACGGTTAGTCATGCGGCACATCATATGCATCCTCCGTCCCTGGACCCCAACCGTTTTGCATATGAAGCCAAACTTTCCAACAAAGATGCCATTTCGTCTGCTGTACAGTCGGCTCTCACTCACCTTGACAGAAACGACTCGTATGTGAGAGTAATGTACATTAACTTCGTCCCCACACATTTACATCAGAAACCCGACCATCTGGGCCACTTCTCTGTGAAACTGATGGATAGACCCTCTCACTGAAGACCACAGGCACTTCTAACAATATCACTCTGTAAACTGGAGACCCCCAGGGATGTGTACTCAGTCCCCCTGCTCTTCTCATGATTGTACACTAAAACACACCTCCAACTTTTATCACCTTTATTGTTTGCTGGCGACACAATGGTGGTGGATCTCATCGCCTAAGATGAGTTGACCAAACTAGCCAGGTGAACAAGCCAATTGTTGTTTTTTTTTACAGCACACACCCTTCACTAGCCTCTGACCAGAGCGATACTTCCTCCACCCATTACATGTTTATGCTACCAAGGTACCAATAAAAGCATCCTGACTGGCTGCATGGCTGTGGTTGGGAGCTGCACGACTACAGCAGGAAAACCCTGCAGCAGAATGCAGCGACAAGTCCGACTGGAACTCTCCCATCTCTTATGGACGTCAACGTCACACTCCTACCCAGGGAAGCACTCGCTGATGGATCCCAGAGAGAAAAGGTTTTGAAATTGGGCCGTTTGCACTTTTTGTCTGGACAATTAAAACTCAGCTTCCATAAAAAATGATGTCATAGCGTCACCTCTAATATAAAACAACAAAATATCAGATTACAGGCTTATATATTTTTGCTACAAAAGCTGTTGGGACTATTACTTCTACTACAGCAAATATTTCTGCTCCTTTATTTCTACAGGTAGCAGAAAAGGCTCATGGACATGCTTTATCATGTTTGCTGTCTTTTATTTATTTGTGATTGACAAACAGTGAAAGTGCTGCGCTGGAGGTGGAATGTCATGTTGGCAAACTAACACACCTACCACCTCCTCAGGTAAGTCCCTGTTTCAGACTATGACTTGTGAGTGTTGTGTTTGCCAAAGTATTCGTTGTAAGAACTGGAACTTATTCAGAGCAAATGGACGTCTTGGATTGAAGGTTTAGTTATTCGTGTTTACTACCAGGTCCTCCAGGAGCCACTGGGAGGCCACTCGCCTCTCATTGTCTTATTTTAAAACTTTTACAAACTCTCCCAGGTTGTACAAATAATGTCTGCCTTTAGGGAAACTGACGATTCTCCGCTTTTTCTTTGTCCTCTTTCCCCACATAAGATAAAAGGTGCTAAACTGCTTCCCTCATAGAGAAGGTAATGTGGATGGACGGTTGCCATGGAGCTGCAATGACCTGACAAATGCAGTGGTCGAGACAGAGCACATGCCTCATTTTGACAAAAAACTGTTAGATTCAGATTTTTAGATTTGCTGTTATTAGACGTATTTATGCCTGAAAGGGAAAAACTCCCTGAAGAAGACATCCTCGTCCCCTCATCCTCTTCTTGTTGCTGCATTTATTCAATGCTTCCACTTCTTTGTTTGTGACACTGGGAGGTTTTTAATGAATTATCTCCTGACAGCCCAATGTTAATTACGATGCATGTCCGAGTGCCAGTAAATCAGATCTGGCCTGAAAGCAACGTGAACAAAATCCAATTTTTGAGCTCCGACAGACACCTGTTGTTTGAAGGGACGTGAGTGTGCGAATCATCACAAGATCAAGGTTACTGAGTCAGAGTGAAGGATGGAGACAGAACGGAGGCAAAGTGAGAGCCAGTGAAGGTTAGACCGCTGTCGACTCACTCTGCTATACATTATCTTAAAGTTTGACTGAAAATGCTCAGGATTCGATTGTCTTCTGAATAAATGTGAACTGATGAGAAGTGCTGGAGCTTTTCTATTCTGATGTTTTGGTTTTATTATTTTTGAGTCATGCTTATAGCTGCTGTTGATCCTCACAAATGTGGGAGAATGGTGGGGGAGTGGCTACACTCTGAGGTTCTGTCTGTAAAAGTGCTCATGGTGCCAGGTGTCATA
>CM026197.1:1385445-1502945 GCA_014839995.1 Xenentodon cancila | reverse complement strand
GAGTCTTTTTAGATGTCATTTTGCTCTCAAATAACATCAGTTCTTGCCTTCTTTTCTTTAAAAATACCAGAAGCAGTTTCAAGGTTTAACCGAACACATAAAATAAAATTCATCACATGCTTTTAAATACTTAAAACAACAACAAAACAAACATAACTTAACATTCAACAGAATGATTACCAGTAAGTGTGTGTACATTCAGGTGTGTGTTCACCCAACGCCAAGCAGCAAAAACATCAGCATTGATCTTTGAGATGCAGTTCTTTGCCACCCTTGAATCTGAGAACATTGATACGTTTCTACTTAATTTGGAGTCCAACATAGTACATTTAGTAAAATTAATCACAAGCATTGATTGCAGCAAAACAACTGGGCACGCCCCCTGTGATGTCACCCTCAGGTTTCTGACGAGAGCTTTTGAAACCTCCTTTTCCTGGTATTCTGCCTCCAGCCCAGAGGATAGACCTGGACAGTCGGGAACGCCTGCAGGCGTCGGGAGCCGATTGACGACGGCGCCAAGCAGACTTCTGCTTGGAAGGGTCTTGAAACGTTCCTCTGCGGCTTCGGCTGGTCCACACTGGAGAGCTGCAGAGCTGCTGGCTAATATTTACAACGGGACCTAACTTGTCCAATCGTTTTGGTGATGACATCAGAAATGACTGCTCTGTGTTGCCGGATCGTTCCAGAACAACCCCACAGCCAGTGATGGCCGTCTGTCTGTAAAAGACCAACACAGCAAAACATTGTCTTTGAAATACGAATGACTCTGGTCTGTTAGGTCTTCACTTACGGCTCAGAAGTCAATACAGCGCTGAGCGTTTAGTAGCTGTGATCCCAGCGGACCATTGGCTGTCCTCTGGGCTAATCAACAGACCACGCCCTAGTTTTACATAAAGTTATTGCTTTATATAATTTGTGATGATGTGGTCCCGAAGGCTTTCTGAGAAACGACCATGGTCCAAAGGTCAGAAACTAGGCCTAACTCTGCTGTGGTGAGCCAGATGCTTCTAAGTGTCATAAAGTGGTGTTGATGTGTTTTCAGGTGCAGCTCAGAGGCCCAAAGTAAATGCAGCTGCGCATGATGCCTGGTTGAGTTTAGGCAACAACACTCACCTGGAGTCAACGTTGACGCTACGCTTGGACCAAATGTTCTTTTATCGCAGAAGTAAAAGAAACAGAGAACAACACTCAAAGACTTTGCTTGACTAAAAATATCATTTCAACTGGCTCCGCTGGCAGGAAACTGTTCACTGATTAGTTTCGACAGGTGACTTTCCAGATGCGTCCGCGTGACGAACCATCTGGTGCGCCGGGTCAAAGCAGCCATCGGGTCAAAGCAGCCATCGGGTCAAAGCAGCCATCGGGTCCAAACACACACAGTCGGGGCGCTCATGTGCACCATTCTGATGCTGGACGTGAACGGTACCGGAGCTCCTGCCGTACATCTGCTGGACCTTATGCTGCAGTGATGCCACACACTGGACTGCTGGTCCCATGACTGCATGAGCGTGCAGGTGTTCATAATTACTTCCTACGTTTATCCTGTGAGTAGATGCTGTACACCTGCTGTTCAACCTGCACACATGTAACTGAGATGTCCGGCTGTCTGATGAGCAGCTCTGCAGCAGTCCGCCTCATATTGTCTTTAAAGGGAGCTCACCTGTGTCACCTGCTGATGCTGCATGTGACATCATCACTGATGTTGTTATCAAGCGACAGGTGAACGTTAATGTTTCATGATGAGTTCAACCACACCTGCTATACGACACCTATTCACCTCATGTATGTTTTCATTGAAACAACAACAACATCATTTCCCTTAAAGGAGTAATGAAGTATTATTCGCCTGTCGGTTTCTGTTGAGCATGTTCATCACTCGATCCTTCAAAGTGGGGATTTATTAGATCAAAGCCTAGACGTCAAAAACTCAAGTGGTTTATCTTCATCACATTTTATGACTAAGTACACTTTTTAGAGCTTTGCAAATAATTGTGATCTGTTTTTCATCAGTTAAATAAAATCCACCCTCACCTGCATTCACCTGGATATTTTCTGCTTGCCCTCAGCGCTGTCGAGGACGTCAGAGAGAGTCCTCCACGAGCCCCAGAGGACACAGTTATTGAATTAGTTTGTTTCAGCGTGACAATGGTGGAGGAGGGAAGGTTCTGGGTGGAAGAGTGGATTGAGGTAAAGAGCTCTTAGTTCAGCCAATCTCATCGCTTACATGCTTTATGTTCTTTTTCACTTATTATATGGCCATAGAGAACATTACATAAAGCATCAATCCAAGGAGAAAGAGGGGATATGGAGCGATGAATTATTGAGGCACATTGAAAACGTGAACCCACAACAGCTGGCATGTGAGCGGTGAGTGGACGGATCAGCCAGAGGAACCTTGACATCATGGTCACTCTCTGGAGAGCAACGTTAACATGAGTCACATGGATTCATATTCAGATTCCTGTGAGAAAACAGAAAGTCTTAATTTATTTCACACAACAGCTTCCTGGACTAAATTTATCTCCAGTCTGCTGTGAATTAGAGGCAGCAACAAAAGAGCCAAAACAAATGCAAAAACATGCATAACATTTAAATAAAATCAGACTTTATGGGCTGATGTGATGCAGGTGCTGTGGCTGACTACTGTGAGGCCGTTTGAGAAGCAGACTACATTTTTTCTACATTTTTCTCTAATGTAATAATACGACTGCATTATATGTTCCTCAGGATGTACTTTCCTCTACAGGCAGAAATAAGTGTCACTTGAAATCTCATTTATTCACAGAATAAAAACACAGAGAGCCGAACATGTAGCTGCGCTCATGCGAATGCTAATCAAGCGTGTAAATGTGATGTTCCACGGCGGAGTCGCAGGGAGACCATGTGTGGTTGACAGCTGTAACCACGGTTACCATACACATTCAAAAGTGGCTGCAGCTGCGAGAGCCATTCTCTTTTCCAGAACGTCACATGCTGCTGACTTCTATTGAAGACGACAGAAAGAAATAAGATTCTCACCCAGGAATGCACAAGTAAACATCGAGATCAATGAGAGATCAATATACTCATCTATCTATTTATTCATCCATCTTGACTTACTTCTCCCTATTCAGGGTCAGGGTTAGGATCTGCTGGAGTCTATCCCAGATCTCTTCAGGAGAAGGGTTGGGATAGACTAGGGACAGGTCGCCAGTCCATCACAGGGACACATATTGAAAAGAAACCAACAACAATGACACTCACTCCAAGGGTCAAGTAGAATCACCACTGAGCCTAACGTACATGTGATTTTGGACTAAAACCAGAGGCAACAGCGCTGATCACCAAGACGCTGCTGATGGTCGTCCATCCGTCCGTCTGTCCGTCCGTCTGTCCGTCCATCTGTGCTATTTATTCTTGTTTAGGGTCACAGAGTTGGTTGGGGAATGTGTCGGCCAACATTTCAACTTACAGGTTGATTGTTCTTGTAGTTTGTTGTGCTGGTCTGTCTCCTCTTTTTCTCTTCTGTGCATGTTCTGCAGACCCAAGACTCAGGAGCTGCTTGCTGACCTGCAGTTCCACCTCGAACCATCCCAGTGTTGCCTTCACCTGTCTGTGTGGATGTCTCTGTTGGAAATCTGATGACATCCTGACCTGCAGTCCCACCTCGGACCACCTCAGTGTCTGCTGTCTACACCTGTTTAGATAGTGGTCTCTGTAGTCCAGGTACCAGTCTGATGGACAGAAAACTCTCAGTTCTCCAGTTAACAGATAATTATACTGATGGATCTGGTCTTTGGTACCTTTGACGGTGTGTCTGTGTCTCTTCTCTCTACTTCCTGTTCTACCTGCTGGTCTTCAGAAGGAGGAGGAGTTTTTTCCTGCCGTTGTTTATGTAATAATTGATCGGGGTCGTGTTCTGGTCTCTGGAAAGATTCTGGAGAGAACTTAAGTTGTAATAGACACTTTATAAATATAGTTAAATTGAATTCCTCCAGGGTATAGGAAAAAATGCAATTGATCAACTGACCACTGGGGTCTGGATCCAACATCAGATTCCTTTCAACTCCATTTTATAACATTAGACTACACAGAAAAAAACATGTTCATGACCTTGTCCAAAAGGCGACCTGTCCAGGTGGACCGCTGCCTTTTGCCTGCTATGTGTCAGGATCATTAGGGGTGTGGACTTTTGATTGGCACCTGGCCCAACCAATGGCTGCTATTGCCATTGTAAATAAAAACTGAACCCATACAGAACATATCACATACATTTTAGAAAAAATATGTTGTTGTGTTGTTAATTTTACTAACAAACAATCATGACTGTAGATTGGTCTAGAAGAGTCCAAGGACAGATCTTAGCTAAGTGCAAACCATTGGTGCTTATTTCTACTTTAGTTTAACACCATAAAAATGACAAATATTCGCTGGGCGTGGATCAGCTGCAGGAGCAGGAAGCCACAGAAAATACCAGGACCGTTCCGTTTGGGCAGGACTCAAACCTGGATGAGGACCTTTTTAACTTCCATGCATAAGACGCCCACTCGTCCAGCTGAGCTGCCCAGGAACAGGTCAGATTTAATTTAGTAGGCTTTACGAGCAAAATCAACTTGGTTAGGTTTAGGAAGATAATCTGGATGAAGTTTCTTATAAAATGCTTGGTGGAGTCGATCCTGTGTTCAGCTGGAGGTTGTAGAGATTTTTAAAAAAGCATAGACATACTTTTCTACTGTAACAACGGAGCTCCACCTGTATCAGTTTTTCAACTCAACTCAACTCAACTTTATTTATAAAGCACTTTAAACAAAACAAGGTTCACCAAAGTGCTGAACAAAGCATAAAATTAGTAAAAGAGCATGGCAATAATCAGACATAAGAAAATTAGAAAATTAAAATACAATACAGTCTCCAGATTCCAACTCAATTAAAAGCCAAAGTGAAAAAATATGTTTTAAGAGCAGATTTAAAAGTGGAAAATGAGTCCATCTGTCTGAGGTCCAGGGGCAACTCATTCGTTTTTGTTTGGTTTTGCACTGCAAAAACATTCCCTCTACAAATAAACCTAATATTTATAAATCTAACTAAATTGTCTCATAGTAAGTAAAGATACCTCTGCCAAGGGGCACAGAAATGTTATTATTATAATTATTAGACAAAGCCAGCTACTGTCTGTTGTGGTGACGTTTGAGCCACTGGTGCCGTGGATGCCAACCGTACTGACCGTATTTGTCAGCTTTGCTTGAACGTTGGTGTTGGTGGGTCACTGGCTTGTTCGTGTTCATTTAGCAGAGTTTTCTGTAGGTTACATGAGGTGGTGTAGCATCCTTCTGACTCTAGCACCACCTCCTCAGCTACATCTATCTTCTATTCATTTAATGGCTCTCGTCTTTCAAATGCACCAGCAGGTCCGACGTCTTTCCAGGACCCACATTTTCCTATAAACAGGGTTTGCCCCCCACCATCCACAAACACTCTTTGAAACTCTTTTATCAGCCGACATTAGATCCTCCTTTTGATGAAAGACCAAAACTAGCACTGGCTGCCAGGACTGAAAATAGCTAAGCTCCAATTAACCCATCTCTGACCCCCTTTAGAGTAACGACGTTGGACAGAATGAGCTTCAGTGCCAAGTTGGGACCCTGCCATGTCCCGCAAATGGGAAATCACGTGACACGTAAAAAATAGAGTGAGAGCAGTTAGAGGAGAGAATGTGCAGAAGATGGGTATTCCAGTTAAGAAGCATGCAGAGTACTCCAGAGCAGCCTGAATAAACCACGGATTGCAGATGATGTTCTGTGAAGTAGGAGGATGAGAAGCTTTCACTTCGTGCGCTTGTGGGTGGGCGACAGCCGCCGAGGTATTTGTTACACTGCTCTTTAACATAAAAGAGACAGCTGCTCCCTGAGTTGAAGCGAAGGCAGCAGCGCCTCTGGCTCGGTGATGTTCTCCAACAACGGTTCCCAGACTGGAGGCAGGATTTTGTCCTCATCACAAGTTGGACTTCAGGGAAATAAGTCGAGCATCCCACCAACTTGGCCCGCTGCACATCACTGCAGATTTGTCAGAGCCGTAACACGTCTGTCTGCTGCCTCCACAGCACAAGATAGCTACAAGAGTCGGGTTAATAAGCATTATGGGTAAATCGAGAGTAATTACAAAATTGATTAAAAAGGGTCTAATGTGAATAAAGCAGTTGCACTAAATGGAAGACAATTCTTAAACACATTAGCCTCTGACTGCCTCTGACTTATTAAACACTGGGTTCATCACTTGGCCACCGCACCAGGCAAACACACACTTCTGCTCTACAATATGTGAGCGCATGATTCCTTACACTGTTTTTTTTTCTATTTCAGGTTTAATTATCCAGTATCGGTATGGTGGCCAAGTGGTAAGGCGTTGGTCTCGTAAACCAAAGATCGTGGGTTCAACCCCCATCCATACCTGCCCTTGTGTGTTTGCTGACGTTGTGTCTGGTTGGCCTGCCCTTGCAGAGCAGGAGTGCCGGACTAATGCAACCTTCTTTATTTGGAGCTGCCCCATGTGGAGGCTTTCTGGTTTTTAGGGTACTGTGACCTCACTGACTCAGACTGACACAGGACTATCCATCTTTACAGGCCCACTGCTAATTCTTGACGTTTACGCGCCTCTGACAAAACACTAACACTAATTTCATAAGAGGAGAGGTTGGTAGTTGAGAACTTGACTGAACCCAAACACAATCAAAATATTACAGACAATAAACGTAACTAGAAGGTCCTGGAAGTGCTCTGCTGATGGTCGTACAGACCGACCGACGCACTGCACTCCTGCCTCAAGCAGACAACCAAAGCACTTCCTGTTTTTCTTTTTTTTTGGTTTGTCTGGTTTCACTTATATTCATATTTTCATGCCTCTGCATTTGTTTCAAGTTCCTGAAGGGGATGTGACATTAAAAAGTGTCATGTAGAGTGATTTATTCAGGTTGCAGCTCATTTCCCATCGGCCAACATGCCTCGGATGTTTTGTCTGGCAGGGAAAAAGCTCACGTTAGCCGACCGGGACATGGCGGGGTGACGGTCAGCGCCACCGCCTCACAACTAGAAGGTTCCAGTGTCAGCTGGGGCCTTCCTGTCTGGAGCCTGCATGTCCTCCCGTGTCTCCATGGCTTTCCTCCAAAAATATGCCTGTTGGGTTGAGTGACTGCAGGAACGGGCGTGTCCAGTTGTTTGTGTCTGTTTCCATGTGGTGGGCTGTTAACGGCTGAAGATGAATGTGATTTTTTAATGTCAAACGTTCACTTCATCTGACCATCTACTACCAAAGACGCGCTGCTGTTTAACATTTTTCAGTTTGGGAAATTCAATCGCAATTAAAAAGGATGGCAGTAGTAATATGAGACCGGAGATGCTGCCTCCACCCCACACCAGCTGATACCAACAGAGATGCAACGACATGGCTTAAAACGGAGCTTTCTTACCATGTATCTGTGGCATTAAAAATAACAGCCCACAGTTATTTCATGAAGACCTCAGGAAACTATGTAAACTTGAAAAATTAAAAAAACAAAGGCCGGTTGCTTTTTCTTTTGACACAGAGTGACGCTCATCACTGATAACTGGTTTTATCCCAGAATTGAAAGTGTAAATAAGACGTTAAAAAGTTTACTTGGAAATCCTTTTAAGATATGGGATCATGAGTCATTTATCACACCTCCAGCATTTAAGGAAATCAGAAAGCCGTCAAGATTCAAGGTTGGTTACTTTTCTGTAACCAGCCTGAAATCTATCTTTGCAAACACAAGCAGCAGTTCTGGAAAAGTTCAGTGGTTTCAGGTGTAGAGCCCGAGGAGCGGGCTGTAAAAGGTCAAAGCTCACCATGGGGAAATGCATCGTCCGCTTTTTAATAGATGCCTTTTTTTAACAGGCAGAATCAAAAACCATCTATTTTTCCCGCATCACAGGGGAGACGGTCAGGAACCTGAAGGAGAGGTGGTGTTCTGAACATAAAGGCTGCGTCAGCCGGCACAGAGATGGAAAAACCGCCTGGTCTGAGCAGGTCAAACACTGAAATAGCCATTTGATCAGGCAGCACGCTCCGGCTCAGTCCAGTTCACGGTGAGTCATCACAGCCAGCCACTAAACATTAAAAAGCATGCACGTGGAGAACAGGGCTGTGCACCCACTGCGAGAGCCAGCTCGCTGCAACAAAATACAGCTCCAGCGACCGTCTCAAAATAGTGACATTTATTATTATGGATGTCTGACATCACGATCTCCTGAACTGCAGTCATGTGCTAAAGTTAGCACTCTTCTAGAGGGGGATAGGCAAATACAGCCTCATATGCACAACAACATTGTTGGGTTTTTTTACCGTGCCATTATTTATTTAATAAAAATAAAGCCAAAAAGAAGAAAAGTGATGTCTGGAGAACTAAGAACCCTCTTACTGCTTCCAAAGGATTTCAGAGTGGGTTGCAGCCAGGTGCTGCCAACCATCAGTCCTTGATAAACCGATCATCAGCAGGTGTGCTGACGTCTCTAGAAGCACACATTATGTTAGATATGCGTTAACACAATTCCCATAGGGAAAGATGTCAGCAGTTCTCCTAGGGAATCAGTTGCTGGGGAACATCAATCTAGAAAGGGAATTAAACTTAAATTTTCAATAATTTGGAGTTCAGCTATCTCTAAAGACAAAGATGATTCATTAATAGAAAGCATTAAACACCAGAGCAAGTCTTCTCATGAGTGGCTGAATCAGCTTCCTCGTTGTTGCTCTTCGCTTTGGACCGCCCGCATGTCATGGATATCTCTTCTTCATCTCTTCTCAATTTGACCTTTTATTCTTGTCATTACTTGGGCCTTCTTCTTCTCTGGTTTACCCTGATTACCCGCTTTCAACCAAGAGGAGGAAGATGCTCGGCTAAACTTCACCCCCGAACCCTTCCCGACCAACTCAAAACCTGTCATTTAAAAAAAACAGTCTCCATGGTTCCTGCATGAGCTGCTGTTGGTCATACTTCCATCAGGTGATACTGATACTCAGCCTACACACACAACAGATTATTAAAGATGTGATGTAAAATGAAAATTATTATCTTTAATAATGTGCTGCTTTTGTGAACTTTCCCGCTCCTGTATGGTTTGGGCTCGACTACCTGAAGATACAATTCTGGTTTATCCTGTTCAGGGTTCCTTGGGGGTGGTGGATGAAGATATACATCAAATCTAAATTCCTTTTACTATCCAGACATCAATAATTACCCTTGTAGATATTTAAAGACGCAGTCTGTATATAGTCACTTGCTCCATGCAGGTTCTTCTGACTGCATCAGGTGAAGGGTAACTGCAGCAGGTTCACTGTAAACCCCAGTATTCACACATCCAACAAAGAATAAACATTCATCTTTAACATGAAAGATGAACCCTAATACAAGTATAACCTGGTGGGGGCTGGGGGATGGAGAGATCTCTGATTCTGAGGCGTTCCTGATAGAGAAGGTCGCAGTGCCGTGATGAAAGCTGAACTGAATCCCCTCCAGACAGCAGACAGGATATGGGGCATCATCCTTTTATGACGTTTGATGGATCCACAAGTCCCTGGAAAATGAAGGGTGGTAATATAGTCTCTCTTTCTGTGAAAGAGCTTTAGAAACAGCTACATCTGCTTTAAATTATTGATTTCTTGCATTTCTCTGAATACATTCAACAGTCTGCAGGCTTGAAGAGGCCTGATCTTGTTTTCAGAAGACCTGTTTGCTGTCTTTGAAGGAGCAGAAAAGTGGATCACGCGTAATGGATCTGTTCCTGTCTGAGTGTCAGTGAACTAGCAGCAGCTTGAGATCATGATCTACACCGCCAACAGAAGATGTGCTACCTCCTTTTCTGAAGAAGTTGTCAAGCGGTCTCAGCTGCCTCGCTTTTGAGAGGGAGTGGTCCAGTGGTCAGCTGAGGAACTGCACCTTTCTTCTGCATTTCTTTCTACCCAGAAGTTAAAATGTTGGAGATTTGTGTGTGTAAATATAAAAAAATAAAATGTATGAAAAGAGAGACAAAAAAGAAATTTGGAAAAGTAACAGTAACAGCCTTACTGCTTTGCATTTGGAGTTTTCTCCAGTGAAGGAAGCATTGGCCCTTTCCAAACATTTACATTTTAATTCTGGTTGAAAATAAATTGTCATGGAACTTTTACATTTCGTTCTGCTTAAACATGTTATATTTAACCCCAAAAGTGTCACAGCCAACACATTAAAGACGTTTTTCTGTTGCCCTTCGAGCCTGATGGGTTATGAGCGCCACATCACCAATCTTAAAAGTCAATAGTTTACAACCTGAAGGTTTAATAGCTCACACAAATTGTTTCTTCAGAGGCTGGAAAAATAAAGATTTTACTGGAGAGCTTGAAGTTTCTGGGATAACCCTGAGGTTACAGAACACGAGGCATTTTTTAATTAGGTCTAAATGTATTGAGTCATCTTCAGGTGAGTTTAACACCCAAAAGGAGTAACTGATTTATGTTAATACTGCTAAACATGCTCAGTTGATAAACATGGTTTCCGGAGCAGGAACAACTAAAAGGAAATAAAATAAATAGAAATTAAAAAACTTCCCATTACAGCAACAGCTGCTGTCTGTTCACACACGAGTAAACCACAAACAATAAATGTTAATTTCATGTCGCTGCTAATTCTTTTGCTGCCAGCAGTTTAAAATAACTCAACAAGTACAAACTAAAACATAAAATCTTACATTAACTCTCAGCTGGAAACTTCTGCTTTAACAGCAGCGTTAACGCCTGCAGAAGCCGAGGTCAGCGGCTGTCAGCAGCACCTGGCTGTAGTTCGGCTTTCTGCTTCTGCATTTTAAAGAAATCACACTGTAGTAGTATTTACCTCATGTTATACCCTGAAAGGACCAGGACAGTCGCCATATTTTCTGTCTCACATCCTGGACGACAACAGAGAACCAGAAAAACGTGATGTTCATGTGTTGAAAGCTGCAGGGCAGCTGAAATTCTGAAGGGATGAATCAGGACGTCCAACAAACGTCTCGTCTTGGTGTAGAAATGAAAAGAAACGACATCTGTGTTAAACAAGAGTTTGACGAGACAAACAAGGTTTGCACGAGCCAGCTGAGGACATTTCAGCTTCTGCACCAGCTCCAACTTGCCCTTTTGAGGAATCCTGTGCCTGCTGAGTGGTGGGCAGGTTTTAGATGGCCTTGTCAGATGTATATTTAATAACAGCTCGGCACAGAGTATCATCTCGCCACCCACAGCACAAAAAATCCTGCGGTCAGCAAAGCGTGCAGCTGTGTGCTCGCCACAGAAGATTAATTTTGACAGTATTTTCTACTGATTATAATGAGAACAAATTAAGCTTCAAGTGTGTTGGCTGATGATGGAGTGTGAGGTCACTAATGCTCGGCCCTGTGGGGTCAGTAAACAGCCCCACAGACAAACACACTGTGACTAATCTAATTAATGTAGAGACACAAGTGAACTTTAAATGGGAAATTTCTACATTTGGCAATCAAACTAAACAAACTCACAAACCTGTCGTCACAAAGTCATAATACTTGACAAATAACTCATTAAATACTGAAACAGAGTTGATTCAGGAGCTGAAGCCAAATATTCACCAGCCTGTAAACCAAAACAGATTGTTTAATTCATTATGAAGACAAACTCAATCTATGACACTTAAAGTCAGAATTATGAGATACATTCATGAACAAAAGTTACCATCCCAACTTTTAATCCTGCATTTAAATGTTCTGTCTTGTGTAAAAGCACGACAGCACTAGTTCTCTACTGCTGGACTAGGATTTTAGAGGGTAAATTGCAGCCAGGTGCTGCTTATCATCAGACCATGATGAAGTACTCACCAGCAGGTGTCCAGACCTCCACCGAAGCAGATGTTTTAACCGTTTCCTTGTCTGGAACATTTAAGTGTGTATATTAAACATAGCGCAGAAGAGAAAGACATACGCCGTGATCAGAGACAATTAGTTACTGATGCACATCATTATGGAGAAGGTTACAAGAACACCTCCACACAATTTATAGTTCAATGTTGTACAGTTACAAAGGTCACGTTAAAAGCATCCAAGATACTTTCCGATCTCCTGAGGAGCTCATTTACACCCATGCCAGTGCATCCTTCGAATACTTACCTGGCAGGGGAGATACCATGATCAAGAAGGTGGTTCACCCAAGGTGAGGCTCTGCCATTGCACTCCGACTGTGCTGACCCTTGCGTTCGCGCTCTCCCCTGAGTTTGTGGGAGTGGTGGCCTAGTGGTTACAGTGGGTGTGGACTGTGGAGGACCCAGGTTCAAGCCCAGGGCTGCCCGCAATGGTAAATCTTAACTCCCAATTGCTCCCCGGGCTCCCCTGGTTCTAGCAGCTCACTAGTGAAACTAGTTGATGGGTTAAGAGCAGAGGTGTGTATCGTACATACGTGGTGTGCACGATGTCCATACTGACAAGAATGGCAATGAAAAAAAACTCAGTTCAGTTCAGAGTTCAGTCTCCCGTTTGTGCAGGTCCCCTTAACCGCCAGTCGCAGTCCCTCCCTCAAAGGTATCTTTGCTCCCAGCACCTTCAGCCGAACTCTGCGGAAATATCTGCAGGGCTGCCAACTGATGTTCACAGCCAAATATATCGTTTAACACGTTGACTTAACAGTGAAATCTAAATTACTGTCGCATTTAACCAACGCCAGGGGTTGATTTGCTAAACGTGGTAGCATGGCGATTACAGATGAGGAAGTGATAATGGCTAGCCATTGGCCACTGAGCCAACTGCCAATCATTCATAATAGAAATAAAATTAATGCTTGATATGAACTCTCCTGGCGTGGCAAAGAAAGATTCAGCCCCTCCCCCTCAGAGTTGTCATGGACATGAATTTAAATAATTGTGTAAAAAAAGGCCCCAAAGGTATCATAATGTTAAATATTTAGAATATTAAGCTTTGTTCCTCTCTGGCTGCCTAAGTTTGACATGGATTTAGGTATTTTTTCAATGTTAATTTATGTTACTCTTATGGGTGAGCCAGTTCACTTAATATTGCGAGTGACATCACACAGTAAAAAGGTGTGCGTCTCATTTAGGCGGTGGGTTACAGGTGTACAGTACACTGCTACATAAGTGCCAGTAAAGTGTGTGTGAATGTCAAAGAAACCACACCGGCGTGCATCTAGAGATGAGACTGAATCAGTTCCAGAGGAGAACATCAGATTTTTCGCTCCACTACAAATTCAGACCAAAATGGGTTTTTTGAACCAGGCTGTAAATATGTTTATTTCTGCTCTAAACTTGGACATTTTAACATGGAGGTTGATGGAGATTGACTCACGTTTGAATCCAGCCTCTAGTGGTCATTCAAGGAACTGCATCAATCGTAGCTCCGCATGAGACTCACCTGAAAGTTAAATGGTTGGAATTGCCAAAGACTGATGAACGGTGACCTCAGCAGACAGATGAAACTGTTCAGGGGTTTGGCATAACTAGACTGCACCCCTCTGGTAGCAGAACTTTGGCGTACCCTCATGACTCAGATATGTAGCCGAGTAAAAGGTGCAGTTATAAGGAAAGCTAGCGCTGGGGAGGTTTTCTCTTCCACAGTCGCCTGGTGCCTGGTCAGGACGGGGGATTGTATTGGAGAAAAGTTTTGATGCAATCTGTTGGTTTCCGTTGCAAAGCAATAAATATTACTGGTGTTTTATTGCCTTTGTATTAATTGGACTACTTTGGAAAAAGTTGAACTGTATAGTGGAATGGCCTTGAGATGACGTTTGTCATGATTTGGCACTATATAATTACAGCTGAACTGAACTGACAAGCTCGTAAACAGAATTGTAGAATAGTTTGAATGGCGCTCCGTCGTTGCCTTAAATAAGCCTACAAAAAGGAAAAGCTTACATATGTAGGACCGGGGCAGAAGCTGAGTATGTATGGAAAGTAGAAGTGGGATGTAGGGCGTTTGTGGCTAGATCAACAGCCACATTATTGGGGGAGCTGGGGCACAGTTTGAGGACTGTGAAAGAAATGTCAGATGAGGCAAGAAGATGTTGTCAGTGGATTTGGATTTGGAGATCAGTTGGGGACCAAAATAGAAACAGGAGTTATTTAGTGTTAGTAATCTTCCTTTGTTCATGAGGATGAGGGCGTGAAGGCAGGGTAAGATGAGGTCCACTAATCAGGGCTCTAAGGGGGAAATCCAGAAAGCAGAAGGATATTTAAGGCAGTGGGAGTGGCCCATGTGAACCTCTTTGTTTGGGACCATGTTGGTAAGTTTGATTACTTCTGCTAGGTGTTAGAGAAGGTGGCCTGTTGAAGGTGACGTTGTTTTGACTGTGGCAGCCTTACTTTGGGTAAGGTATCAAAACCCAAATATGGTTGACTTTAGGGGGAGTGGGGGAGGCGGGGTGTATGGCTCAGTCCAGAGGGGAGTACTCCTGTCCGATCAGATGGACCTTCCTATCCCTGCCTCCTCTGGCTGTGGTAGCGAGATGTTAGTTTAGGTTTTTGTGTTGGTGAGGAGCAGTGAGAGCTGCCATTAGGGAAGTGACTCTGGGATGTCAGAGATCACAGCTACGCCTTCTGGAGGAGTTATGTGACTAACTAAATGACACAATGGTGAAAGGAGGTTCCCACATGAAGACCCCAAAGACACATCAGTTACCACTGTACCACTGGTATTTAGTTTAACTTAGCTCCACGGTATCTTCAACTCAGATGTTGGAATGTTGGTGCTCAGTTTGAAGGAACATCCCAGGACAGAACCTTCCTGATCAGCTTTTGAGTTTCCTCCTTTTTGCACTCAAGATAGTGCTCCACATGGAGATTTCTTTTTGAAAATTGGTTGATAAAACAACAGAATCAAAAACATCCATCAGGGGCACCCTGTCCACTTCCAGGCTGTATTTACACAATACTGTTCAAGACACCTAATTTTATTGTTCTGTTGTTTTTTGTTGGGTTTTTTTCCCCCATGGGGAGAAATCAGATATAATCAGTGGGCATGTACAGACAAAAAAAAATGCACATGAATAGGATGAACTGAAATGGGTTTCAAGGTTTATCAATATTAGGAAATAAATCCGATATTAATCAGATATGTTCCTTTGCTGCAGCCAGCTATGCACGCAGATTGGATTTTCACTGCACCTCATATGTCTCTGATAATACAGTGGTGGTGAATGACTTGAATTATGTCATGACAAACATGGAAAACATCCATCCATTTCGTCTCCACTTTAAATTATACAGGATCATTTGCCAACTTCCATAGATGCTTGGGGTCCCCGTGAGTTGGATACTATTCTTTGGTTCTGTATTTATCACAGTTAGGTTCATTAGCACCACTTTTTCTTTCTGTTCCATCCACCTGCTTCTAGGTCAGCAGCTTAGCCCATCTACTTTGCACTTGGGCCAATCTTGTTCAGCTTTTTTTAATGTTCATTGTTATGCTGATGATACGCAGCTGTATTTGTTTATGAAGATAAAACAGAACCATTAGCCAAACTTCAGCCATGTCCTAAGGACATCAAGTACTGGACCTCCTCGAACGTTTGCATCCATATTCTGATAAAACAGAGGTTATTGTTTCTGCTAACCACCTTAGGAACGGATTAGACAGTGTTGCGATGGCCTCAAGTACAACTGTAAGAAGCCTTGAAGTTATTTTTGATCAGGATTTGAATTTTATTACTGACAGACCTGATGGTTCCTCATGTTCCTAACATAGTTATCCGTTCTCAGAGTGCAGGTTTACTCGTAGTTCCTAGAAGATCCAGATGTAGATCTGGAGGACGGGTCTTCTGCTATCAGGAACCATCACTATGGAACCAACTTCCAGTTTGGGTGAAGGAGGCTGACACCACCTCCACCTTTAAAACCAAACTTCAAATGTTTGTGTTCAGTAAAACATCTAGTGGGTGTACACTTTAGTGTGTCAGGACCAGTAGTCACAGCTGCAGCTGCAGGACCAGACTAGAGCAGCTGGTCTTCAACACAGCTTCATCTTTTTTTTTTTTTTTTTTTTTTTTCTTCCCTTTCTTGTCAGTGTGGACATCGTGCACACGCTGTATGTACGATGCACACCAAAATTAGTCTCTGCTTTTAACCCATCAACTAGTTTCACTAGTGAGCAGTGGGGCTTCCAGGGCAGCGCCCCGGGGAGCAATTGGTCAGGGGCCCCCAGTGATTTACCATTGTGGGCAGCCCTGGGCTTGAACCTGGGTCCTCCACGCCCAAGCCCACTACTGTAACCACTAGGCCACCACTCCCCTGGATCTGCCGCTGTAGACCTGCTGCATGCACCTCATGCACCAACATGATCCACTGACCTGCAGTCCCACCTCTGACCACCTCAGTGTCTGCTGTCTACACCTGTTTAGATAGTGGTCTCTGTAGTCCTCTCTGTTCTCACTCGGCTTCATCAGGAGGGTCCCCCCTAATGACCCAGGTCCTGCTCAAGGTTTACAGAAAGGGATCCTAAATGATTCCCTGTGGAGCCCCAGTTTTTCAGAAAATCTTAAAAATATTAGATTTACACTTGCCTTCTCTCACATGCTATATTTGGTAGGTGTGATGTCAAAAATTCAAAAAGGCAGAAGATGGTCCACCCCTTTGTGCTACAGCTTTTCTCATTTGTTAGCACGGGCTGTATAGTTTAGCCTAGAAATGTAGATGTCACTAGCAAATGTGAATTTGCTTTGCAAAACATCAAGCAAGTTGGAGCTCATTAACTATACCAAAGGCTCATGGGGAGACAATCAAATCATTGTATCCTCACAGAGGCTCTCTGCAAGGGCTTAGATCAATGACAACCTAGCAAAGACATAATTCAATTCAATTCAATTTGATTTTTATAGAAAAATTTACAACACAAGTTGTCTGTAGGTGTTTTCCAGAGACCCCAAACATCAAACCTTAAACCAAACAGTGGCAAGAAAAACTTGAACAGGACCTGGATCATAAGGTGGGGGTCCTCAGGTGTAGACCGCTCTAATCTGGATGTAAACAGTGAAGGTGACTGCAGCTAAGAAATAGTGGCAGTTTGATTTGGATTTTGCATCAACAGACTTTTTCATCAAACATTGAACAGAAGATGACACTCAAATTCTTCCTTTGTAATGTAGCTGTGTTTGCTGTTTTGCTGACAGACTACGGCAAAGTTTATTTACCCGTTGACTCGTTTCTATCAGTCTGAAAATGTTGCCTTGTTTGTTGCTCTGCTTAGTTGTAGCGCTAACCGAAGCGTGCAAAGGCAGTTTGAAAAGCGACCGTTGGTGACAGTATCATCCATAAATAAGTGTATTTCTGTAGACAAGTTTAAACAGAAATAGCCATTTACAATCCCCAAAATGTTTTTTTATTAATCTGACGTCACTGAACTGAATAACACATTTTACCCGGAAGTCAAGTAAAAGTAAAAGTAAAAGTAAAAGTAAAAGTAAAAGTAAAAGTAAAAGTAAAAGTAAAAGTAAAAGTAAAAGTAAAAGTCAAAGTCAAAGTCAAAGTCAAAGTCAAAGTCAGAGTCAAGTTTATTTTCAATGTGAGATGCCACATGTGAGATACATACAGAAAATCAAAATGACGTTACTCTCAAACCCTCGGTGCTACACAATAAATACATTTTAAACACAAAGTGCAAATTAAAAAAAAAAAAAAAAAAAAAGAAGGTGCGTCTCGTGGTAGCTGCTGTTTGTGTTTCTGAGGACGATCCAACATGGACGGACAGCAGCAGGACGGGCGGACCTGGGATGAAACTGCGGGACAACGACCTCCACTTGTTCTGTTGAACATCGGTTTTCTTTTTCAGGAAATCTACCTGGACAGGAAGTGAAAATCTGTGTTGTCAAGAGAACTGAAAGATGAACTTTTGTGATTGTTTCTCCAAAATGTCCCTTTTCTGGACTTAGAGTGATGAAGCCTTATTTTAGCATGACAGTGTGTTTTTAAAGCAATGATTGCTGAAAAAGATTTACTTTATAGCAAACAAATAAATGCTGCAGGGAAAAGTGCTCATTTTTTTCTGAAATGTAGAGGAAATGAGAAAGTGGCAGAAAATTGTATAGCTACTCAGGTAGTAATCAGCTTTCAATAAAGCCCCATGTGGATCACTGATTGTGTAAAAAACAAGTTAAAATTAGGCTGTTATAAGACTATATCAGTGTCTGTGTAAGTCGTGTTAAAAACACCACAAGCCGAGCAAACACCCTTGTTTTCTACTGATGGTGGAGTACATTTAACCATGTTGATTTTAATAAAAATGTCAGTAATCACTTTTACTGGAACAACACAATTTGAATGATCCAATCAGAGCAAGAATAATCAGTGTGCCGGTGTATACGGAGGAAAATCCCTCCGTGGATCATGACATTTATACACATGCTTTAGTTTCCAGGTATGTAAAAAGGCAGACATTTACTAATAAAATATATGGAGATTATTTCACATAGATGTTCAAGAAGGCAGAGACGAACCTTTTGACCTCAAAGAAAGTAATATAAAATTCTCTAAGAAATTCTTTCCCTCATTATTGTGGCATTAAGCAAAATGAAACAATTTTGGTAATCCTGCCTGATCTGAAACAGGGGAGGTTTAGTCTGATTTGACTTCAGACATTGAGACAAAAAATGGTATGTGTCTTTTTGCACAGTGTACGTCAACTGTAGATGGTTTTGCAGCACTGGCTTGCTGTTTGTGGTTAAACTGTCTTATAGTGGCTCCCAGAGACCTGGGTCTCTTGAGTGATGACCAGATATCTTTCTTACATCACTCAGATCTGCTGCATCCGCCTATCATTCACTAATTCACTAAAGAAAGGTACCGGTCTTCCCAGGAGTGGACTTCCCAGGACTAAGGTCAGAAAATGCTCAGGGACTGTACTCTGCACTCTGTACTCCCCTGTACCCCCTGTACCTCCCTGTACCCCCCTGAACCACCCTGTCCCCTTCTGTACCCCTCTGTACCTCCCTGAACCACCCTGTCCCCTTCTGTACCCCTCTGTACCTCCCTGAACCACCCTGTCCCCTTCTGTACCCCTCTGTACCTCCCTGTACCACCCCAATCCCCGGTACCTCCCTGTACCCCCTTGTACCTCCCTGTACCCCCCTGTACCCTTCTGTACCTCCCTGTACCCCTTGTACCTCCCTGTACCCCCCTTTTACCCCCTGTACCTCCCTGTACCTCCCTGTACCACCCTTTACCCTTCTGTACCCCTCTGCACCTCCCTGTACCACCCCAACCCCCAGTACCTCCCTGTCCCCCACTGTACCTCCCGTACCCCCCTGTACCCCCCTGTACCTCCCTGTAACCCCCCCTGTACTCCCTTGTACCCCCTGTACCCCCTCTGTACCTCCCTGAACCACCCTGTCCCCTTCTGTACCCCTCTGTACCTCCCTGTACCACCCCAATCCCCGGTACCTCCCTGTACCCCCTTGTACCTCCCTGTACCCCCCCTGTACCCTTCTGTACCTCCCTGTACCCCTTGTACCTCCCTGTACCCCCCTTTTACCCCCCTGTACCTCCCTGTACCTCCCTGTACCACCCTTTACCCTTCTGTACCCCTCTGCACCTCCCTGTACCACCCCAACCCCCAGTACCTCCCTGTCCCCCACTGTACCTCCCGTACCCCCCTGTAACCCCCCTGTACTCCCTTGTACCCCCTGTACCCCTCTGTACCTCCCTGAACCACCCTGTCCCCTTCTGTACCCCTCTGTACCTCCCTGTACCACCCCAATCCCCGGTACCTCCCTGTACCCCCCTTTACCCCCCTGTACCTCCCTGTACCTCCCTGTACCACCCTTTACCCTTCTGTACCCCTCTGCACCTCCCTGTACCACCCCAACCCCCAGTACCTCCCTGTCCCCCACTGTACCTCCCTGTACCCCCCTGTACCTCCCTGTAACCCCCCTGTACCCCTCTGTACCCCCCTGTACCCCCCTGTACCCCCCTGTACGTCCCTGTAACCCCCCCTGTACGTCCCTGTAACCCCCCTGTACCCCTCTTACCTTGGCTGTGATTGGAGGAGCTGTGGCTGGAGGGGTGGAAAACTTGTAAACTGCGTTGCGAGCTGCAGGTGGTGCCACAGACTTGTTTCTCTATTTAGCTAGTTTACGAGATGTTATTATAAAATGTTGGTCATTTCAGCAAATGTGACAAAAATAACCTCACAAACTGGAACTTTAACTGCAAACATGGTCACGTTAACGAGACGAGCACCTATGACGACTTCCTATGTCTGCAAGTGAACCGTGCGCAGTTGAGACCAAAAACAAATCACACTGCAAACTGTGAATGTTATAAAAATGAGGACACTTTTATCACTAATCTATATGTGCGAATCGCAGACAAGCGCGCAGGATTAGTGACGGCGCAGGAGTTCACGATAGTACCAGTAGAATTAAAAAACAGGATTACCGACTAAACTCGCCTCAGATGTCCAGATCTGAAAACGTACAGCAGCCGTGTGTTTGTGTGAGTACGTGTGCACAAAACTGTCCGATGGGTCTCCAGATCTCCAGAGAACGTTGGTTGTTTAAGAGCACTAGACTCAGGCGAGCTGGGTCAGACCCCCTCTCCTGCTGCGCGCTCCCATAATGCTGCTTTTATGTTAATAATATAACAGACCATATAATCTGATGCAGGATGAATCACTGATGTGATGCTAATGAAAGATTAAAAAAATAATCTTGCATGAAGAATTAACAGTAAAGTGCAGCCTCCTTGGCTTTCAGCGAGCAGGATTTCTGACAGCTCAGCAAAGTGGGAGCTGATGAAAAATGTTTCCGGCCGGCTAAAACGACAGCTTGATAAATATTTTCCAAATGAAACTTGAAGAAGTTTTCAAAAGCACCTTGAAAAACAAAAGCTCAATCATGTTTTGCAGTTGTGAAATGTTGATGTTCGATGTTGATGTGCTCTGGTGTTTGTTCCTGCTTTTGGTTTCCTCTTTTCTTTCTTTTTGTTTCTGCCTCAACAAACAATTCAAGGCCAGATAATAAATGTCACATACGTGAAACCTGAGGCAACCTCTGTTTAGATCTAGTTTTTTTCTTTTTTAACATATTGTGTTGAGGGTGAATTTGTGAAATTTGTCGAATTATCTGGTTTCCACATAAATTCACAATAACATGTGATCTGAACTTGATCTGACTCACAACTGGTGTCATAACCTTCAAGCGATTACAGGATATTTAATCTTTATCAAAAAGCCCTGTAAACATGCACACTGCTGCGGGAGAAAAGTAGGTGGACCTCTGGAGTCAGCTGGTGAACCTCTTTGGCAGAAAAGACTTAATGAAAGCATCTCAGGATCTCAGGATCAGAGCTCCACAACGTTCAGCAGGAACATCTTAGACATAGCTTCCTCATCTGCTCACAAATGTGTTGGTTCTTCCATTAAAGGAAGAAAAATCCCACAATGGTCAGCTAAAAAAACTTGAAACTGACTGCTGACAATCAGAGCCTTGAGTGGTGAAGACGTGGAATCAGAGATGGAGAGGTGGATCTGTGCATCTGCAGTGGTGACGAGAGATCTGAGCCAAAACACAAGAGTCTCTGTAGACTGGTTGACTTATGTTGCTCCTGTCACCCAGAAGAAACAGGTAGTGACTCAAAAATCACAATCATTTCCATCGCTGGGAGGCTGGACTCTCCCTCAGAAACCAGGGGAGTTTAGTCATCCCAGAAGGGATTGGGAGCGAAGTCGCTGCGCCTCAACATTCAGAGAAGCCAGTTCAGATGGTTATTCAGGAAGTCACCTGAGCACCTCTCGAGGCCGGTGTTTCAGGCATCTCCAACAGAGATAAGGTCCCAGGGCAGACCCAGGACACTCTGGAGATATGACATCTCTGGGCAGGTCTGGGAACACCTTGGTAATTCACCCGGAAAGGTTGCCTCAGTCTCTGTGAGGTCTGATCTTCTCTGCTGAGGCTGCTGCCCCCACCTGGACTCGGACCCGGATCCGGACCCCAACCGGGATAAGCCAAGGTTGATGCGTAGATAAAAATGCATATCAATGTCATAATCTACCCAAAAATACATTATGCATGTGAAATAATAGTAGAAACTGCAGGTTTTTGTGTTTAAAAAAAAAAAAAGGTATGTATTAAGTTAAGTATTTTTAAACATATTTTAGTGATGGGAGTATTAATATCACATTAAAGTCGTGTAGATTCTGGTTTGTTTGAAGAATTCTTTTGGTTCTAAGGTAAAAATAAAGAAAAGTAGAAGCAGACACACCTTCATCCATCTCAGGCTCTTCTTAGCTGCTGATTGACAGCTGTGACCTGACAACAAAACAAGAAATCTGCTGTTGACTCAAGCGAGCTGTCAATCAAAAGTGAAGGACCCTGGCCCCGCTTTGATATTTTTTATCTGATAACTGAGCCATCTGCCTCCTAATCCACCTTAGAAAACAGCACAAACCATGTGTTGAAGTGTCCCTGAGCGAAACACTGAACCCCAACCAGCCAGGCTCTTCAGGACTAACGGACTGAACTCACCTCCTCTTACAGACGGGGGAGTTTGCGTTGTCTGAGAAACCGCTGAGACGCGACAGACTCGTTTGCTCTGATCCCAGAAAGGCAATGACACATAACTGAAGCAGGAGGTAAAACAAGCACAAAGCTTCATACAACATCAAATATTCATGAGCAGACGTTTCATTTACAGGTTAAAATGCACATAAGCATTACACTGGCCTCAGGATCCAAGATGTGCTTGGAGGCTTCTTCATCAGCAACACAACCACGAGCAGCCTCAACAGTTCATCCACTTATCCACTTTTACCTCAGACATCACAGCTCTGTTGCGCAGACCTGTCAAAATTCAATTCTCAAACCTAGAACAGAATAAAAATAGCACATTTAGTCGAATATCAGAGATCTGTGAGCGGATGAGACACAGCAAATGCTGCTGTTGCAATCAGACATGTGCTGGTTGTCTGCAGGAAAGAAAAGAGACCTTCAATCTACAGCTGACGTCTTTTCAAATAAAATGTTATTCCTCACTCCGAGATCAACAACGAATGCAGAGTCCTAGAATCAAACATAAAACAGTGAACAAAGTTGGAAAACTGTCAAAAATGCTTCTAGTGTGGATGAAGCAGATAATTTTTCATACAAACGGATGGACTCGGACTGTTAATGAGCTTAGGGGCAAATGAAATCCATGGTGACTGATGCTGATTATGCTGTTATGCTCTTTATCCTGATCTTGGATTGTTCAGGTTCAGGTTCCCTCTCCAGGTCTGGAGCGCCATGAGCCGCCTGTGTCTCTACTCGATGAGCGTTGTCCTAGCAGGAGTACTGAAACATCTCTGTCCGGATCTACGGGTTTTCCTGTCTGTTGTCTTTGTTGCTCTCACTTCTGCTCCTCCCTTCTATGGGCGTGGCTTATCTGGCCAAGATTGTTTGAAACCAAAACCCCCAAAAATCTGCTTGTGCAGGTGGGGTTTCCTCTCGTCTTCAGTCGGGTCAGGATTTACCTGTTCCCCAGGCATTGCACTGCCACAAGGACAACCTTTATTCTAACTCAATGACAGTTTGAACGATCTGGTTATTGTCCAGTCAGTTGGAAGCCACGCCACCGGTTTTCCCGCCCCTTTAGGGCGATTTCAGCCACCCAGGTCACACAGGATTGTCACAGCATAGTCACATTTCAACTGATTGATTCAATCAGCTAATAATGAATAACTACTTAGTCACCTCTCATCCTTCCTCTTCTGCAGTCATCCTTGTATCGTTCCCCAGCAGAGTTGTGTTTTGGGGATGTTGTCAACACGTCCAAATAAACCACGCTTCATTTGAACAAAACTCCAACGTGAATATTGATCAGATGTGACACAGGTATAGTAAGTTTAATTTTCTTGTGATTTAAACCAGACATCTTTAGTGTTATTTTTTAAAATTTTCGTATCACATTTTTAAGGTGTAGTACTCTTATGTTGGGATGAACTGTTATTTCCCATAAGAAATAAAGGAAAAGTCCTTTTTTGTCAGCTGGCTACAGCCCCACACATCATTTATTCTACTTGGAGATTAACTTGTAATTTCATTGCTAGTTTCACGCTGTCTTCATCCCAGTAACCAAAGAAAAACATTTTTCTTACTGGACCTTGACAATTACTTTTGAAGAACAACCAGCAAGGTACTGAACGGAAAGTTCAGTTAATTGAATTTGTGCTCCAAATCATTTCCTTCATTCCTTGAAAGCTCCGCCACACAGAAGTAAGAAATAAGAAATCAGACTGAATGAAGGTCATAACACTCATTAGATCTGCATTGCTTCAGTCAAACTGTCTTTGGAGAAAATCATTTCATGGAGACCCGAAACTGGACCAAGTAGCTTCCCCTCAGAAACGGCTGTAGAAGGACCTTAAAGTGCAGCACCCCAAAAAGGCCGCTTAAGCTGCTCTAACATAAAAAAGTATAAAAAATAGAACCCCACCTCCAAATGATTTCCGTTCAAAACACATTAAGGACACAGGAAAGAAAAAATCTCCAAATTGATGTCCTCATTTATCTCATAAACTATAAAAGCAAAAGCAAAAATGATCTTTTTCATCTTTTTTACAAATATCTTGTCAAAACGACAATCAGGCTTTAGAAGAGCAGGTTGAGGCTCTTGTCTCAGGTATTGAACCATTTAAAACCAGAAATCAACGTGGAGTCAAATCAGGACCAAAGGAGAATAAAATCATCTGGAAAGATCACAGACAGAAAAGATCACAATTATTCACCTCCTTTTTGAAAAAAACAAAGCACAAAAACAATAAACTTTTCCTTAACCTAATGTGTTCATAGTTTGTTTGGTTCCATAATACACATCTTTAAAAAGAAAAATGAATGACTTTACTGTGTTTAGTTGAAACGAGGCCAAAATGATTAATTCTCTGTCCATTAAGAACCAATCAGGTCACCTTTGCATCTTTCAAGGTTCGATCTAAATCTGTTTTGATGTCGACACAGAGTCTGAATCCAGTTACAAGTCATCAGTGTTCGAGTCCAAGTCCTTCAAGAAAATCCAGTCAAATCCAGTCAAGTCTTGATGGTTCTTAGTCAATGGTGTACAGGTCTGAGTCATAGTGCACAGGTCCTAGTCAATTGTGAACAGGTTTGAGTCATAGTGCACATAGGTCCTAGTCAACGGTGTACAGGTCTGTCATAGTGCACAGGTCCTAGTCAACGGTGTACAGGTCTGTCATAGTGCACATAGGTCCTAGTCAACTGTGAACAGGTTTGAGTCATGGTGCACAGGTCCTAGGCAACGGTGCACAAGCCCGGAGTCACCAATGTTCGGGTCCCTGTCAGCAGTTCATGTGTCTGAATCATTGATGCACAAGTCCAAGTCAACACCGCAGTTTTAGAGATTGAAATTCAGTTATCTGGAATGGACTCGGACTAAATTTGCTTCCCCTGCACACTGAGCTAACTGAGGTAATTAAGGGCATCTGGCTGGCATACCTCCTGGTAGCCACCATGTACAACCAGGAGGAGGTCCTGGGGCAGACCCAGGACATGGTGGATGGACTTTATGTCTCAACTGGCCTGGAAACAACAGCTGGAAGAGGTAGAAGGCCAGAGGGAGGTCTGGTCTTCTCTGCTTCTGCTGACGATCGGACAGGGATAAATTAAAAAGTTAAAAAGTCTGATCTACATTAAGCTGAAAATCATGCTGTGTGTCAGAAAGATATTTACTGCTTTTCTTGTTTATGCACAAAATGTGTTAATAATAACCATTATTAGAGTAAACTACCACATTTACAGCCCTTGTACCCTCTGATCATCCTCCTCCATCCTCATCCACTTGTATAGGATGGGTTTATTTATGGTTTGGTATTTGTGGTTGTATTGCTTTTTTTATTTTTATCTTTTGTACAGTGTCCTTGAGTGCTAGAAAGGTGCCTATAAATACAATGTATTAATGTTATTATTTTATTTGTATTATTTCAGTCAGAATACTGTATTTCAGTTGTCTCTGGGAAACAAGGGTTTAAGACCAGCAGTTAGATGCAGGGAGGTTTTATTTTTGTCTTTTGTGGCAGAAAAAAGTTTTAAATTAGTAAAGGATGCAAGCCACTAATGCTGCTACTAAGTGACCGCAAGAGAGTGAATAAAGCGAGCCTATCACTAATTTAAAGAGACATGCCAGGAAAAAACTTTTTAAAGACATCACTCACTGTAAGTTTTAGTGCTTCTCTGCTTTGAATGTCCTCGTTCACTTATTCAGCACCACGCAGCATTAACACACAAGTACACTCACTCGCATGCACTTCCACTCCACTGAACCGAGACCGGCGAGTTCAGATAGAGATGCAACATTAATAGCATTCGAGATATTAGTACACGGGAATGGTTTTGTTTGATGCTCGTCAAATACACAGAGACTGGAGGAGAAAGAGGAAGAGGAGAGAGCAAAGATCAAACATGACACTCAAAAAAAGTTTGCTCTGTTCTCTTTTGTTCTTAGAAAGCAGTGCACCACTCTAGTGTGAGAAATTCAGAGGACAGAAATGCAGCCAAGAACTCCCCTTTAAGAAGGAAGAAACCTGGACCAGAACCTGGATCATAAGGGGGGGCCCTCCTGCTGAAGACCAGCCGGGTAGAGCAGGAATTAACCACTATATAAACAGGTGGGACTGCAGGTCAGCAAGCAGCTCCTGAGGTTCTGGTCTGCAGAACATGTACAGAAGAGGAAAAGAGGGGACAGACCAGCACGACAAACTACAAGAACAATGGACCACAATTATCCTCATGGGATACTGCAGGACCTTCATCCTCATCACAGGAGCTCAATTCCCACGGATGGATGGATGGATGGATGGATGGACGGACGGACGGACGGACGGACGGACGGACGGACGGACGGACGGACGGACGGACGGACGGACGGACGGACGGATGGATGGATTTGTTGACCCCAACATTTACAAAACACAGCTCTCAGCAGTCAAAAGCTTTGGGATAAAACTAAACTCTCTTGCCTTTGACCCGAAAGAGCCTCTTTATCTGACTTAGCACGGACATTGTGTTCATCTTGGCAAAGAAGACCAAGATTATTTTGCTCCAAATCCCCTCGTTTCACCTCCTGTCAGCTTTCTGTTGGCAGCCTTTGATCCCTTGAGATACTTAGAATAATAATAAATCTGACTGAGTGACTCAACAGTCCATCAGGCCGCTCGGGTCCTGTCAGGGAGGAGGGATACTGACCGTAACCTGACTCCTGCCGGCCTACTTTCTGCTCCTCAAGAAAAGAGCCACTCCACGGAGGAAGTGACGGGCTAATTGTGGAGAGAGGAGCCGACGAAGCAAAGCTGAATGAACTCTAATTAGGACACGATTAAGGCTAACTCTCACAGCTGTAGAGATCCATTAACCTTTAATCGTACAGTTCATCACACACTTGAGGCAGAAGTGGCCGTGCGAGTTGCGTGAGAGAGCGAGCACAGAGAGAGGAAGAGGTGGACCTTTGAGTCTGCCAGGAGAAAATGAAGTAGCACAATTAGGAGGAAGAGCATCGATCGGGACTTTGAAAAGGGGAGTTCCTCTGTTGTAACTTATATGTTTGTGTAGAAAGTAAAAGATGCAACAATTCATGTTTTTTCCTCATCAACTTTGCCTCATCAAATTTCAGAATGGGTAGTTAAAAAATCCTTGGACTTGCTGCCTCAGAGTACCTGCTGCCATCACATACATGGAAAAGAGCTTTTCCAAAGTCCCTCATACAACCCAGACTATCACAGAACCTGCACTCTGGATGATCATTTTCTTTGGTCTGGTGTAGCCTCTCAGCCGTGGAGACCATGGTAGCTCAGAGGCTTGAGTCAGGTGACTGGGCGGTTTGGGGTCATGCGTCACTCGCAGACCCCCCCATCACCTCCCATCATCTCCCATCACCTCTGTGGATCGTGTTTTTCACCGTCGGATGGTTACCCAGCTTTGGTTGCATGACTGGAAGTGTAAACGTTGTGAACCTCCTGAATGGGAGACTCAGAGCTGCACTGTAAAAGTCACATGGTCCAACCCTCCCTGTTTAATGTAGCTGTTTATTGTTAACAAAGATTCCCGAAGTAAATCCTTGTCCACATGGCTAAATCAGCCCTTTTCTCCCGTAAACAGATTTGGTATTTTGCACCTGTCCAGCATGTCCCCCTGCTTTACGTTGTAGTGAGCTGGGATGGGCTCCAGCAGACCCCCGTGACCCTGTCCAGGATTAAGCGGGAACAGAAAATGGATGGATGGATGGATGGATGGATGGATGGATGGATGGATGGATGGATGGATGGATGGATGGATGGATGGATGGATGGATGGATGGATGGATGGATGGATGGATGGATGGATGGATGGATGGATGGATGGATGGATGGATGCTATTTTGCTTGGTCACTATTTGTACAAACAACTACAGTGCCTCAAAGACCAACAACGCTCCTAACATAAATGATTGCATTATGGAACCACACACTTTCCATGAGAAAAAAAAGCTTTGCATTTATATCTAACATGTTTAATTTTGCTAAACTAAAAATATGCAGAAAGACTGCACCTGATTTGCTCCAGCTGCCACCTTTCACCCAGCATCTGAGATCGTAGGCGTGCCCCAACTCAGCAAGGACTCAGGATTCAGGATTGTAGTCCAACTGTGGAAACTTGTCTACAGCTTTATCACTTGTAAAATCATTGAGTGGAAGGTTTGCATTAGACATCCATCCAACCTGTGCTTATCTGGACGCAGGTCTCACAAGCAGCAGCCTAAGGAGCGGGACCTGGGCCATCTCTCCCCCTGGCCACCTCCGTCAGCTCTACTGGGGAGCTACAAAGGTGTTGTAGCTCTGAAGTGCCTTTAAGGATGAAACTCCTACTGGCCAACGTTACTGCAGATGCTGCATCCTTAAGCGTAAGTTATGCTCCATGTTTGTGTGTTTATACTTCTGCCCATTCACACACCTCCTGTACCTTATTTGTGTTTGTACGGTTGCTAAGCAACACATCCACCAGGAGGCAGTGACGTGTCGACTTCTGACAACTAACAAACTGACAAAAACACTGATGCAAACATCATCAGTGTTTTTGTGTGTCGGACGCTGAATCTCTGTTTAAATCTCTGTTTGAAAATATTTCAACAGAGAGATCTTTGTTTTTTATTTTATCCACATCCAAAACTGGTGATGAATAATATTTCCAATCATTTTTCTCCTGTTTAGTTTAATGATTTACTCATTAATCATTACCTCACATTCGTGAATCTTTTTTAGTTTTTCAGGGACGGTTTTTGCATCAAATCCTCCTCAAAACCACCCGATGAAATAACACTCTTACTCGTTGTCTTTCACCTCCTTAATAACACTGAATACGCCCAGCATAAACATTTTTGTTGTTGTTGTTTTTTGTTGCAGGTCTGAAATGCAGAAATTAATGGATATTAACTATTAAGTTAAAGCTGAGGACTAACAAATATACTAATACAAATACTAATACTAACAAATAGAAATAAAAGTCAAAGCACATCTTCAAAACCTTTTAATGTTTGTGTGTTTCATAATTAAACTGTTTCATAACCATACACTTACATGAATCATAATTCAACCATGAGGCTCTATTTAGCATGAAAAAAAAGATATTGAGGCCGGCGAGCGAGTCATCCAGCCTTCAGGCCAGTACGCACCAAGATGTGTCATCCATCTAACTTTCAGCAGCTGTGGCCTTTTTTTAAATTGAAAATGTTGATTTTAATGAGCATCAGGCCTCCGGCCAATCAGCAACATGTTGAAAATATCAAGACAAGGGAAAAAGATGTATTGCTGTCAACACTCGACCTCTGGCTTGCGTTATGTTTTGGAATAACAACGTTTTGACCTTTGATGGAAATGCATGGGCGGCCTGAGGATGATGCAATGTTTATCTGATGCTGAACACATCCGTAAGTGAAAGTGCCTGAGGATTCAGAAGTGTGCCATGTCTGATGTCGGGGTGGTTTTGGTGACCCTGAGGTCTAAAATACCACAAACACGTGTAACTGTGATCAACTGTGTCTGTAAGTGGTAGAGGTTGTAAATCAGAACGCTCCAGAAGAGAGACGGGGACCTTTTCAGATTTTATTTACTCTAATATGACAAGTTGTGGGCTTACACAACGCGCGACGCGCCGGCCTCTGAAGCAGGTGAGGAACATCTGGGGAGTCGGGACGTCACCTGAGGAGGTCAGATGGCAGGTTTGATGACCAACTTTAGCAAATGCTCTGAAAATCGAATGTAATTTTAAAAGCTACCTCTGGTGCTTTCTTGACCTTCTTTACAGACACTTGTGTTCTGGGGTCTGAATGGCTCATCCCTGTTCAGGCCTGGTTTCTGTGACATCACAGACCCACGTCAGAGCGGAATTACCCAGGCTCCCTCCCTGCACCCAGTCTGACACAATGCTCCACTTTTTATACCTCGTGGGTTGTTTGCGCTAATTTAAAAAGGGGGTGGAGTCAGGTCATGTGTGTGACCCCACCCACTAAAAACCAGACCTTAAAGACGTGATAAAAAGGAAACTTTTATACAGTATCTTTGTGGTATTTTGAAGAAATTATGCCAGAGATTCCATTCCCCAGTGTTCTGCGGGTTCTGTGAATTATCTGGCTCATAAAACAGAGCAGTATGGATGAATAAATGGATGGCCCATAAAACAGAAATGCACTGGCAAAAACGGTGTACAGTCATTGTTTTAGAGGCCCTTCAAGAATTAATTAAAATGTTTTTGAGTTATTTCTGCCTATGAATGTCCTCACTCGCTCCACTTTAACACTTCCACCCAACTCAGAGGAGATATTTGGAGCAGCCTTTTCTTCTTCAAAAACTGCAGGAAATGTTGGATGAAACACGGAGGACAGTAACAGTGGAACGAGGGCAGCGTAGATCAACCACATGCGTAAGCTCTGATCAGATCCGATAGTGTAAAAGGAACTGGACGAATCGTCCGTGACACCACCCAAAACGTTTCTGAGAAAGGGTTGTGAAGCCCAGTTTGAGCAGATCCAGAGGCTCAGTGGAGGAATAGGAGCGCCGTGTGGCTGTAGTTGGAAAACGGCTGTAACACGAGTGACACAGAACATTTATATTTATAAGAAAAGTCAGGCAAAAGAAAACACTGACCTACAAAAACTGAGAGAGGAGTGGAGGACCCCCCACCAAGGCTCTGACGGACCCAGAGGGCAGAGGTCATTGAGGATCAACTGCATCAACTGCCTTTTTGCTCTTCCGTGTCTGCTTCTCTTGTGCTGCATCATCTGCATCCATCTCCTTAATATGCACGTATGAAAGTGCTTCTGATCGTGGTGAACTTTCCATATCTTCAGTGGCTTTTACTCGTCTTCTTTCAGCTCTTCCAGATGAAGCTCAGCTGCAGATTTTGCTTGCAGAGCACATTCAGGGAAAATGTGAGTTCTCTTTCTCTCTGTTTAATTTAAGGCTGATCTCAGTCTCCCTCTGCGGTGCTGAGGCAGTAATGACGGCGCTGCTGCTTTGTGTACCTGTGTGATCTGGGGGCCACTTCAGCTAAATGACAAACAGATGCCGCTTAATGAGCTGTGGGTGATGGAGCTCCAGCTTCTCCCACCGCTGACACGAGGGCTGGAAGGGTGAGTGGCAGAACCAAAGTTATTCAAGAGAAAATTGAAAATAAATAAATCAATAATTGTTTGGGACACATCAGATTTAGAGATGACAGGTGCCCGCTGACGTTCACCATCCAGCTGAAGACTAGTGAAGAACTTCTACTGAGGGGTACGTTCATCACAACTGAATCAACCCTTGAAAACTGCTGCATCAGTCTGAATGAGGAAAACAGATGCGAGCATCATTACGACCACTTAAATCATTATACTATAAAACACAAGCACATTAGCAGGAGTAAAGGAACAGGAGAAGCTGCATCGGATAATCTTTCTTGTTTCTGCACATTCATCTAACAGCCGGTGGACCATCCGTCCGGTGACGGGGATCTGCAGGAGCCTTTCCCAGCTCTCTTAGGTGAAAAGCAGGGCTGCACCTGGACAACAACCACACACTCAGTCGGATGGGAATGTCCAGGAAGTGTGAGACATGGGAGGAAGCCGGAGTTCAGTAACACCAATGCACAAAGTTCATGTAATGTCTTCTCCTTAGAAGAACAGTCGTGCTAAAGCTTCGCTGCACAAGGACACCTGTTTTGCAGCGATTGTGATCCATCCCCAAAAATGAAGAAGAAAAAGAGCAAAGAGCTGCGTCGTCGGCTTCTGCAGTTCCAAGTTTAAGCTTCGAGATCACATGATAATTGAGCAGTCGTCTGCTTTTTCAAAGACGTGTAATCTGACCAGGTCTTTTCTTTCTAGAGTTAAAGAAAGAATGAGTGGCGTCGCATAAAACGAGCTTTTGGAGTTCTAAACTGAACCTCTCCTCGCATATGGCTCAGATCCCGTGTAAAAACCTCTGAAGTGTTTTCCACAGCTGAAACGGGAAGTCGATGTACGACCAGTGTCTGACTTCCCTTCCGTCCGCTGTGTGAAAATCAAAAATCGTAGCCGCAGTGCAGTTCAGTGTGAGACCACCATCACTGACGAGGATGATTCACTGCTGGTTCTGCTCCCTCAGGGACTTTAGCTGAAGAAACCCAACAGATTGCATCAAATCTTCATTTCTGTGCAGTCTCCCGTCCTGAGGAAGCATGTTTCAACACCAGAGAGGAAAACAACCCGGTGAAAGGTTGAGACATCTCCAGAACCAGACCCAGGGAGACCAGACTGTTGGTGGTGGTCCGAGATGACAGGTAAGAGACAGTAATACAGACTTTTACATCACAGTGAACCTGAGGATGATGATGATGATCTCATGAACTGCTACATGAACAGAGTCGATAGCAGGAGACGTTTCCTCAACTTCCAGTCAGACACTAAGAGTGAAAGATTAGTGTTTTTCTGGACTGTATGTTAACATCAGCTAAATATGAGCGATGAGGACGACTGACAGAAGGACATCTGAGGAGGTGAACATGGTGTTTTACCCCACAAATCCAAACAATCTGATTAAAAATCATCTTACGTTAAAAAAGCCGTCCTGTTTTCAGATGCCCACCACACCAGACTACAGCTCAGACTCTCTGCAGGGTCAGTAAACTGAGCAGCTCCTCCAAAAAGATCAGCAGAGCCACATGTCACTCAGCTGTGCTTCATCACAGTTCATTCCTTTTTTTCCTGGGAAAATAATTGATGAGTGATGAAGCAGCTGGCTCAAAATCACATTGTGGCTCCTCCCGGCGGCCCTGACCTTTCCTCCAAACACAGGGCGGTTCAGACCGGTCCTTCAGCTTCGGCTGAAGCTCTCCACTCCAGCAGATGGGGGGCTGGACGTTGCTGCTGACAGCGGGGCTCCAAACCAGCCATCATCCTCCGAAGTGGCCGACTGGGAGCATAAACAGCACCAGTGTTCATGAGCTGCTGTTTGTGTGTCACCGCAGAGATGAGTCGGTGAGGAAGAGACGAAACCCCACCTGTTGGAGAGACGGAGGAAGTGCTTCCAGTGACCCTCCCATCCCTATACCAGAGGAGGAGGAAGGTGATGGGGAGGATGTAGAAGATGGACATTCAAGGGAAGAAAAAAACGTGTTTGTGTTACTGAGAAAACTGTCACAGAGAAGGACATATTTCCTCAGGTTTCAAGAAATTGGCTTGTACTTGTTCATGTTTTTCTATCCACCTCTTCAAGTTTAAACGTAAAGGGTCAAGATTTTCTTTTATTTATTTTTATTTATTCTTTACAGAATACAGAATGTGTTATTCATACGTCTGTTTACTTCAGCCTTGTGTCTTTGACTTTTGGTTTTTGAGTTTCTGTTTGCTGCAGCACTTTTTTCTTTTAATAAAAGACTTTGTTTTCTACTCCTGGTTCCCTGGTCGTCTACATTTGAGTCTTCCTTCACCTTCCCATAAGAGAAACAGCTCAGCTTCATAGTTTCTTCCACTTTTCAAAGGAATTATTGCTATGATTATTTCTTGGTATTTGGGTGGATGAATGGATGTATGGTCATCATAGTGGCGACTTTAACATTCATATGGATGTTGACGACGACAGTCTTAAGTTGGCTTTTGATTCTCTTCTAGAATCGATGGGGATTTTACAAAAAGTTAACGAACCGACGCATTGTCTTAATCATACTCTTGATCTGGTCCTCGTCTACGGTGTAGAACCTGATCTGGTCCTCGTCTACGTTGTAGAACCTGATCTGGTCCTCGTCTACGGTGTAGAACCCGATAATCTGTTAGTGTCACATGTAAACTCCCTCCTATCCGACCACTATTTAATAACGTTTGAATTCAACATTGTCAGCGTTACGCATAATAGGAGGAATTACTTTGGCAGGTGTCTATCCGATAAAGATATTACTAAATTTAGGGAGGGCCGTTGCTCTTCATCTTCTTACAGTGGAACATAGTGAAGCAGTTGAGGGCTGTGACCTCGGTTCTACCTCTGCATCAACAAGAGCTTCCCTCCATCGGCTCTCCGGAAAACTCAGAATCCAATTCAACATTTTATTATTGTGTATAAAGTCCTAAACATCCAAACTCCTGGTTTTCTCCAAGACCTGATGGTTCCTCATGTTCCTAACAGAGTTCTCCGTTCTCAGAGTGCAGGTTTACTTGTAGTTCCTAGAAGATCCAGATGTAGATCTGGAGGACGGGTCTTCTGCTACCAGGAACCATCACTATGGAACCAACTTCCAGTTTGGGTGAAGGAGGCTGACACCACCTCCACCTTTAAAACCAAACTTCAAACGTTTGTGTTCAGTAAAACATCTAGTTGGTGTAAACTTTAGTGTGTCAGGACCAGTAGTCACAGCTGCAGCTGCAGGACCAGACTGGAGCAGCTGGTCTTCAACACAGCTTCATCCTGAATCTGCTGCTGTAGACCTGCTGCAGGGGGACACCAACATGGTCCACTGACCTGCAGTCCCACCTCTGACCACCTCAGTGTCTGCTGTCTACACCTGTTTGGATAGTGGTCTCTGTAGTCCACCAACTAACCAGGTACCAGTCTGATGGACAGAAAACTCAGTTCTCCAGGTAACAGATAATTATACTGATGGATCTGGTCTTTGGTACCTTTGACGGTGTGTCTGTGTCTCTTCTCTCTACTTCCTGTTCTACCTGCTGGTCTTCAGCAGGAGGGTCCCCTCTTATGATCCAGGTCCTGATCCAGGTTTCTTCCCCCTTATGATCCTGGTCCTGGTCCAGGTTTCTTCCTTCTTAAAGGGGAGTTTTTACCTGCCGTTGTTTATGTAATAATTGATCGAGGTGGTGTTTTGGTCTGTGGAAAGATCTTTGAGACAACTTTTGTTGTAATAGACACTTTATAAATAATATTTTATTGGATGGATGGATGGATGGATGGATGGATGGATGGATGGATGGATGGATGGATTTGGTATTTTGTACCTGTCCAGCATGTCCCCCTGCTTTACGTTGTAGTGAGCTGGGATGGGCTCCAGGAGACCCCCGTGACCCTGTCCAGGATTAAGCGGGAACAGAAAACGGATGGATGGATGGATGGATGGACGGACGGACGGACGGACGGACGGACGGACGGACGGACGGACGGATGGATGGATGGGAAGCACTGATTTTTACATGTTGATGTCAGTCCAGAATAAGTTACCGTGGCGGCTTCGGCTGAAGCTCTCCACTCCAGCAGATGGGGGGCTGGACGTTGCTGCTGACAGCGGGGCTCCAAACCAGCCATCATCCTCCGAAGTGGCCGACTGGGAGCATAAACAGCACCAGTGTTCATGAGCTGCTGTTTGTGTGTCACCGCAGAGATGAGTCGGTGAGGAAGAGACGAAACCCCACCTGTTGGAGAGACGGAGGAAGTGCTTCCAGTGACCCTCCCATCCCTATACCAGAGGAGGAGGAAGGTGATGGGGAGGATGTAGAAGATGGACATTCAAGGGAAGAAAAAAACGTGTTTGTGTTACTGAGAAAACTGTCACAGAGAAGGACATATTTCCTCAGGTTTCAAGAAATTGGCTTGTACTTGTTCATGTTTTTCTATCCACCTCTTCAAGTTTAAACGTAAAGGGTCAAGATTTTCTTTTATTTATTTTTATTTATTCTTTACAGAAAGAGGCAGTTGAATATTTATGAGGAGCAATGGTTAAAGTCAGTTTGCAATCCGAAGAAGAGTTGAAGAGTCATGAAACACTTTAAAGGAACATTTCTGGAGTTAAAACAATCATGGATCTAATATTAGATGTTGTTGGAGGACTAAAGACGTGATACGAAGCAGCAAAGCAGCAAGATGACAATTAATGTTAACACTCGGCGCAACAGAGCTACAACAAAATTAAATGCAATTTTTAACCTCTGACAAGACTCACAACTGTCCTTCCACTTAAGAGATAATGTGGATACGGGCCCGTACAAGCTCTCTGCTTCCAACGCTTGATTATTGTGTCATAAATATTTAGGTGCCAGCTCTCCAGCTCTATGGAAGCAGAAACCAGGAACTCTCCTCCTTTTGCATCCATTGGCAGGATGGAAATGCCGGCACAAACAAGCCGTCTTATGAACTTTGAGAACACAGACGACATTGGAATAACCTTGGTTTGTGTGCAGAGGCCCTGAGGGCGGTCTCAGATGACACTCCATCAGGAACAGCCTTCATCAGATTACAGTGGAAATCTCAGACAGTCAGAAAGAGGTTTTTTTTGGTCCAATTTGTTTGGAATTTTGTTGCAGGCTTTTCCTGCAAGTATAGATTAGTAATAACAAATAAAATAAAGCTGAGCAGAGAAACGTCAAACTGTTGTGGTGTTTGGTTTTTCTTTGAGTTTGCTTTGGTTTTGGTTTATGTGTTCTTGGACTTCTGTTGCTTGCAGATTTTACTGTTTTATTTTGAAAGTGGTGTTTTGTGTTCTCCTCTGTAGGTTTAGTTTGTCCTGATCATCCCTCCTCGTTCCTTGTTTTATGATTCCTGTGTTGATTTCTGTGTTATTCATACGTCTGTTTACTTCAGCCTTGTGTCTTTGACTTTTGGTTTTTGAGTTTCTGTTTGCTGCAGCACTTTTTTCTTTTAATAAAAGACTTTGTTTTCTACTCCTGGTTCCCTGGTCGTCTACATTTGAGTCTTCCTTCACCTTCCCATAAGAGAAACAGCTCAGCTTCATAGTTTCTTCCACTTTTCAAAGGAATTATTGCTATGATTATTTCTTGGTATTTGGGTGGATGAATGGATGTATGGTCATCATAGTGGCGACTTTAACATTCATATGGATGTTGACGACGACAGTCTTAAGTTGGCTTTTGATTCTCTTCTAGAATCGATGGGGATTTTACAAAAAGTTAACGAACCGACGCATTGTCTTAATCATACTCTTGATCTGGTCCTCGTCTACGGTGTAGAACCTGATCTGGTCCTCGTCTACGTTGTAGAACCTGATCTGGTCCTCGTCTACGGTGTAGAACCCGATAATCTGTTAGTGTCACATGTAAACTCCCTCCTATCCGACCACTATTTAATAACGTTTGAATTCAACATTGTCAGCGTTACGCATAATAGGAGGAATTACTTTGGCAGGTGTCTATCCGATAAAGATATTACTAAATTTAGGGAGGCCGTTGCTCTTCATCTTCTTACAGTGGAACATAGTGAAGCAGTTGAGGGCTGTGACCTCGGTTCTACCTCTGCATCAACAAGAGCTTCCCTCCATCGGCTCTCCGGAAAACTCAGAATCCAATTCAACATTTTATTATTGTGTATAAAGTCCTAAACATCCAAACTCCTGGTTTTCTCCAAGACCTGATGGTTCCTCATGTTCCTAACAGAGTTCTCCGTTCTCAGAGTGCAGGTTTACTTGTAGTTCCTAGAAGATCCAGATGTAGATCTGGAGGACGGGTCTTCTGCTACCAGGAACCATCACTATGGAACCAACTTCCAGTTTGGGTGAAGGAGGCTGACACCACCTCCACCTTTAAAACCAAACTTCAAACGTTTGTGTTCAGTAAAACATCTAGTTGGTGTAAACTTTAGTGTGTCAGGACCAGTAGTCACAGCTGCAGCTGCAGGACCAGACTGGAGCAGCTGGTCTTCAACACAGCTTCATCTGGATCTGCTGCTGTAGACCTGCTGCAGGGGGACACCAACATGGTCCACTGACCTGCAGTCCCACCTCTGACCACCTCAGTGTCTGCTGTCTACACCTGTTTGGATAGTGGTCTCTGTAGTCCACCAACTAACCAGGTACCAGTCTGATGGACAGAAAACTCTCAGTTCTCCAGGTAACAGATAATTATACTGATGGATCTGGTCTTTGGTACCTTTGACGGTGTGTCTGTGTCTCTTCTCTCTACTTCCTGTTCTACCTGCTGGTCTTCAGCAGGAGGGTCCCCTCTTATGATCCAGGTCCTGATCCAGGTTTCTTCCCCCTTATGATCCTGGTCCTGGTCCAGGTTTCTTCCTTCTTAAAGGGGAGTTTTTACCTGCCGTTGTTTATGTAATAATTGATCGAGGTGGTGTTTTGGTCTGTGGAAAGATCTTTGAGACAACTTTTGTTGTAATAGACACTTTATAAATAATATTTTATTGGATGGATGGATGGATGGATGGATGGATGGATGGATGGATGGATGGATGGATGGATGGATGGATGGATGGATGGATGGATGGATGGATGGATTTGGTATTTTGTACCTGTCCAGCATGTCCCCCTGCTTTACGTTGTAGTGAGCTGGGATGGGCTCCAGGAGACCCCCGTGACCCTGTCCAGGATTAAGCGGGAACAGAAAACGGATGGATGGATGGATGGATGGACGGACGGACGGACGGACGGACGGACGGACGGACGGACGGACGGACGGACGGATGGATGGATGGGAAGCACTGATTTTTACATGTTGATGTCAGTCCAGAATAAGTTACCGTGGCGATACCAGTTTTGTGATGCTGAGAGCATACAGGCCTCTGCTGGAAATCAAATATTGGACTATGAGTCAAAACTCAACCTGAACTATGACCAGAATCTAACCTGAACCTTAAAGCATCCAAGTAAAGAGAAAATGGGTCAAAGAATCTTCACTCCCGAGGTCAAACTCGATGTTACAGGACTTATCTTTGCCCTCTGAAGGAAGGTGTGTCCTCACGATGTGACGTGATGAGCAGATTTATGTCCCCACAACATGAACGACACACACAGAAACACACTGAGGCTCGGCGTGACAACATCAAGGCAACTGAGGATGCTGCAAACGAGCATTTTGACAAGTGTTGACTTTAATTGTACATGATGATGCTGAACAACAAACACGACTGAGCCGATAATAAAAATCACTGCCATTTTAGCACAAAAGACAGATTATTAAAACATAATCATGCAGTCAGTGAACGTGTGTGTGTGTGTGTGTGTGTGTGTGTGTGTGTGTGTGTGTGTGTGTGTGTGTGTGTGTGTCCATCATCAGCCGTTGTGTGTGTCTGATCTCCTCGGTGTGACAGAGGCAGCTGAACAAACGCTGCCATGAACACAACTCCATGAAAAGAGCTGCTCTGAGCTCGTCCAAACCATGCGGGGAAGCCTAATCATCATGTGATAATCCAGACTCATCTACGAGGTGATGCTGAATCCTGGGACGGTCACCAGCAGCTGGACATGCAGGCGGAGTGGCGCATTTCAAACTGCTCCTCATTCGCAGGTGAGAGTCAGTCTCAGTTAGATATTTATTTCTATTCATTTCTGCTATTCTTATATGGTGTCGTCACAACTTTTCTTTTTGTTTAATTTCATTTCACAATAAAGGCCTTTGTTTGCCCTGACAAAAAACACAAGATACGGACAGACATGCTGAAGTGGGATATTGATATTGCTGACGTTTTTCACCAATTAATTGAATCAAATGTTTAACGTTGGGCTGAAATCCAGCGGAGTAGATTTTTATGAACAGAAGCCAACTGAGCCTCCTCGTATCTACTAACCAACCAGTTAAGCAATGTACGACTCAGACTGTGTCTTATTTGTATAGTTTTATTTTAATGTTTATTATTATTGTATTTTTTTCTTATTTAAAACTCACATTAGGTTAGTTAAGTTTTTTTGTTGGGTTTTCTTTCAAGAATCTTTTTTTTGTTGGTAACTTACCTTTGTTGCTTTAAATATATTTTTCTTTACTTTCTGATAACATTCTTTGCTGGTGTAAAAAAGTAATTTCCCACTTTGGGAATAATAAAAACACAATGAATTTTAGACGGTTTTCAGGCAGCGCTGCTGACAGATGCAGAAGGAACTGCGTCTGGATGTCGTCGGACGGACATCCGACCAGTCGGACAATGGCAGGACGTGACGTCGGCAGAGCCACAACTGGACTATCACTGGTTCTGCAGTAAAGACTTGGTCCAAGGTGTTGTTGGCTCTTTAACACTGTATGAGTCATAGCATGAAACCTGCCACCATCCCTGTTGCGATTGGTTTTGTGTCCGTAGAAATGGCTTTGAATGGAAGCGGCACCAGACCCGGTTCACGACAGAGTTTTCTCAAAGTGAATGGGTATGACAGGCCAGACTCTTGTACATGTGCTCTGGATAGGACAGGTGTGTTAAGTGCATTTTATGCTGCATCCGCCATCGATCTGTTACCATTGAAGACAAAGTGGTGGTAGTCCAGATCAGTGGGGATGTTGTCCTTGATTTGAGATAGGATAAACCTCTCAAAACATTCAAAACAACTGGTAACAGCCCACTTGGACACTAGTTTAAGACACAGTTTCTTGGGAAAACCGTGTTTTACATGTGCCTCTCCACGGTGTCCAGTCTGCTCTAGGACTTTAAAATATAGTTTGGAAGTTATGAATCACGATTTGACCAAAAGCGACGGCGCCATTTGCCAGCCATCAGAACAGAACCAGACAAACACATTTGTGGGATTCAGATCTATTGTTATAATAACACTAGTGCCACAGCTTTCTGTGTTTATGACATGACATCACAGGCAGAAAAGGGACCATCGTCACTTTAATGGCTCCACCGTCACAAGCATCCGACAAAGACAAGACAAAATTACACTGTGATGTGATTATGGCTTCATGTGAATTGAAATGGATCACCTCTTCGTGTTTTATTATGGTTAAATATAGATGCAATGTGCCGCAGGTTGTGTGTATGTGTGCGTACGGTCTTCCAGGTTTCCTCAGCATCCATCACTTTGGCAGCACCAGACAAACCAATCTCCTCGCTGTCTCTTCTCATTCCATCACTGCGCCCAACCAGCAGTTCCATCAGCCACCACCTTTTAGGAATGCACCTGTGGGATGGATCACGTTGCGCCGGGAACAGACTCCCTGAGGTTTACAGTTTTACCATGTAGCCTGGTGACTCCATCAGCTCCATCAAAGTAGTGATTGTGGATGGGATAGATTAAATACCAGACCAAAGGCTTGCCCACCCACAACGGGTCTAACTCTGGAACACCTCTGCTAGTCCGTGTTCCAGCAATGCCCACACTTGTTTAGATGTTGTTTTGGTAGCAACACTTGAAATGAGGATGTTTGGACAGTATTGATTAGAATGAGGGCAGTACGGCGGCTCAGTGGTCAGCACTGTTGCCTCACAGCAAGAAGGTTCCTGGTTCGATTCCCGGCCCAGTGGGTCCTTCTGTGTGGAGTTTGCATGTTCTCCCCGTGCTTGCGTGGGTTCCCTCCGGGTACTCCGGCTTCCTCCCACGGTCCAAAAACATGCAGGTTAATTGATCGTTCTAAATTGCCCGCAGGTGTGAATGTGAGTGTGCATGTTGGTCTGTCTTTCTATGTGGCCCTGTGATGGACTGACGACCTGTCCATGTGGACACCTGCCTTTCGCCTACTATGTGTCGGGATCTGCTCCGACAGACCCCCGTGACCCGGAGACGGAGTAAGCGGGAATAGATAATGGATGGATTAGAATGAATGAAAAGTAATAGTGATTTGCTATATCAGCCAAGCTGAAACATTAACTGTGATTGAAATAAGGTGGACTCACGTGCTCTGCTGGGAATCATGTATAGACGTAGGAGGCCTGAGGTTACACAGGTTTCACAGGATGGCAGTGAAGAGAACATAAAGTGGAGAGGTATAATCTCACCTGCGAACCGTCATGAGAGCCCTCAACGCAGCACTTTGAATCAGGTCCAATGAAGTAACACGTCCACGAACCAGCTTTCTGCATTACTCTGAGACAAAATGTTACTAGTTTGGGAAGTATTAGGGAAAATAGAGTCCCAGGAACGCTGACTATGTTTGATTTCAAGGAGAAATCCTGCTCAAAAAAAAGTCCTAAGTTCTTCACAGTTGTACTACATACCAAAGTAAAGACACCCAGACTGGTCAAGGTTATTCAGTCATCACAGTCTTGTTTCTATTTAGAAGCAGAAACTGTAAAGTAATCAAGACCTTTACATATTTATTTTATAGTTTATACTCAATACGTTTAATGAAATTCTTTCAGATGTTGATTCTGGATGTGTAAATCCGTCTGCTTGCAGACTCAAACCAACTCATTCCTGAGCCAGGCTGTTCTTGTAAAGGCGGAGGAGAGACAACACCCCTCCTTTCTGTCAGGTAAAGAGGAGGCAGGCACGGCGAGCTTCTGAGGTGATAACCGCTGAGCTTGAGACTTTGAGAAGGATCTCTGCTCATCCTGCTCAGTGGTTGAGGCTTTAGCACGTTTCTAAGCTGCGGAGCACTAACACACAGTCGAGATCGACTCGCTCTGGGAGCCAGAAGAACTGCAGTTTTTCTTTCTTTGTCTTGGCTTTGACCTGGACGTTGTTTCCAAGTGAGGGATTGAGGGAGAGAAAACAGGAGACAGAAAGGCCGACTCCCTCCCTGAAAGCCCAGTCTGCTCTGATTGGTCGGCTCCAGTGGCCAAATCAAGCCCCACCAACTTTTAGCACCAGTTGCTTATTTTGTTTTTTTTATTTGTTTCACTGCAAAACCAGAAAAAGTTGAGCAATTTAATAAGACCATTTAAGTAGGAACTTCAGTTTCACAGACGCAGAACTAGTAGTTGCACATAGATGCACATATTAACTGTGTCACAGTGTCACAAACAGCTTCATGTTAAAACAACATTTACACAACTGCTGTCACAGTGATTTATGCAAAGAAAAGCAGCTGTCAGGCCCAGATGGAGTACCTGTGGTGGTACCCGTGCATCGAACTCATGCAAACACTGATCCATCAAGGCCTGCTCTGCTGACTGAGGCACACGTGGATCGGCTGCTTCTAAATGTCAGGCTCTGAAAATGGGTGTCATTTTTTGTTTGTACTCGTCTCATGGCAGCCTGTCTGCTGGGTGATTTAGGGCCCAGGGGTCTGTTTGGAGTAGCCACCGCTGTGGAACAGCTCAAATTAAAGCCGCGCATCACAACAGACATAAAACGACCCCCAGTCCTGCATCCTGCAAGTACACGGCTTTGTTAAAATGTCCCTGCAGAGGATTCTGGGGGGAGTCGGCTGTGATTCTAATCAGGCCAAATAATGAAGCCAAAATACATTTAAATAAGAAAAACTCAAGCTTCAAACTCACATCTCCTCAGGTCAAATGTTGTGAAGGCTGCAACTCTTCAGGCTCCACAGCAACCTATCAGCCAATCAGATGTGTTCTAGTTTGGCTTTTTTCATGACTTTCTTCATATCTCCTTGATGTTTTATTAAAGTGCTTTCTGCATGATTTTTTTAAAACAATTTTCCAATCGGATGTGATGCTGTTCTGTTTGGAGGTCTTCTACTGGTAAACCTAACATTTCAGTTTCAATTGCAAATAACAAGCAGGGGTGACCAAAGTGGGTCCTCGAGGGCCGGTGTCCTGTAGGTTTTAGTTGTCTCCCTCCTTCAACACACCCTGACACAAATGACTGTGTCCTTGACAGAGTTGTACAGACCTTGATGACATGCTGATAATGACCATTAATTAGAATCAGGTGTGTTGATGTAAGAAAACATCGAAAACATGCGGGACAGCTGCCCCTGAGGACCGACTTTGGACACCCCTGGTCTAGAGAGAAGTGATGGGTGCTGGGTGAATCCGGTATGCACTGCATTTTGTGAGGTTGTGGACATGCGGAACTCTCCTTTATTTTATTGCCTTAATTTGAGTAAAAACAAAAAAGAAAACAGCCTTAGAGTTTCTCAACTGCTTTATTTTGTCGATCAAACCAACTCAAGGCCTGGTTAGGTAAACTATATTGCCAAAGTATTACCTCAGCCATCTAAATAATCGGAATCAAGGGTTCCAGTCACCTCCACGGCCACAGGCGTATAAAATCAAGCACCTGGGCATGCAGACTGTTTTTACAATCCGTTACCGGGTCACGGGGGTCTGTCGGAGCCTATCCTGACACATAGTAGGTGAAAGGCAGGGGTCCACCTGGACAGGTCGCCAGTCCATCGCTGGGCCACATAGAGGACAAACAACCAATCACACTCACACCTACGCGCACTTTTAGTATCCTCAATTAACCTACCCAGCATGTTTTTGGACTGTGGGAGGAAGCCGGAGTACCCGGAGGGAACCCACGCAAGCACGGGGAGAACATGCAAACTCTACACAGAAAGACCCACCGGGCCGGGATTCAAACCAGGAACCAATCGAACCTTCTTGCTGTGAGGCAACAGTGCTAACCACTAAGCCACCGTGCTGCCCGTGAAAAAATTTCCTGACTCCTAAATATTCCACAGTCAACTGTCAGCTGTATTATAAGAACATGGAAGTGTTTCAGCCACAAAGTGGTAGGTAAAGTGACGGAGCGGGTCAGCGGATGCTGAGGTGCATAGTGTGAAGAGGTCTCCAACTTTCTGCAGAGTTGATCACTTCAGACCTCCAAACTTCATGTGGCCTTCAGATCAGCTCCAGCTCAGTGCTCAGAGATCTTCATGGATGGGTTTCCATGACCGAGCAGCTGCATCCAAGACAAAGATCACCAAGTGCAAAGCGTCGATGCAGTGGTGTAAAACACGCCGCCACTGGACTCTGGAGCAGTGGAGACGCCTTCTCCGGAGTGACGAATGGAGCTTCTCCATCTGGTGATCTGATGGACGAGTCCGGGTTTGGAGGTTGCCAGGACAACGGTACTTGTCTGACTGCATTGTGCATGTGTGAAAATGGAGATCGATTGGAGGTGAGGGCGGAGCTTCATTTTAGTGTCGTCGTGATCGCAGATAACAACATCCAGTTCAGGCTCCACAGGGTAAAAATAAACTGATTTACTTTTGATTTGTCTAATTTTAAAAGGCATAACTTCAGATCATGGCGCTACACACTTAGTAGATCTTAATTTAACACAAATGTTCAGATCTGGTATTAGCAGTCCAACATTAGATTTAAAGTTCTACGTTTGCTTCTGGTGCTCAGTGGCTCCATAATCTGAGATGAACTCTTGATGCTGGTGGTAATTAATGTCGGCTGGCTCACTTATCAGAGACAAAGTCTGTTTGTACATGTGACTGTGATTAAAAAGGTTTAGGTAACGTGAGCAGATAAAATCATTGTTGCTTTGATGGATCATAGCTCAAAAGTGGACACCTCATTGATGTGAGGGAACAAAATAAAATAAACAGTATTACAAAGACTCCAGACACGTCTTTTTACCTTTTTTCTTCTTGTGTTTTTCTGTGGGGGTGAAAGCTACTGGTGTCCAGGTTCTGGTCCCTGTTGAACTGATACTCAATAGTCATTGGCTCGTCTGTGGTTGAGGGGTGGGGCTTATAGATAAGCAACGGTTTCAGCATGGAAATTGACCTGTCGACATTGTGTAAACATACTGCTGAATCCTCCAGACCAGCAAACCATAAGAAAAGGCCTTTTATAGATGCTGCACGTGCTGATGATCAGTTCATAACTAACAACTTCTAACAACTTACCTCGCAGAAGCACCGGTGTACTTAGTATTGCCCACATATCTAGTAATAATAAGCAGTATGACCAAGTAGTTCCCATTATGTTTTCATGCAAACATAAAAATGAGTCCCACGTGTGAATGTATTCTCCTCCAAAACTGTGAACGGAGATGGGAGCACATGAACCTGCCAGCAGCATCCGTCTACAGACAAAACAGGTGGAAAATACTACTCTTCATTTTCCGGCAGCTAATGAGCGGCTCGGCCGCCCACCCATCCTGCTCACAACAACTCCCACTGAAATTACCATGCAAATGATTGGATCATAAACCACAGCGGGGCCGTGTTTTCATGAACGAACAAGCGTAAGTCATCACTTCATTAAACAAACACACAAACGGCGCATGATGTGTGTTCAGGGATGGAGGGAATGAGCCACAAACATTGTTGGAAAACATCAAAATTACCTGACAGCATTGCTGTGTTTACAGCGACCTGATGTGAATTATACTGCAGACACTCGAACGCAGCATAGAGATGACTGTTTAAACTTTCCCACAGACAGATTTATCCTTCCAAATGAAGCTGTTAGACCTCTGGCATTATGGGAAACTGTCTGCATGAGACTTTTATGCCTAGATAGAAATAAGAAATATACATTAAAATAGTAATGGAAAACATAAAGTGGAAAGGAAAGAGATAAACGTCTGCAGTGAGTAATTGCATTTATTATCAGACAAGAAAATATTTCCTAAATTGGCAAAAGTATGAAGGTGATCTGCCTTGTTAAGTCTTTGAAGGTGAAAAACATCAAACACGGGTAAACTCACATCAGTCGTCTCAGTGGTGACGTTATTACACAAGCAGCCCACCTTCAACGAGGTTTCTAATTCAAGCACACTAAATGAAATACATCAGCGCATCCGGTCATGCGGTCATACTGTCATGCGGTCATACTGTCATGCGGTCATGCGGTCATACTGTCATACTGTCATACTGTCATGCTGTCATGCGGTCATACTGTCATGCGGTCATACTGTCATGCGGTCATGCGGTCATACTGTCATGCGGTCATGCGGTCATACTGTCATGCGGTCATGCGGTCATACGGTCATACTGTCATGCGGTCATGCGGTCATGTGGTCATGCGGTCATGCGGTCATACTGTCATGCGGTCATGCGGTCATACTGTCATGCGGTCATGCGGTCATGCGGTCATGCGGTCATGCGGTCATACGGTCATACTGTCATGCGGTCATGCGGTTATGCGGTCATACTGTCATGCGGTCATGCGGTCATGCGGTCATACTGTCATGCTGTCATGCGGTCATACTGTCATGCGGTCATGCGGTCATGCGGTCATGCGGTCATGCGGTCATACGGTCATACTGTCATGCGGTCATGCGGTTATGCGGTCATACTGTCATGCGGTCATGCGGTCATTCAGTCATACGGTCATGCGGTCATGCGGTCATGCGGTCATGCGGTCATGCGGTCATACTGTCATGCGGTCATGCGGTCATACTGTCATGCGGTCATGCGGTCATACTGTCATGCTGTCATGCTGTCATGCGGTCATACTGTCATGCGGTCATACTGTCATGCGGTCATGCGGTCATACTGTCATGCGGTCATGCGGTCATGCGGTCATTCAGTCATACGGTCATACTGTCATGCGGTCATACTGTCATGCGGTCATACTGTCATGCGGTCATGCGGTCATACTGTCATGCGGTCATGCGGTCATGCGGTCATACGGTCATACTGTCATGCGGTCATGCGGTCATGCGGTCATGCGGTCATACGGTCATACGGTCATACTGTCATGCGGTCATGCGGTCATGCGGTCATACGGTCATACTGTCATGCGGTCATGCGGTCATGCGGTCATGCGGTCATGCGGTCATACTGTCATGCGGTCATGCGGTCATACGGTCATACGGTCATACGGTCATACTGTCATGCGGTCATGCGGTCATGCGGTCATACCGTCATACTGTCATGCGGTCATACTGTCATGCGGTCATGCAGTCATGCGGTCATGCGGTCATGCGGTCATACGGTCATACGGTCATACTGTCATGCAGTCATGCGGTCATGCGGTCATGCGGTCATGCGGTCATACGGTCATACGGTCATACTGTCATGCGGTCATGCGGTCATGCGGTCATGCGGTCATGCGGTCATACTGTCATGCGGTCATACTGTCATGCGGTCATGCGGTCATACTGTCATGCGGTCATACGGTCATGCGGTCATGCGGTCATGCGGTCATGCGGTCATACTGTCATGCGGTCATACTGTCATGCGGTCATACTGTCATGCGGTCATGCGGTCATACTGTCATGCGGTCATACTGTCATGCGGTCATGCGGTCATGCGGTCATACTGTCATGCGGTCATACGGTCATACTGTCATGCGGTCATGCGGTCATGCGGTCATGCGGTCATGCGGTCATACTGTCATGCGGTCATGCGGTCATGCGGTCATGCGGTCATACGGTCATACGATCATACGGTCATACTGTCATGCGGTCATGCGGTCATGCGGTCATACTGTCATGCGGTCATGCGGTCATGCGGTCATGCGGTCATGCGGTCATACGGTCATACGGTCATACTGTCATGCGGTCATGCGGTCATGCGGTCATGCGGTCATACTGTCATACTGTCATGCGGTCATGCAGTCATGCGGTCATGCGGTCATGCGGTCATACGGTCATACGGTCATACTGTCATGCGGTCATGCGGTCATGCGGTCATGCGGTCATACTGTCATGCGGTCATACTGTCATGCGGTCATGCGGTCATACTGTCATGCGGTCATACGGTCATGCAGTCATGCGGTCATGCGGTCATGCGGTCATACTGTCATGCGGTCATACTGTCATGCGGTCATACTGTCATGCGGTCATGCGGTCATACTGTCATGCTGTCATGCGGTCATACTGTCATGCGGTCATACTGTCATGCGGTCATGCGGTCATGCGGTCATACTGTCATGCGGTCATGCGGTCATACTGTCATGCGGTCATGCGGTCATACGGTCATACTGTCATGCGGTCATGCGGTCATGTGGTCATGCGGTCATGCGGTCATACTGTCATGCGGTCATGCGGTCATACTGTCATGCGGTCATGCGGTCATGCGGTCATGCGGTCATACGGTCATACTGTCATGCGGTCATGCGGTTATGCGGTCATACTGTCATGCGGTCATGCGGTCATGCGGTCATACTGTCATGCTGTCATGCGGTCATACTGTCATGCGGTCATGCGGTCATGCGGTCATGCGGTCATGCGGTCATACGGTCATACTGTCATGCGGTCATGCGGTCATACTGTCATGCGGTCATGCGGTCATGCGGTCATGCGGTCATGCGGTCATACGGTCATACTGTCATGCGGTCATGCGGTTATGCGGTCATACTGTCATGCGGTCATGCGGTCATTCAGTCATACGGTCATGCGGTCATGCGGTCATGCGGTCATGCGGTCATACTGTCATGCGGTCATGCGGTCATACTGTCATGCGGTCATGCGGTCATACTGTCATGCTGTCATGCTGTCATGCGGTCATACTGTCATGCGGTCATACTGTCATGCGGTCATGCGGTCATACTGTCATGCGGTCATGCGGTCATGCGGTCATTCAGTCATACGGTCATACTGTCATGCGGTCATACTGTCATGCGGTCATACTGTCATGCGGTCATGCGGTCATACTGTCATGCGGTCATGCGGTCATGCGGTCATGCGGTCATGCGGTCATACGGTCATACTGTCATGCGGTCATGCGGTCATGCGGTCATGCGGTCATACGGTCATACGGTCATACTGTCATGCGGTCATGCGGTCATGCGGTCATACGGTCATACTGTCATGCGGTCATGCGGTCATGCGGTCATGCGGTCATACGGTCATACTGTCATGCGGTCATGCGGTCATGCGGTCATGCGGTCATACTGTCATGCGGTCATGCGGTCATACGGTCATACAGTCATACGGTCATACTGTCATGCGGTCATGCGGTCATGCGGTCATACCGTCATACTGTCATGCGGTCATACTGTCATGCGGTCATGCAGTCATGCGGTCATGCGGTCATGCGGTCATGCGGTCATACGGTCATACGGTCATACTGTCATGCAGTCATGCGGTCATGCGGTCATGCGGTCATACGGTCATACGGTCATACTGTCATGCGGTCATGCGGTCATACTGTCATGCGGTCATACTGTCATGCGGTCATGCGGTCATACTGTCATGCGGTCATACAGTCATGCGGTCATGCGGTCATGCGGTCATGCGGTCATACTGTCATGCGGTCATACTGTCATGCGGTCATACTGTCATGCGGTCATGCGGTCATACTGTCATGCGGTCATACTGTCATTCGGTCATGCGGTCATGCGGTCATACTGTCATGCGGTCATACGGTCATACTGTCATGCGGTCATGCGGTCATGCGGTCATGCGGTCATACTGTCATGCGGTCATGCGGTCATGCGGTCATGCGGTCATACGGTCATACGATCAAACGGTCATACTGTCATGCGGTCATGCGGTCATGCGGTCATACTGTCATGTGGTCATGCGGTCATGCGGTCATGCGGTCATGCGGTCATACGGTCATACGGTCATACTGTCATGCGGTCATGCGGTCATGCGGTCATGCGGTCATACTGTCATACTGTCATGCGGTCATGCGGTCATGCGGTCATGCGGTCATGCGGTCATGCGGTCATGCGATCATACGGTCATACGGTCATACTGTCATGCGGTCATGCGGTCATGCGGTCATGCGGTCATGCGGTCATGCGGTCATACTGTCATGCGGTCATACTGTCATGCGGTCATGCGGTCATACTGTCATGCGGTCATACGGTCATGCAGTCATGCGGTCATGCGGTCATGCGGTCATACTGTCATGCGGTCATACTGTCATGCGGTCATACTGTCATGCGGTCATGCGGTCATACTGTCATGCGGTCATGCGGTCATGCGGTCATGCGGTCATACTGTCATGCGGTCATACTGTCATGCGGTCATACTGTCATGCGGTCATGCGGTCATGCGGTCATACTGTCATGCGGTCATACTGTCATGCGGTCATACTGTCATACTGTCATGCGGTCATGCGGTCATGCGGTCATACTGTCATGCGGTCATGCGGTCATACTGTCATGCGGTCATACTGTCATGCGGTCATACTGTCATGCGGTCATGCGGTCATGCGGTCATACTGTCATGCGGTCATGCGGTCATACTGTCATGCGGTCATGCGGTCATACTGTCATGCGGTCATGCGGTCATACTGTCATGCGGTCATACTGTCATGCGGTCATGCGGTCATGCGGTCATGCGGTCATACTGTCATGCGGTCATACTGTCATGCGGTCATGCGGTCATACTGTCATACTGTCATGCGGTCATGCGGTCATACTGTCATGCGGTCATGCGGTCATACTGTCATGCGGTCATGCGGTCATACTGTCATGCGGTCATACTGTCATGCGGTCATGCGGTCATGCGGTCATACTGTCATACTGTCATGCGGTCATACTGTCATGCGGTCATGCGGTCATGCGGTCATGCGGTCATACTGTCATACTGTCATGCGGTCATGCGGTCATACTGTCATGCGGTCATGCGGTCATACTGTCATACTGTCATGCGGTCATGCGGTCATACTGTCATGCGGTCATGCGGTCATACTGTCATGCGGTCATGCGGTCATACTGTCATGCGGTCATACTGTCATGCGGTCATGCGGTCATGCGGTCATACTGTCATGCGGTCATACTGTCATGCGGTCATGCGGTCATACTGTCATACTGTCATGCGGTCATGCGGTCATACTGTCATGCGGTCATGCGGTCATACTGTCATGCGGTCATGCGGTCATGCGGTCATACTGTCATGCGGTCATACTGTCATGCGGTCATGCGGTCATGCGGTCATACTGTCATACTGTCATGCGGTCATGCGGTCATACTGTCATGCGGTCATGCGGTCATACTGTCATACTGTCATACTGTCATGCGGTCATGCGGTCATACTGTCATGCGGTCATGCGGTCATACTGTCATGCGGTCATACTGTCATGCGGTCATGCGGTCATGCGGTCATACTGTCATGCGGTCATGCGGTCATGCGGTCATACTGTCATGCGGTCATGCGGTCATACTGTCATGCGGTCATACTGTCATGCGGTCATACTGTCATGCGGTCATGCGGTCATACTGTCATGCGGTCATACTGTCATGCGGTCATGCGGTCATACTGTCATGCGGTCATGCGGTCATGCGGTCATACTGTCATGCGGTCATGCGGTCATACTGTCATGCGGTCATGCGGTCATACTGTCATGCGGTCATACTGTCATACGGTCATGCGGTCATACGGTCATACTGTCATGCGGTCATACTGTCATGCGGTCATGTGGTCATGCGGTCATGCGGTCATACTGTCATGCGGTCATGCGGTCATGCGGTCATGCGGTCATGCGGTCATGCGGTCATACTGTCATGCGGTCATACTGTCATGCGGTCATGCGGTCATGCGGTCATGCGGTCATACTGTCATGTGGTCATGCGGTCATGCGGTCATGATGGTGGCACCTGGTGGCTGACCGCTGACCGCTGACCGCTGACAGCTGACCGCTGACCGCTGACAGCTGACAGCTGACCGCTGACTGCCAATTTAGATTTTCAGCTTGTTATGTCTTTGCTGTAGTTTTGCACCGTGCACTATGCATGGGGACATTGCACTTCTTAAATGTTCACATACTGTGAAACACTTACTTATTACTACTAGAAATATGATGTATTTGATTAAAAGCAATTTTAAAATGTTTGTCTGTTTAAAACAGATTCTGAATGATCTATTGCTGTGGCTCTTCAGCAGGAGTTTTGCACCTTTGGCTGTATTTTATCTGTAAATATGGGGGCGTATGGGTTTAGGGGCGGGTGTGACTGTTGGCTGCGTGGATGTACGTGGTCCGATGGGTTGTAAGAATGAGACATTGTTTGTCGTCTCCCACTAATCCGGGTCCCGCCAGCGCGTCCTGGGTCAGCACCAGAGTTTTTGTTCTATTCTTTTTGTATTGGCCGAAACATTTTGATTCATAAAAGTATGACCGCTGTGTGATTAGTGATTATGAATATTGAAATCACTGATATGAGAGCTTTGTAACACAGTACGAATCAACCGTTAGTTGTTCAGTATATTTGTTTGACAGTGTGAGTGCAAATAAAACATAAAAATGAGGTAATCCTTTAACATAATCGGAGAGGGAAAACATTTTTGTGCTCTTCTGTCTCCGTTGGGGTTTTACGGGGTTAACGGTAACAAGCACTTGGAAGTAAAGATGAAGGGATATTTGATGGGCGGCAGCGTAGAACTTCCCAGACCCGTTCCTCCCAGCCATGTTTCTTAAATGCTGTGGATCGCCGTCTCGGATTCTGACTGGATGTCTTCAAGATTTTGGAAATTTTTCCTCTGACTGTCACTGGTGGGTTGTTTTTATCTTTGTTTTTCATGTAGCACCATGTTGTTTTAAAGACACGAACCTGCAAGAAAACGAGACGTTTGTCTGGTTTGAATGCAACTCGAGGAACCGACCGCAGAGTTTGCAGTCACAGCAGGTGCTTTTACAAGTTTAAATAAATACATATTATTAGCTATGAAATGGAGGGACAACAAAGCATGACCTGAAACATTCCTCCTGTAGTCTTCAGCGTTAGTCCCATGGGCAGCGGTGGTCCTGACCCTGCTACTGAGCTGCAGGAATGTTAACTTCACTCGACCTGAAACCTCGTCCTCCTTTGACGGTTCCTGCCGGGATTCACCTCGACATCCCGACTGTCATTCCTGGCCCTTGCTGGTGTCAGCTACATTATGTTGGTGCGTTTCAGATGATGCAGCTGCAGCTGGTAAGTGACAGCATGAGCAGCTCTCAGGACATGGACGTAACGTCAGCAGCTGATTATTTCTTCAACACTCTGAGGTCTTCTGTCACCTGATCGTCTTTGTTTTGTGTCGTACGCTCACTCCCGGATCCATGTTGTCAGTCGAGCTGCTCAGCTCGTTCAGTGTTGTTTAAGAATCAGAAATAAAAGTAAACCACAATAAGCTGTTTCTGTGGAAAACAGTGCTGTTAGGGGTTTATTTGCTGTGCCAGACTTTCATCATACTGGCCTCTTGTCAATTTTAGCTTCTCTGGACTGGCAGAGCTGTATGTCAGGTGTCTTTTGCAGCGCTGCCAGTGGCTTACCACTCTGGCCTAATGAGCCATCTGTACCATCTGTGCTCTGCCAACAAACTGACATGTGTCCTATCAGGGCTGACATCAGCCCACATGGCCTCAAACCCAACAGGATGCGTGCAGGGTTGCTACCTCGACATGCACGCTTGCATCCTTTCTGCAGAGCAGATTTGAAAATAAATCTGCTGGCTGGAAACAACAGCTGGTAATATCTGCCACAGGACTCAAACGTTGACTTCCCCGACCTCGGGGCAAACATACCAGGATCTCTGACTCTCAGAAACATGTAGCACAGCCGGAGTGCAGGGGTGATGTCCACACGCCGACCTGATGGACCACTTGTTTGGATTTTGTTTGCAACCAAAACTAATCAGCTGGTTTCAAAGCTCCTAACAGCAGGAGAAGTTTAGGAACACCGTCATGATCTTTCCTTCTAGAAAAAGAGAATATAACTGAGTCAGTTCTCTTCAGTTGGGTTCTCGTCAAAGGTGAGGGTGATGTCAGATCTCCAGCTTTGTGTAAAATAATTGTTCCCACGGCATCCAAGAGTTGTAAACAGGAAGTCACATGACCTAACAAGACACTCACGGATGGGACAGTTGTGTTACCCCACCTCACCTCACCTCACCTCACCTCCCCTCGCCTCACCTCACCTCACCTCACCTCACCTCCCTCGCCTCACCTCACCTCACCTCACCTCACCTCACCTCACACCCCACCCCACCTCACCTCACCTCACCTCACCTCACCTCACCTCACCCCACCCCACCCCACCCCACCTCACCTCACCTCACCTCACCCCACCCCACCCCACCTCACCCCACCCCACCTCACCCAACCCCACCTCACCTCACCCCACCTCACCTCACCTCACCCACCCCACCGCACTCACCTCACCTCACCTCATCACTCACCTCACCTCACCTCACTCACCTCACCCACCCCACCCCCACCCACCTCACCTCACCTCACCTCACCTCACCTCACCTCACCTCACCTCACCCCACCCCACCCCACCTCACCCCACCTCACCTCCCTCGCCTCACCTCACCTCACCTCACCCCACCTCACCCCACCCCACCTCACCTCACCTCACCTCACCTCACCTCACCTCACCTCGCCCCACCTCACCTCACCTCGCCCCACCTCGCCCCGCCCCGGGGTGGGGCAGGGGCGGGGCAGACAATAAAGTATTATTGAAATGACTAAACTGACTTTAAAAACAACTCAGTAGGTTTGTTTTGATCAGACAAAGTCACATGCGTTACATGGACCAATTAATTAAAACCTCAAGGTTCTTGAGTTATTTTTCATCCAAACTCCAAAAAACTTTGTTCTGATTTCTTGTTTAATTGAAATTCTTTCCTGCCATTTATCACTCTTCTTTATTTTTTCAACCACCTTTTATTTTTTACTTTATTTTATTTATCATCCACACGGCTGCTGCACGCTTCTGGAAAGTTCAGCCTTTATCTGCCCTTCATGTCACATTACTTGTCATTTGTGTTGGTGTGCTTCGAATTCATGTTAAAATTCTTTCCAGGTGAGTACCTCACCCACCCACACCAAAATATCCCATGTCAGGTAGGCAACTGCAGCCAGCTGCTGTATGATTTATCAGCCAATTATTCCCTCGGCTGCAGCGATCTGGAGGACTGACTTATTCAAAGCACATTCAGCATGGAAAACACAACCTTCACAGCTGCATTGATGAAAATCTCGCCATGGTGATGGAGAGAGCAGGACCCTGAGGAGCTGCTGGCAGGCCTTCTGTTCACATGCCCAACTCTGTTCATTTGTCACTGTTTACCGGAGCTCAGCCCTCACAACGTGTGCTTACTACAAATCCCTGTTACAGCTGTTGTAGAGTTGTTGGAGCAGCAGTTTGATGGAAGAGTTTGTTTGTTTGAGAATGTCAGCTGAGTCAAATGTGGACCAATAGTCTCTCTGTTATGTATTTTTACAACAAGCAAGTTACAAAAAGTAAAAAAACAGAGGTAGGATTGTGTTTTGTTTTGCAAAGTTGTCTTAGAGATGTGTATACAGATAAAAAAAAAATCTCTTTGTCACTCTCTCAGAAAAAAAACTAATGTCTCCTTTATCTTTCAGAAAGTTAGGGTAGACTCAGGTGAGTGGTTAGGTTCACACATAAAAACATTAGGTTTAGGCATGTAAAAACACTTTAGGTTTAGGCATGTAAAAACACTTTAGGTTTAGGCATGTAAAAACACTTTAGGTTTAGGCATACAAAACACTTTAGGTTTAGGCATACAAAACACTTTAGGTTTAGGTATGTAAAAGACTTTAGGTTGAGGCATGGAAAAGACTAAGTCAGGTTTAAACATCACAAAAATATGTTAAAAGACTTAAAGGACTTTACATGAAGGAATGAAAAAGACTAGGTTTAGGCATGAAATGACTTACTTAGATATGATAATACTAGGATTTGGCCTGAAAACATTTGGTTAGGTTTAGGCATTTAAACACTCTACGTTAATGCATTAAAAAAGGTTATGGCATGAAATAAACTTAAAGTACAATAAATGTGTTTAGATTTAAGCCTTCAAATACATTTGGCAAGAAGAAGACTTGATTAGATGGGAAGAGCTGAAAAATGCAGTCTGGAGAAGAAATCCTTCCTCTTCATGAGGACCAGAACACCTGTCTACAGGTGTACACGTCTCACTCTCGACTTAAAAGGCTGAGCAGGAAATTATTAAGTTGAGGGTCCATAATTTTTGTCCAGGACATTTTCATTTGTTATTATTTTGAATTACAATTTAAAAGCAATGTCTGATTTTCATTTTCCAATGTTCAGCAAATTGCTGGTATACAATTTGTTATTACTTTTGTCAGTTCCGATTTATTTCAGTGACTGTCATGAGTTTTTTCCTACTTTATTGGAAAGGCACCAACATGTTTGTTCACACGTGAAACCTTCAAAATCCATATAAAGAGGTGTTTTAGTTTGGAATATGTTCTTTATAAAAAGTCTCTCCAGTGTAGAAAATATTTTAAAAATAGGTGTTTTGGTTGAAAAAAGTTCAATAGAAAATCTGAAGAACATACAAATAAAGGGGCAGCGTGGCAAGAGCTCCTAGAACTGGATGCATCTTGTGCACTGAGATAAATACATAGTTGGGTTTGCAGTCATTTCACATAAACAGTTCCTCTATAAAACAACAGGCAGCATAAAACATTGCCATCTAATATTTTTGGAGTCTTTAACAAGACTGAGTTTTTTGATGACCCGGATGATACAATGCTCATATTCTTAGTTTAACTTTGATGCTCAGACTGATTTTCTGCTTTAATGTTTTGACTTTGACCGGTCCTTTTGCCCATTAGGTTATAAGGAAATGTTATGACTTTTGTTTAATCTATCAGCTATAAAATACTAAGACTGAAGAGTGCTGCCGGACCGGAGTCGTTCAGCTCCAGTCGGCACCAGCAAGTGCTGACTCACTATAATGGGATGTTTGTGTGAATGCCACAAAGGTCTCTGACAGCATCAAAAGCATACTAATGCTTTTCATTGACTTCTGGAGGCAACATAGTATTATTAGTAATAAAATTGCTCACCTGCAAGAAGTGAGAACTTCTTGGTGGAAAAAAACCCCTCCAGGTTAGGTTATTCTTCCAAGTTATTAACGTTACTTGCTCTGCAGGAATCATTATGAATGCAAAACACAATGAAACAGCTACGGCAGGGGCTCAGATTTAAAGGCTTTTCTACAAGTTTTCATTAACCTGAAGGAAAACTGTGATCGCCGGCTGCAGCACAGAGGCTGGCAGTGATGTGGGAGAAAAACAACAACAGCAGAAGGAGGGAAAAACGTCCAGTCAGAGCAGCAATTCAGCAGTTATGGTTTCTGAGTTTGTCCTACATACACCCCAGTTTACTACAGTTCCCAGTACACACAGACCACACTCTGCCTGGTCTGGATGCAGCCGTCACCGGCACTCACTGTGGGACGTCGTCATGGGGGCTATTGCTGTCCGGCACCAGGGGTGTCCGGGGTGGGAAAGGTGAGAACAATCTCCTCGCATTCACTGCTCTGAAAAGGATAAATCCCACACATGCATCCACGCATGCACATGGTCCCACGTGGCTTCAGAACACGCTTTTTCATTTCTCCTGATAACCTCAAGACCTTCACATTTCCTCTGGTATCAAATGAACATGTTCCCTGTGGAGTTACCCTGACTTTACCGCCAACTTTGCTCTTTCTCTGACTCACAGACAGTCATTTACAAAAACTGATAATCCTGAGTTTTTTTACCTGCAAAAACTTAATAAAAAATATCTGATTGTAGTGGGTCTTAATATATAATAACATATCATTTTTTTCACTGTGTCATCAACTATTTAACAACATTAAGCTAAAAAGGAAAAAAAAAAGCATGTGGGAAACACTAAGTATCTCCTCAATGCTTCCGTAGGATTTAGGAAGGAAAGTTGTTGTGGGGTGAGGGTGGAAACGTGTGCTCTGTGTGTCCATCGCTGTAACTGCTGCTCCTTTACTTTCTGGAGGATTTAACATTATGTTTTTCTTCAACTAAAAACTTTACAGTGTTTGAGTTTCATTTATCGACCAAAGTAGCTCTAAACCACCAAATGTCCAAACCCATTTAGTTTACTGGACTCTACCATAAGTTGAACCTTGCGCTTGTTTTTTTTTATTTATTTTATTAATAGTTACAGAGTATGTCAACATCAGGAAGGGAACATCGGACAACGCAAATCCAAGATACATCTGACTTATCTACATGTGATTATAACTGTGATTATAACTGTGATTATAACTTTAATTATAACTTTAATTATAACTGTGATTATAACCGTGATTATAACCGTGATTATAACTTTAATTATAACCGTGATTATAACTGTGATTATAACCATGATTAAAACTTTAATTATAACTGTGATTATAACTTTGATTATAACTGTGAATATAACCATGATTATAACTTTACTTATAACTGTGATTATAACTGTGATTATAACTGTGATTATAACTTTAATTATAACCGTGATTAAAACTTTACTTATAACCGTGATTATAACTGTGATTATAACCATGATTAAAACTTTAATTATAACTGTGATTATAACTGTAATTATAACTCTGATTAAAACTTTAATTATAACTGTGATTATAACTCTGATTATAACTGTGATTATAACTTTAATTATAACTGTGATTATAACTTTACTTATAACCGTGATTATAACTTTAATTATAACTGTGATTATAACTTTAATTATAACTGTGATTATAACTGTGATTATAACTGTGATTATAACATGATTAAAACTTTAATTATAACTGTGATTATAACTGTAATTATAACTGTGATTATAACTGTGATTATAACTTTAATTATAACTGTGAATATAACCGTGATTATAACTTTAATTATAACTGTGAATATAACCGTTATTATAACCGTGATTATAACTTTAATTATAACCGTGATTATAACTGTGATTATAACCATGATTAAAACTTTAATTATAACTGTGATTATAAATGTAATTATAACTGTGATTATAACTGTGAATATAACTGTGAATATAACTTTAATTATAGCTGTGATTATAACTGTGATTATAACTGTGATTATAACCATGATTAAAACTTTAATTATAACTGTGATTATAACTGTAATTATAGCTGTGATTATAACTGTAATTATAACTGTGATTATAACTGTGAATATAACTGTGAATATAACTTTAATTATAACTGGGATTATAACCGTGATTATAACTGTGATTATAACCATGATTAAAACTTTAATTATAACTGTGATTATAACTGTAATTATAGCTGTGATTATAACTGTAATTATAACTGTGATTATAACTGTGATTATAACTTTAATTATAACTGTGATTGTAACCATGATTATAACCGTGATTATAACTTTAATTATAACCGTGATTATAACTGTGATTATAACCATGATTATAACTGTGATTATAACTGTGATTATAACTGTGATTATAACTGTGATTATAACCGTGATTAAAACTGATTATAACCGTGATTATAACCGTGATTATAACTGTGATTATAACTTTGATTATAACTGTGATTATAACTGTGATTAGAACTATGAATATAACCGTGATTATAACCGTGATTATAACCGTGATTATAACTGATTAGAACCGTGTTTAGAACTGTCATTATAACTGTGATTATACCTGTGATTAGAAGTATGAATATAACCGTGATTATAACCGTGATTATAACCGTGATTATAACCGCGATTGAACCTGTGATTAGAAATATGAATATAACCAATTATAACCTTGATTAGAACTGTGATTATAACCGTGATTATAACCGTGATCAGAACTGTGAATAGAACTGTGATTATAACCGTGATTATAACCGTGATTATAACTGTGATTATAACTGTGATTATAACTTTAATTATAACTGTGATTATAACTTTAATTATAACTGTGATTACAACTGTGATTAGAACTATGAATATAACCGTGATTATAACTGATTATACCGTGATTATAACCGTGATTATAACTGATTATAACCGTGATTATAACTGTGATTATAACTGTGATTATAACTGTGATTATAACTGTGATTACAACTGTGATTAGAACTATGAATATAACCGTGATTATAACTGATTATACCGTGATTATAACCGTGATTATAACTGATTATACCGTGATTATAACCGTGATTATAACTGATTATACCGTGATTATAACCGTGATTATAACTGATTATAACCGTGATTATAACTGTGATTATAACTGTGATTATAACTGTGATTAAAACTGATTATAACCGTGATTATAACCGTGATTATAACTGTGATTATAACTGTGATTATAACTGTGATTAGAACTGTGATTAGAACTATGAATATAACCGTGATTATAACTGATTATAACCGTGATTAGAACTGTCATTATAACTGTGATTATAACTGTGATTATAACTGTGATTAGAAATGTGATTAGAACTATGAATATAACCGTGATTATAACTGATTATAACCGTGATTAGAACTGTGATTATAACTGATTATAACCGTGATTAGAACTGTCATTATAACTGTGATTATAACCGTGATTATAACCGTGATTATAAGCGTGATTATAACCGTGATTATAACCGTGATTAAAACTGATTATAACAGTGATTATAACCGTGATTATAACTGTGATTATAACTGTGATTAGAACTGTGATTATAACTGTAATTAGAACTATGAATATAACCGTGATTATAACCGTGATTATAACCGTGATTATAACCGCGATTATACCTGTGATTAGAAATATGAATATAACCAATTATAACCTTGATTAGAACTGTGATTATAACCGTGATTATAACCGTGATCAGAACTGTGAATAGAACTGTGATTATATCCGTGATTATAACCGTGATTATAACTGTGATTATAACTGTGATTATAACTTTAATTATAACTGTGATTATAACTTTAATTATAACTGTGATTACAACTGTGATTAGAACTATGAATATAACCGTGATTATAACTGATTATACCGTGATTATAACCGTGATTATAACTGATTATAACCGTGATTATAACTGATTATAACAGTAATTATAACCGTGATTATAACTGTGATTATAACCGTGATTATAACTGTGATTATAACTGATTATAACCGTGATTATAACTGATTATAACAGTAATTATAACCGTGATTATAACTGTGATTATAACCGTGATTATAACTGTGATTATAACTGTGATTATAACTGTGATTAAAACTGATTATAACCGTGATTATAACCGTGATTATAACTGTGATTATAACTGTGATTATAACTGTGATTAGAACTGTGATTAGAACTATGAATATAACCGTGATTATAACTGATTATAACCGTGATTAGAACTGTCATTATAACTGTGATTATAACCGTGATTATAACCGTGATTATAAGCGTGATTATAACCGTGATTATAACCGTGATTAAAACTGATTATAACAGTGATTATAACCGTGATTATAACTGTGATTATAACTGTGATTAGAACTGTGATTATAACTGTGATTAGAACTATGAATATAACCGTGATTATAACCGTGATTATAACTGTGATTATACCTGTGATTAAAACTATGAATATAACCGTGATTATAACCAATTATAACCGTGATTAGAACTGTGATTATAACCATGATTATAACCGTGATCAGAACTGTGATTATAACTGTGATTATAACTGTGATTATAACTGTGATTATAACTGTGATTATAACTGATTATAACCGTGATTATAACCGTGATTATAACCGTGATTATAACCGTGATTACAACTGTGATTATAACTGTGATTATAACTGTGAATATAACCATGATTATAACCGTGTTTATAACCGTGATTAAAACTATATTTATAACTATGATTATAACTGTGATTATAACCATGATTATAACCATGATTATAACTTTAATTATAACTGTGATAATAACTGTAATTATAACTGTGATTATAACTGTAATTATAACTTTGATTATAACTTTAATTATAACTGTAATTATAACTGTGATTATAACCGTTATTATAACCGTGATTATAACTATAATTATAACTATGATTATAACTGTGGTTATAAGTTTAATTATAACTGTGATTATAACTGTGATTATAACTGTTATTATAACTGTGATTATAACTGATTATAACCGTGATTATAACCATGATTATAACTGTAATTATAACCGTGATTATAACCGTGATTATAACATATAATTACTGCAATTATAACTCTGATTATAACCGAGATTATAACTATAATTATAACTGTGATTATAAACGAATTTATAACCGTGATTATAACTGTGATTATAACTATATTTATAAGTGTGATTATAACTGTAATTATAACTGATTATAACCGTGATTATAACCGTGATTATAACTGATAATTACTGCAATTATAACTGTAACTATAACCGAGATTATAACTATAATTATAACTATGATTATAACCGAAATTATAACCGTGATTATAACTGTGATTATAACTGTATTTATAACTGTGGTTGTAACAGTGATTATATGATCATTTTTTTTATTTATTTATTTATTTATTTATTTATTTATTTATTTGTTTGTTTGTTTGTTTGTTTATTTATTTATTTATTTATTTATTTATTTATTTATTTATTTATTTATTCTGTTAGACCACAGGTATAAAACAAATTTGTTGTTTTTTTGTAGATTAATTATTTTTTCCTTAGTTTCAAGTTATTTTAGTAATTATTGTGGGGGGAAAGGTTACAAACACTTTTATTCAAGTCTGCATCTATCTACATACACTTATACATACATATTCACTTGTAAACACAGAATTGATGCTCTTCTTCCTCCATGTAACTTGTGAAAAACATACTTTTGTACCTTTTTTTTCTCTAAACCAGTTCATCCTTAGTAATCGCTTTGACTCTTTATTTAATCTGTTTCGCAACTTCACTCCACAGATAAAGTTTTAAATGTTGCATGAACCTGAGAATGTTTAAAGTTTAATTCTCCCATCAATCTATATGACCCTGCTTAAATCAAAAACACCTACATTCACTTTGCTGTTGGACAATGGACCAGAAGCTCACTTTTAATTTCACTTCAATTTATTTGTCATTTGCAAATGGTACCAATTCAAATATTGTAGACACCTTAGAAATATAAATTATTAAAAGAATAAATAATTGTGGACCCAAAATTGACCCCTGGGGGCCACCACATGCAATATCCAAGCATGAAACTGTTTCCTCCCTCATGGAGAAATTGTGATTATTCTCAGTTTTATACAGCAGCAAATCAGTTGGCATTTAATTAATCCCAAAGTTATTTTCAGCAGGATGGATCATTTATTTTTATAAACACCTACATATCCATTCATTTACCCTGTTTCTCCTCAGGGTCATCTTTTTATAGAAAGGATGAACCAGCAGAGTGAATTAAAAAACTTTTTTTTTTCAAAGTTAGCATCACAGGTTTATAAACAAGACAAGAAGGTTAATATACAAGACAATACAGTACTCCAAAAACCAGATTTAGAGATTGTCTTCTTTAGTCTCCACCTCTTCTGCCACCTCCAGATGAGAAAATCTGCCCAGTCAACCCCTCTGGGAGCACCGACTGTGATAAAATAGTAGAGAACTTAATGAGAAAAAAAGGGAAGAAGAAGCAAAAGAGAAACTGGAGGAGACAGAGGAAGAAGAAAGTGCACAGCTGTGCTGTTTGTGCAGGAAGCAGCTGACTGCAGGCGACTATTACACTTGATTTAATCATAATCTGCAGTTGCTGGAACAGAAATGTCACTTAATATTCAGAAATGAAGACAATCAAGATGGCAGTTATCAGTGAATTCATCTGCTGCTTCCAGCACGATACATGAAGGATTATTAAATCACTTCTTTTTACTAGTAAGCAAATGATTTTACAAGAGTCACTAAAGAGCTGATGGGAATAATAACCTTTATTATGGGAATGACTCTTCCTACCGGCAGCACTCAGCTGGACCGGGTGGGGCGGCGGTGGTAAACTGCCATAAACTGTAGAGGAAGAACTGACAAACCCTTCATGGGGTCACCCGCAGGTTTCTGAAAAGTGCTTTTAAAACCTCTTTTTCTTCAAACTGCAAAGTGCCAGGTTGGAAATGGGTGGAGCGGACAGACCGGGGAACCCGGCTAGAGCAAGTCCACGTCATGTCAGTTACAGTTAGCTGTGTTAGCGTGCCTGCCGTAGCTGAAGCAGAGTTGAAACTATGCTCGGTTAAGTTTTTATTCACAGCTCAGACGTCAGTGCAGTACAGATGAAGAAGTGATGACAGCGAGCCATTGGCTATGCCAGCCAGTTCAACGTAAATGTAGCAGTCATTGCAGTTGTGCAAAGTAATAGTGTATTTAAAATATAATTTCATGGATTACATGGATTTGGTACAAAAAAGGACGGAAATACACAAAAAACACATTTCTGACTCACTTTTAGACTTAGGCCTTAGTGGTCAGTAGAGGAACTGCAGCTTTTAATCCTTCCTAGTTAGACTCAGCCCTGAAGTAAGAATTTTGCTTTTTGGTTGAACAAGATTTTCATGAGTCCTTGTGGGATATGTTGAGTGTGCTAAATCGGAATTACCAATTTTAATTAAAGTTGGAACACGACAACAAAATGGTGACAGTTGAATGTAATGGACTATATAGTGAAATAACATAAGAAAAAAGTGACCTGGGTTAGAATTGCTTCTTTATAGGTCAGCCAATAAATATCTGAATTTGTTTTTAAATTTCTCATATGATGTAGGTCTGCTTTTTACCAAATATGATTATTTGCCATGTGAAGGGTTAATATGATGGCTCAACAAGTACACAATTGAAGTTATTAATTAAAAATAGACAAGAAGATAGGAACTCCAGGTTGAAGTCACGGCAGCTCATGAACTTCAGGTAGTCGCTGCTGGAGCTGGAAACACACCAGTGTGCTTGAAGCTTTTCTAGTATGTGTTGCATTGCATCTATACGCGTGTAAGCTGATAAAACAGACAGTTTAAGGCTCACCCGGATGTCTTATATCCACATCTGAACAGATCCGTCCAACCAAGACAACCAGAACACTTTTAAATTCCTGCATTGCCAGTGAGGTTGCGGGGAAGTATAAAAGATGTGTTCTGTTTGTATGAAATCAATACAATAATCCATAAATGATTGCACTACAATGCCAACCCCACAGACACGAACATAAATACTAATGAGTATTTTTTTTTCATGGAAAAACAAACTATTTACAGTCTTAAACCAGCAGATGCTTTAGTGTTAATCTATAATTTACCTTGTGCTTGATTAGTTAAAAGGTACCGTTTGTTATGCGTGCACACAGAGATATCAATTATCAAAGTGTTTTTTGGGGGGTGATGCTGCATGATAGTGTGAGACGTGCTCTGAATGCATAACAGAGAGTGTGGGCATTGATCCACACAGAGACTTTTCAGAGAGCCAAACAAACACTAAAACCAGTCAGACTCCTGCAAACAGAAAACATCCAGGCTGATGAGGAAATCCCGAGCTCCATGTTGACGCTGATCTGTTTTAGTTTTCAGCTGCTGCTCCACCAGAAAGACATTTAAGCAAATCACCGGAGACTTAGGAGTCCGAGTTAAAGGAACAATCTCTATTTATTTTTAGAATTACTGGGTTTATTCATTGTTTTTTCTTCTTTACAAAACATGGTTTGACATTAATAAGCAAAGCAAACAAAACAAGTAGCTTTAGTTGTGAATTTTCAGATGTTTTTAAATTGCATAACAATATCATTTTTAAAAAATTACCTAATCACAGCAAATATGCTGTAACTCCAGAGACCATTACTTTTATTGTGCTCATCTTTATTCAACAAAATTTAAATGAAATGGGAAAAGAGCAATACTAATCACCCCTTTAATTAGATTAATAGGATTTAAGAGGATAAGTTTCAAGCAGGTGCTGCTTATTAAGGTGTAAAATATATTATTTGAATTGCAATCCAATGTAGTAAATTATGTTTTCATTTTACAGTGAATAACTGATGATAAAAGTGCTTTTTTGATACTATAACTCTATAATCATGTTAGTTGTTTTTATAGACACAAAAAAACTACTAAACAAAAAACAATTACCGCCATCTCGTTAGTATCCCCTCTTTCAATTCAATTCAATTCAATTTTATTTATAAAGCGTCTATTACAACAAAAGTTGTCTCCAAGATCTTTCCAGAGACCAGAACATGACCCCCGATCAATTATTACATAAACAACAGCAGGTAAAAACTCCCCTTTAAGAGGGAATAAACCTGGACCAGGACCTGGATCATAAGGGGGGACCCTCCTGCTGAAGACCAGCAGGTAGAACAGGAAGTAAAGAGAAGAGACACCGACACACCGTCAAAGGAACCAAAGACCAGATCCATCAGTATAATCATCTGTTAACTGGAGAACTGAGAGTTTTCTGTCCATCAGACTGGTACCTGGTTAGTTGGTGGACTACAGAGACCACTATCTAAACAGGTGCAGACAGCAGACACTGAGGTGGTCAGAGGTGGGACTGCAGGTCAGTGGATCATGTTGGGGTCCCCCTGCAGCAGGTCTACAGCAGCAGATCTAGATGAAGCTGTGTTGAAGACCAGCTGCTCCAGTCTGGTCCTGCAGCTGCAGCTGTGACTACTGGTCCTGACACACTAAAGTTTACACCAACTAGATGTTTTACTGAACACAAACGTTGGAAGTTTGGTTTTAAAGGTGGAGGTGGTGTCAGCCTCCTTCACCCAAACTGGAAGTTGGTTCCATAGTGATGGTTCCTGGTTGCAGAAGACCCGTCCTCCAGATCTACATCTGGATCTTCTAGGAACTACGAGTAAACCTGCACTCTGAGAACGGAGAACTCTGTTAGGAACATGAGGAACCATCAGGTCTTGGAGAAAACCAGGATTTTGGATGTTTAGGACTTTATACACAAGTAATAAAATGTTGAACTGGATTCTGAGTTTTCCGGGGAGCCAATGGAGGGAAGTGAACACTGGAGAGACGTGGTCTCTTGTTGGTTCCTGTCAGCACTCACGCTGTTGCATTTTGGATCAGCTGGAGGATCTTCAGAGAATTACTTGGACATCCAGCCAACAACACGTTACAGTAATCTAGTCTAGAAGGTACGAACGTGTGAATTAGTTTTCCAGCATCATTCTAATTCACGCATTAGAGTTAGAATTTAAAGACTTTAAGAGGGGGTACTAACTTCAGCACATTTTCTTAATCATATACAACGGATATCTATTATTTTCATGTAATCTGGCATCACAAATGTGTGAATTATTACACTAATGAAGGATCAGCAGAAATTAGCACAACTAAAATGTACATCACATATTGACTAAAGAAACGTTTATAATGATTTCGTTTTTTCTTGGTGTGTGAAACTTTCCAGTCAAAATGACTCGCTCCAGTGGGATGAGGAGGCTTTTTGTCCCAAGAGGGTTCCTGTACACACCTGACAGACTAAATGGAAAACAGCAGTGAAGCGTTGCACCATCACTGACGCCGAATGAGGATTCGAAGGGAAGCTTCTCCACCGGTTTGTCAAGCCTGAAAAGGTGGAGTGTTCACCTGAGCTACGTCTCTCCACTTGAGTGAAGCCTGGAAACCCAACAACGGCCGGGAATGTCTCTGAGGAGCTCATGTCTGGCGAGTGTGCTCAATGCCCATGACTTTCCTCCTTCCTGTGTTTTCACTACCTGCAGAGGACTCGTGCAGACACATTTATTTATGATTTGTGACGAGGAGAAGCAGCAGTCCTCCTCGCTTCCCTCCTCATCCTCTGTAATTACTTAAATCTGCCAGAAGCTGTCTGCTGCTGTTGAGAGATATGCCTTTATTGTTTTCTATGAGAGATAAATCTGTCTCCACCTCCCCGCTTAAACCACTTCAGAAGCTCTGATGTCCCTTTTTTATCTGAGGTAATTAAGTCAGAGAAGTTCATGTGAGGACCCAGTAAAGTATCCTACAGAAAACTTATCTATAAGAAACAAATACTTTCTAAAATGAACAAACAAAGCTGTGAAAAAGTTTTATCTGCTTTACACAAATAATAGAAGAGGTGTCTCAAGAATTTGGTTTTATTGGGATGTCTCAGTTTTGGGATCACAACCGGAGCAAAAACCAGAGCACAAGAATGAGCACCAGCTGACCCTGAAAAGACAACATCATGGCTGCAGGAGGACCAGCATCCTCTGATGTATCTGCATCGTGGACTTGTCTGGATGTGATACGTCGAGACTGTCTGTCTGAGGTAGCAACAGTAACTAGGGGGCGGGACCAGATACTTCTGCTGCTTTAAGACTCAACAGCACTTCAATTTTATGGACTACAGCTTACAGACCACTTAAAGTGTCCAGCTTTTCTAAAGGAATTATCTGATTTTTTTATCATTAATATAAACCCATAATATGAGTATCATATCAGGTAGTGGGGTTTACATGGGAGAAGACTCTACGAAGCATCTTAGAATCAACCAGGACAAAAATTTCTTTGTTTCGTCCTGTACACCACCCTCCCTATAAATATTCTTTTGGGGCTTTTCCACTAGTGCCGACTCGACTCGGCTCGGCTCGACTCGACTCGACTCTACTCTGTTATAAGGCTTTTCCACTAGTGCCGACTCGGCTCGGCTCGGCTCGACTCTACTCTGTTATAAGGATTTTCCACTAGTGCCGACTCGGCTCGGCTCGACTCGACTCTGTTTTAAGGGTTTTCCACTAGTGCCGACTCGGCTCGGCTCGACTCGACTCTGTTTTAAGGGTTTTCCACTAGTGCCGACTCGGCTCGACTCGACTCGACTCTGTTTTAAGGGTTTTCCACTAGTGCCGACTCGGCTCGGCTCGACTCGACTCTGTTATAAGGGTTTTCCACTAGTGCCGACTCGGCTCGGCTCGACTCTACTCTGTTATAAGGGTTTTCCACTAGTGCCGACTCGGCTCGGCTCGACTCAACTCTGTTTTAAGGGTTTTCCACTAGTGCCGACTCGGCTCGACTCGACTCGACTCTGTTTTAAGGGTTTTCCACTAGTGCCGACTCGGCTCGGCTCGACTCTACTCTGTTATAAGGGTTTTCCACTAGTGCCGACTCGGCTCGGCTCGACTCGACTCTGTTTTAAGGGTTTTCCACTAGTGCCGACTCGGCTCGACTCGACTCGACTCTGTTTTAAGGGTTTTCCACTAGTGCCGACTCGGCTCGGCTCGACTCGACTCTGTTATAAGGGTTTTCCACTAGTGCCGACTCGGCTCGGCTCGACTCGACTCTGTTTTAAGGGTTTTCCACTAGTGCCGACTCGGCTCGACTCGACTCGACTCTGTTTTAAGGGTTTTCCACTAGTGCCGACTCGGCTCAGCTCGACTCGACTCTGTTTTAAGGGTTTTCCACTAGTGCCGACTCGGCTCGACTCGACTCGACTCTGTTTTAAGGGTTTTCCACTGGTGCCGACTCGGCTCGGCTCGACTCTACTCTGTTATAAGGCTTTTCCACTAGTGCCGACTCGGCTCGGCTCGACTCGGCTCGGCTCGGCTCGGCTCGGCTCGGCTCGACTCGACTCTGTTTTAAGGCTTTTCCACTAGTGCCGACTCGGCTCGACTCGACTCGACTCTGTTTTAAGGGTTTTCCACTAGTGCCGACTCGGCTCGACTCGACTCTACTCTGTTTTGAGGCTTTTCCACTAGCTGATAGTACTGGTTAGTCTCTCCTTTTACTGCACCTACTTGGCCAGAGTTCCAACTGAAGTGAGTTGGTCTGAAAAATCTCTTTTTTCAGCCTTTCTTCTTATAAGTTATGATTCAGATCTAAATGTGGGAACTTTTAGCATCGAGATTTTTACACTGAACAGCAGTGACATGAATAAAACTTGAGGCAGACACGTAACCTGAAGTTAAGCTGAGCTTTAAGGAATGCATAGAAATGTACCATCTTGGAAACTCTCTGATGCTGTTGCCGCCCCTCCCCCCACGGCTGACTGTCTGATCTGATCCTGCATCACTGAGCCTGACTTCTGCCCGTCATGAACCACTGCTGTTCAGCCCTGGGCATCAATGTGCACTTTTGCAGTTTTGCATCTCGTAGCAGTCAGTTGCAGCAAACAAACAGCAGCTGTGTTTTTCTTGTAATTCACTGCGTAAGCTGTGAGGCCTCATGCAGATACAGAGCTCTGTTATTTTACCTGATAAAGTTTATTCAGATTTTTTAATGAGCATGGACACCAACATAACTGTTTTTAATATTCAACAGTGTATATGTTAATGTGTGTATATATAGATGTATGTATATATGTGTATGTACGTGTATATTTCAATGTATTGATGTGTGTATAGGTATATATATGGATAGGTACATGTATATAGGTATGTGTGTCTACAAGTGCGTATGTGTGTACGTATATGTATGTATGTATGTAAATGTATGTATGTATGTATGTATATGTATATATATGCGTATGGATGTGTGTATGCATATGTGTATAGGTGTATGTGTATTTGTGTATAGGTGTGTATATATATATATATATATATAAATATGCGTGTGTAAGTTGTATATATCTATAGGTGTGTGTGGATGTCGATATATGTATATATGCATGCGAGTATGTACGTACAAATACATATATGCAGATATGTGTAGGTATAATATTTGAATAATTTATTATTTGAAAAGTCTTTTTTCCATGTATGTGTATGTATATATATGTATATGCACGTGAATCAAAAAAGCCCACGTGCACATGACTGTATCAGTGTATATTTGTATGTATGGACAACTATGTATTTGTGCACATGTATCTTACATACATGCACAGCAAGATGCTTAGATGTTTACACACTGATCTTTGTTATATGTGTGTGTGACTGCGTGCGTGTGTGTGTGTGTGTGTGTGTGTGTGTGTGTGTGTGTGTGTGTGTGTGTGTGTGTGTGTGTGCATTGATGTACAAATTACTTATTGTGTTTCTCCGCTTACAATGTATATGAATGCATTAGATAACTGTATATATGTGTATGTATGTATGTGTATATGTATATATGAACATGTATGAGTACTTAAATACTTCGATGCATATTATTACATAGATAACTTTTTAAATACTGCCCCCACACCCCCAAACACTCAGGTATGTAGTAGAGAACAGAATGCTCCTCCCCCTTTCCTCTGTCCTCTCTTTAATTAACACCCTATTGTCTTGTGTCCACTTCTATCCTGCAAACACCACATTACTACCCCTATTTCTTTTTCCTTTCTTTTTCCACTTTTGTTACACACAGCACAACATAGACACCGGACTGCACCACCACTGTCTCGTCTCTCTCTCTCTTTCTTTCCTTTTCTGGTCTGATCACATGCTACACCCGGTGATTTTAGACCTCTCTGGCAGAATTTAGTTACTTATTTACTTATTTACTTATTTAATTATTTTTAATTTTTCTTTTTTTTCTTCTTCCTACTTAGGGATCAATAAAAGAAATAGTTAGACTGTCATTAGGGCCGGTGAAGGGTACACATCTGCACACACTTGCACACACAAACCCTTGACTACAGATTAAAATGCGTATATATATATATATATATATATATATATATATATATATCTTCTGGGTCCTACCAATTTGGTATCAACCATTAATATATGTGCAAACAAGAGGGACTTTTGTCATAAACTCCATAAAAAAGATGAGCTCATAATCTTCCAATGGTTTTCTTTGGAGATGAAAACTACAGATGTCTGAGTTCTGGTCCCTGTGGAACTGATAATCAACAGTTATTGGTTCCCCTGCTTACGAGGGGGGGGGGCATTACTGATATGTCAAATGTTCGGAAATCAGCCCTCCTGTATAGTATATGTAATTAATACAATTTGTTTTCGTTTTTCCAGCCCTCCTTTCTTTTCGTGTCTTTTTGCAAACATGCAAGCAGATCGAATGGAAAAAGAAAAATCTAAACCCACATAGTGTAAAGTGTTTTTCATCAAATATTAAATGTATGAAACATTGATTCAGCCATTTTCTACAGCCTATGAAACATTTATTAGAAAGCCAAAAATCAAATATTTTCCTTTGTCATAATAATGTGTCTGTTGGCAGATCACACAGCTTATTTATTCTCTCATTAACACATTAACATCTGTTGTTGTTGTCTCTGCAGAAACATTGTACTGAGCTTTGGGTTTAAACTCATCGTCTTAATGTATGTAATTGTGCTGAAGTTTTATACAAGTCCTACACAGACCAACAAAACCCAAAAATATAAGATAGTTGTCAAGACCGCGACATTCTCTGATCTGTTTGTGGGTTGCAACAAGGTAAATGACACACAAACGTGTAAATGTGACCAAAAGGAGAGACAACGTTTCCAAAATATGGAGAATTCTTCACAAGCCCCCAAAAAAAGTAAACTGAGATGTCTGGAAGAGTGTGGATGTTGGTGTGGACGCAACCAGTAGTATGGGGACATATCCAGAAACAGGCACAACTAATGCACAAAATTTGGCAAGTTCAAGTTTTTTTTCCCTCTTATAACTGATCCTTAATTTTGACTGATAATGTTTTTGCTTTAATCCCTGATGCCAGACGTCTACAGAGGAAAGCTTAATTTCATTATTTTCCTTTTTGTTTAAATCACCTGTGTATAACGGCGAGCACAAGAAGTAAGAAAGACAGAAGTATCTGAAAAAAGGCTGAAATACCTGCACCACTAAGAAAAATATCCGCTGCGCTTCATTTGAGTGCAGCAGTTCAGATTCACGCCAACCTGTAATCAACACACACACGCAGAAATGGTTCAGCGCCTCGCATAAGTCAAAGTGTAATTCAGGCCTCCTGGCTCGCTGTTCTAGATGAATGCTTCCACTCGCAGAGTAAACAAGATTCCTAAACCGCGATAACATTATCCAGCTGGGTGAAACTGAAACCAATCATTCCTTTTTGTTCTCTCTTCTGTGCCATTTCTGAACCGTCACTCTGTGAAGGAAAACATTACTGCTGCTAAATGGATCGTTCTTGAAGAGTAATGTCTGAATAGTTGCCAAAGCAGCTGCAGACATGAATAAAACTAAACATGGTTGCAGAACTATACATTAAAGGAGCATATAAGAAACATATAACAAGAAAAATCTAAAAAAAACGTGAGAAGAAGGCAACTGGCCATCTCACCTTCATGGAAGAGCGTCTCCAGTTCAAACCCACTCATAGTGAGTTTTGGGCTGAAATGATGCTATTCTTGTGAGGTCGTGGATTAAATCACCGATCCGCCTCACACAGCAGACACATTCAGACCTAATCTGGGCTATTTTCAGCTCTAGTGACTCAGTTACAACTCAGGTCCTGTGCAGTCCACGTGTGCCCCACACTCCATGGACTATATATATATATATATATATATATATATATATATATATATATATATATTATATATATATATATATATATATATATATATATATATATATATATATATATACACACATATATGTATAGGGGCTGGATAGTGTTGAAGGCACTCAAGCGGCCATGAAGAGGATCTGCTTCCCTTGTGCAGGTGTGAGTGGGCTCGGTTCAGGATGTAGAGCACAGCATCCTCCGCATGATTGTAGAGGGTCCTAGGTGTGTTGTACCTGCTTCACTGCCACTTTCTTTCCCACTGATAACACGTCACAAATGAGAACCCACCTGGTTCCAGCTGTGGTCTCAGGTTAACCTGACAGAGAGGAAGTTTGTGGCTATTCAAAGGCATCTGGTTTTACATCGTTCAATGCGCAGTTCACGCAGCCCTCCGGGACTCTCAGTTATTCATCTCATCGAACCATTGGTGAGGGCATTTAACCAAGATGACACAGGCATTGATCCACCCTAATTTTACTGATGTTTCCTTTAGCCTGGTGGCCCTGTGAATGTTGTTCACCGACTGTGGAAAATCGTGTCCTAACACACGTGCTAACAAATAGCAGCGAAACGAGGTCAGGCTGTTTCTCTCTGCAGGTAGATGAACATCAAACATCTCATCAAACATCTCAGATCCAGACCTGCAGATCCTCTATTTACCACTACACTCTGGAACCAGACCTGGAGATCCTCTATTGACCACTACGCTCTGGATCCAGACCTGCAGTTCCTCTATTGACCACTACGCTCTGGATCCAGACCTGCAGATCCTCTATTTACCACTACACTCTGGAACCAGACCTGAAGTTCCTCTATTGACCACTACGCTCTGGATCCAGACTTGCAGATCCTCCACTGACCACTACGCTCAGGATCCAGACCTGCAGTTCCTCTATTGACCACTACGCTCTGGATCCAGACTTGCAGATCCTCCACTGACCACTACGCTCTGGATCCAGACCTGCAGTTTCTTTACTGACCACTACGCTCTGGATCCAGACCTGCAGATATTCCACTGACCACTACACTCTGGATCCAGACCTGCAGATATTCCACTGACCACTACGCTCTGGATCCAGACCTGCAGATCCTCTATTGACCACTACGCTCTGGATCCAGACCTGCAGATCCTCCACTGACCACTACGCTCTGGATCCAGACCTGTAGATCCTCTATTGACCACTACGCTCTGGATCCAGACCTGCAGATCCTCCACTGACCACTACGCTCTGGATCCAGACCTGCAGATCCTCTATTGACCACTACGCTCTGGATCCAGACTTGCAGATCCTCCACTGACCACTACCCTCAGGATCAAGACCTGCAGTTTCTTTACTGACCACTACGCTCTGGATCCAGACCTGCAGATCCTCCACTGACCACTACGCTCTGGATCCAGACTTGCAGATCCTCCACTGACCACAACGCTCAGGATCCAGACCTGCAGGTCCTCTATTGACCACTATGCTCTGGATCCAGACCTGCATATCCTCTATTGACCACTATGCCCTGGATCCAGACCTGCAGATCTTCCACTAACCACTATGCCCTGGATCCAGACCTGCAGTTCCTTCACTGACCACTACGCTCTGGATCCAGACCTGCAGATTCTGCACTGACCACTACGCCCTGGATCCAGACCTGCAGTTCCTGTACTGACCACTACGCCCTGGATCCAGACCTGCAGTTTCTTTACTGACCACTACGCTCTGGATCCAGACCTGCAGATCCTCCACTGACCACTACGGTCTGGATCCAGACCTGCAGATCCTCTATTGACCACTACGCTCTGGATCCAGACTTGCAGATCCTCCACTGACCACTACGCTCAGGATCCAGACCTGCAGGTCCTCTATTGACCACTATGCCCTGGATCCAGACCTGCAGATCTTCCACTAACCACTATGCCCTGGATCCAGACCTGCAGTTCCTTTACTGACCACTACGCTCTGGATCCAGACCTGCAGATTCTGCACTGACCACTACGCCCTGGATCCAGACCTGCAGTTCCTTTACTGACCACTACACCCTGGATCCAGACCTGCAGATCTTCCACTAACGACTATGCCCTGGATCCAGACCTGCAGTTCCTTTACTGACCACTACGCCCTGGATCCAGACCTGCAGGTCCTCTTTTGACCACTACGCTCTGGATCCAGACCTGCAGTTCCTTTACTGACCACGGGTCTAGATCCAGATCTTTTTACCATTTACTATAAACTTGTAACATTAATCATGAACGATATCAGGAACAAGTAAAATACATTTTATAGGTAATATATTTAAAAATGATTTAAAATCAAACAGCTTTCTGTCCTAAGTTTTAGCTGAAGTTTCTGAGGCGTTTTAGCGCACGGTCCTTTTAACCGTAACCAAACGTCGTTGTGCGCACGCGCGTCTTGGGGAGGGTGTTGGGGGTTTCTGCTTGTGCTGAGTGTTTTGAGGACATGGTAAGTCATAAAACTGCACGTTTCAGTTATGAAGTTATTTAGACATTGACTTGTAAAGCTGCTGAGTTGGAGGAAGTTCACATTGGAGAAAGCAGCAGGAAAAATAGTTTTAAACAGCCAAAACACGGCTTTAGTTACTCCGCACGGAATGTCAACAAGACTACAAACTCTGTTTAATTTTGTCCTTCTCTGTTCTTGTTTTTATCTTTGGTTCAGAACGTGTAATTTGACTAAACGAAAGCCGCTGTACAGTTGTTTAAACCCTTTTTAATAAAAACGGTTCCTCTGACTGAGACGCCACCTCGGTAGTTGTTGGCTGGAAAGATCGTCTCCTGTCGGGATGTCCGCTCATTGTTCTACTTCAGCTGACTGTCGGGACATTCATACTCGAAACCGGGGTCTGCGATACTTGTGTAACAGTCTTACAGCTTAATAGTAGGCCTTTGCAAAGTATTTCTAAAAACTATATATTGATGAAATGAATAGCTTTTTATTTCCAAGCAGAGGAAAAACAGTACATTTTTAAATTTTACCAGTGAAACTAAAAAGCTGTGGCTTGAAACAATTGGAAGGGTTATAAAACTCCTTTTAATGAGGTAAATCAAGACAGATTGTGGCAAAAATGTCAGTTGTTTGCAGTGAGCTGTTTCTAAATTTGTGAGTAATTATAACCAAAATGAGGAAGCTAAAAAAAAAAAAAAAAGGAAAATGTACAAGCGGGGTGAAGAAATTGTTGAGGAGAAATGAAGAAATGAAAAACAACATTTAAACCAATACGAGTGACATAAACTGAAGGAAACAAGGTTCCAGTGGATAAAGTCAGAAGCTATATGTGTGGGTTTGCAGGATTGGGAGTCCGAGGTAGTTTTATGAGGCCTGGACCGCTGGCGTGTGGTTCAGTCCCCAGGAGCTACCCCACAACCATGGTTTCCAGGACCGTCTCCGGGACTGAAAGAAGTCCCCATCCTGGCTTATGTATGGTTGAAAAGCTGGCGTACGGGGCGAGCTGATGATTCAGAGCTGATGTGGCAGGTTGTAGCCAGGAGATGGCGCTCATTCCCACCATGCCCATGGATGTTAACAGAGACGCAACCCCTTCCATGATGCTTTGATCATTCCCGTTTGTTTCTCTTTCACATCATTTCCTTTTGACATCTGGTAAACCGTGAAAGTGTATAAGAAGAACGGGACAAGCCCTGAGTGCCAACGGCGCACATCTCCGCTTCAACAACGGCCACTGGAGCTAAGACAAGGACTAGCAGTGTTCCGCCGGTCGGGTCCTGAAAGGAGTCGCGTGGCTGCCAGCTCCCTAGGCTGCAACAGCGAATGCTTCAAATGTCGTTTTGGTGGGGACATCAGAAATGACGACTGCTGCACTTAACCGATGCTTGGTAGACACCAGCTTCCTGCTCTCTGCAGGTGTCCTGAAACTACCGGAGGTGTGTCCAGGAGCCATCCCAACCTGATGCTCGGGGCTCTGATGTGCCGGAGCAGTGACTCTGCTCTGTCGCTGCACAATGGTGGAGCTCCCTTCTCCTCGCAGGCGTAGTAGGCGTGGTGTCTGATGAGCCAACTCCGTTTTTTCTCCCAGAGTGAAGATGGATGAGGATGGCTTTGAGGTCCCAGAGAGGGCAGAGTATCGCTACCTGGTCCACGAGGAGGGCGAGGAGGAGGTGCAGTACGTCCGACACAGGCACTACATCAGCCCCTTCCTGGTGCTGTCCAGGCGCTGCATCTTCCTCATCTGCCTTGGCGTGTTCGCTTTGCTCGCTGTCGCCACCTACCTGGGCTACATGGCCCAGACTCTGCCGCCGGGACTCGCCCAAGTGTCGACGGACTGCGGAGCGTTCAGAGGAAGACACGTAAGTTCAGTTTATTGTCCTCGCTGTCTCCCCACTGTTGAGTCGTACAGACATAAAAAGTCTGCACAACCTTATACAAATGCAGGTTTGTTTAATATAAAGACAGAAATACCCACAGCAGAAGAATGACTTAATGCAAGCGGCAAACCAGAGAAAAAAGGAATGGTTATTTATTGGAAATATGTTATAGAAAAGAAAACCTACCAAAGCTTGGTTGCATAAATATGAACACCCCTACCAACAAAGAATTTGTGCAAACACCTCTTGTGTTTATTACAGCATCAAGTTTTTGTAAATAAGTCTATGAACTTCACACACCAGCACTTTCAAATGTTTCCCACTCGTTAATGTAAAAAGGTCCAACCTCCTTCAATCTGAGGCAGTCTTGTGTGTACGGCTCTTTTCACGTTCATGGACTCTGACTGGACTGTCCCGGGATTTTCCTTTCCCTTTTTTTGTAAAAGTCCCTGATTATTAAGTATTTCTTTTTGTCCTCCTTGATTTCTGTTTGTTGGATGATCACATTAAAGACACTGCTATTCTGGCATTTGTTTTATTTCTCTTTTTATACTGAAAAAACCTGCAATTTTATTAGGCTGTGAGCTTTTAATTTCTTCTAGAGTCCAGTTGTTATTCATTTGGTTTAATCGCTGAATTCAACAAATATCATAGCTGTAACAGCAGTCTCCTGAGAAAAGCTCAGGAGACCTCAGGAGATTCCAGAAGACCTCAGGAGACTCCAGAAAAGCTCAGGAGACCTCAGGTGACCCCAGAAAAGCTCAGGAGACCTCAGGAGATCCCAGAAGACCCCAGGAGACTCCAGAAAACCTCAGGTGACCCCAGAAAACCTCAGGAGACCTCAGGTGACCCCAGAAAAGCTCAGGAGACCACAGAAAAGCTCAGGAGACCTCAGGAGATTCCAGAAAACATTAGGAGATTCCAGATAACATCAGGAGACTCCAGAAAACCTCAGGAGACTTCAGAAAAGCTCAGGAGACTCCAGAAAGGCTCTAGAGACCTCAGGAGACCCCAGAAAAGCTCAGGAGACCTCAGGAGATCCCAGAAGACCCCAGGAGACTCCAGAAAACCTCAGGAGACCTTAGGTGACCCCAGAAAACCTCAGGAGACCTCAGGAGATTCCAGAAAAGCTCAGGAGACTCCAGAAAAGCTCAGGAGACTCCAGAAAACCTCAGGAGACTCCAGAAAACCTCAGGAGACTCCAGAAAACCTCAGGAGACTTCAGAAAAGCTCAGGAGACTCCAGAAAACCTCAGGAGACTCCAGAAAGGCTCTAGAGACCTCAGGTGACCCCAGAAAAGCTCAGGAGACCTCAGGAGATCCCAGAAAACCTCAGGAGACTCCAGAAAACCTCAGGAGACTCCAGAAAACCTCAGGAGACTCCAGAAAGGCTCTAGAGACCTCAGGAGATTCCAGAAGACCTCAGGAGACTCCAGAAAAGCTCAGGAGACCTCAGGTGACCCCAGAAAAGCTCAGGAGACCTCAGGAGATCCCAAAATAGCCCACGAAGACTCCAGAAAACCTCAGGTGACCCCAGAAAACCTCAGGAGACCTCAGGTGACCCCAGAAAAGCTCAGGAGACCCCAGAAAAGCTCAGGAGACCTCAGGAGATTCCAGAAAACATCAGGAGATTCCAGATAACATCAGGAGACTCCAGAAAACCTCAGGAGACTTCAGAAAAGCTCAGGAGACTCCAGAAAGGCTCTAGAGACCTCAGGAGACCCCAGAAAAGCTCAGGAGACCTCAGGAGATCCCAGAAGACCCCAGGAGACTCCAGAAAACCTCAGGAGACCTTAGGTGACCCCAGAAAACCTCAGGAGACCTCAGGAGATTCCAGAAAACCTCAGGAGACTCCAGAAAAGCTCAGGAGACTCCAGAAAACCTCAGGAGACTCCAGAAAACCTCAGGAGACTCCAGAAAACCTCAGGAGACTTCAGAAAAGCTCAGGAGACTCCAGAAAACCTCAGGAGACTCCAGAAAGGCTCTAGAGACCTCAGGTGACCCCAGAAAAGCTCAGGAGACCTCAGGAGATCCCAGAAGACCCCAGGAGACTCCAGAAAACCTCAGGAGACATCAGGTGACCCCAGAAAACCTCAGGAGACCTCAGGAGATTCCAGAAAACCTCAGGAGACTCCAGAAAACCTCAGGAGACTCCAGAAAAGCTCAGGAGACTTCAGAAAAGCTCAGGAGACTCCAGAAAACCTCAGGAGACTCCAGAAAGGCTCTAGAGACCTCAGGAGACCCCAGAAAATCTCAGGTGACCCCAGAAAAGCTCAGGAGACCTCAGAAGACCTCAGGTGACCCCAGAAAAGCTCAAAAGCGCTCAGGAGACTCCAGAAAACCTCAGGAGACCTCGGGTGACCCCATAAAACCCCAGGAGACCTCAGAAGACTCCAGAAAAGCTCAGGAGACCCCAGAAAACCTCAGGAGACCTCAGAAGACCTCAGGTGACCCCAGAAAAGCCCAGGAGACTCCAGAAAAGCTCAAGAGACCTCACGAGACCTCAGGTGACCCCAGAAAAGCTCAGGAAACCTCAGGAGACCTCAGGAGATTCCAGAAAACATCAGGAGACTCCAGAAAACCTCAGGAGACTCCAGAAAGGCGCTAGAGACCTCAGGAGACCCCAGAAAAGCTCAGGAGATCCCAGAAGACCCCAGGAGACTCCAGAAAACCTCAGGAGACTCCAGAAAACCTCAGGAGACTCCAGAAAAGCTCAGGAGACTCCAGAAAAGCTCAGGAGACTCCAGATAAGCTCAGGAGACTCCAGAAAACCTCAGGAGACTCCAGAAAGGCTCTGGAGACCTCAGGTGACCCCAGAAAAGCTCAGGAGACCTCAGGAGATCCCAGAAGACCCCAGGAGACTCCAGAAAACCTCAGGAGACCTCAGGTTACCCCAGAAAACCTCAGGAGACCTCAGGAGATTCCAGAAAACCTCAGGAGATTCCAGAAAACCTCAGGAGACTCCAGAAAACCTCAGGAGACTCCAGAAAAGCTCAGGAGACTCCAGAAAACCTTAGGAGACTCCGGAAAGGCTCTAGAGACCTCAGGAGACCCCAGAAAAGCTCAGGAGACCTCAGAAGACCTCAGGTGACCCCGGAAAAGCTCAGGAAACCTCAGGAGACCTCAGAAGACTCCAGAAAACCTCAGGAGACCCCAGAAAACCTCAGGTGACCCCAGAAAAGCTCAGGAGACCTCAGAAGACCTCAGGTGACCCCAGAAAAGCTCAGGAGACCTCAGGAGACTCCAGAAAACCTCAGGAGACCTCGGGTGACCTCATAAAACCCCAGGAGACCTCAGAAGACTCCAGAAAAGCTCAGGAGACCCCAGAAAACCTCAGGAGACCTCAGAAGACCTCAGGTGACCCCAGAAAAGCCCAGGAGACTCCAGAAAAGCTCAAGAGACCTCACGAGACCTCAGGTGACCCCAGAAAAGCTCAGGAAACCTCAGGAGACCTCAGGAGACTCCAGAAAACCTCAGGAGACTCCAGAAAACCTCAGGAGACTCCAGAAAACCTCAGGAGACCTAAGGTGGCCCCATAAAAGCTCACGAGGCCTCAGAAGACTCCAGAAAAGCTCAGGGGAGTCCAGAAAACCTCAGGAGACTCCAGAAAAGCTCTAGAGACCTCAGGAGACTCCAGAAGACCTCAGGTGACCCCAGAAAAGCTCAGGAGATTCCAGAAAACCTCAGGAGACCTCAGAAGACTCCAGAAAAGCTCAGGAGAGTCCAGAAAACCTCAGGAGACTCCAGAAAACCTCAGGAGACCTCAGGTGACCCCAGAAAAGCTCAGGAGACCTCAGGAGACTCCAGAAAAGCTCAGGAGACCTCAGGAGACTCCAGAAAACCTCAGGAGACCTCAGGTGACCCCATAAAACCTCAGGAGACCTCAGAAGACTACAGAAAAGCTCAGGAGACCCCAGAAAACCTCAGGAGACTCCAGAAAACCTCAGGAGACCTCAGGTGACCCCAGAAAAGCTCAGGAGACCTCAGGAGACTCCAGAAAAGCACAGGAGACCTCAGGAGACTCCAGAAAACCTCAGGAGACCTCAGGTGACCCCATAAAACCTCAGGAGACCTCAGAAGACTCCAGAAAAGCTCAGGAGACCCCAGAAAACCTCAGGAGACCTCAGAAGACCTCAGGTGACCCCAGAAAAGCTCAGGAGACTCCAGAAAAGCTCAGGAGACTCCAGAAAAGCTCAGGAGACTCCAGAAAAGCTCAGGAGACCTCAGGTGACCCCAGAAAACCTCAGGAGACCTCAGGAGATTCCATAAAAACCTCAGGAGACTCCAGAAAACCTCAGGAGACTTCAGAAAACCTCAGGAGACCTCAGGTGACCCCAGAAAACCTCAGGAGACTCCAGAAAGGCTCTAGAGACCTCAGGTGACCCCGGAAAAGCTCAGGAAACCTCAGGAGACCTCAGAAGACTCCAGAAAACCTCAGGAGACCCCAGAAAACCTCAGGTGACCCCAGAAAAGCTCAGGAGACCTCAGAAGACCTCAGGTGACCCCAGAAAAGCTCAGGAGACCTCGGGTGACCTCATAAAACCCCAGGAGACCTCAGAAGACTCCAGAAAAGCTCAGGAGACCCCAGAAAACCTCAGGAGACCTCAGAAGACCTCAGGTGACCCCAGAAAAGCCCAGGAGACTCCAGAAAAGCTCAAGAGACCTCACGAGACCTCAGGTGACCCCAGAAAAGCTCAGGAAACCTCAGGAGACCTCAGAAGACTCCAGAAAACCTCAGGAGACTCCAGAAAACCTCAGGAGACTCCAGAAAACCTCAGGAGACCTAAGGTGGCCCCATAAAAGCTCAAGAGGCCTCAGAAGACTCCACAAAAGCTCAGGGGAGTCCAGAAAACCTCAGGAGACTCCAGAAAAGCTCTAGAGACCTCAGGAGACTCCAGAAGACCTCAGGTGACCCCAGAAAAGCTCAGGAGATTCCAGAAAACCTCAGGAGACCTCAGAAGACTCCAGAAAAGCTCAGGAGAGTCCAGAAAACCTCAGGAGACTCCAGAAAACCTCAGGAGACCTCAGGTGACCCCAGAAAAGCTCAGGAGACCTCAGGAGACTCCAGAAAAGCTCAGGAGACCTCAGGAGACTCCAGAAAACCTCAGGAGACCTCAGAAGACTACAGAAAAGCTCAGGAGACCCCAGAAAACCTCAGGAGACTCCAGAAAACCTCAGGAGACCTCAGGTGACCCCAGAAAAGCTCAGGAGACCTCAGGAGACTCCAGAAAAGCTCAGGAGACCTCAGGAGACTCCAGAAAACCTCAGGAGACCTCAGGTGACCCCATAAAACCTCAGGAGACCTCAGAAGATTCCAGAAAAGCTCAGGAGACCCCAGAAAACCTCAGGAGACCTCAGAAGACCTCAGGTGACCCCAGAAAAGCTCAGGAGACTCCAGAAAAGCTCAAGAGACCTCAGGAGATTCCAGAAAACATCAGGAGACTCAAGAAAACCTCAGGAGACCTCAGGTGACCCCAGAAAAGCTCAGGAGACCTCAGAAGACCTCAGGTGACCCCAGAAAAGCTCAGGAGACCATAGGAGACTCCAGAAAACCTCAGGAGACCTCAGGTGACCCCATAAAAGCTCAAGAGACCTCAGAAGACTCCAGAAAAGCTCAGGAGAGTCCAGAAAACCTCGGGAGACTCTAGAAAAGCTCTAGAGGCCTCAGGAGACTCCAGAAGACCTCAGGAGATCCCAGAAAAGCTCAGGAGATTCCAGAAAACCTCAGGAGACCTCAGAAGACTCCAGAAAACCTCAGAAGACTCCAGAAAACCTCAGGATACTCCAGAAAACCTCAGGAGACTCCGGAAAACCTCAGGAGACTCCAGAAAAGGTCCAGAGGCCTCAGGAGACCTCAGAAGACCTCAGGAGACTCCAGAAAACCTCAGGAGACTCCAGAAAACCTCAGGAGACTCCAGAAAAGCTCTAGAGACCTCAGGAGACCTCAGAAGACCTCAGGAGACTCCAGAAAACTTCAGGATACTCCAGAAAACCTCAGGAGACTCCAGAAAACCTCAGGAGACTCCAGAAAAGATTTATGTCCTCCTGCAAAATTTATTCAACGCAGTTTATAAATGTTTGTCTTGTGATCAAAGCTGCTTCACCGGAGGAAGCCCTGATTTCCACATGGTGGAATTGTTTTCCTTTGGGACGATGACCTTGGAATCTGCAGCTGTTGAGGAATATTTCCAGCAGAGATTCCTGTCTTGTGTAAACTAACGATCCTCTTTAGCAGCTCGGCAGACGTCTGTCTGTGTTAGTCCAGCAAGTGTTGTCACAGCAACCGGAAATGATCTCTGAAAGGAAGTTAAAAGTTGGGCATTTTTAAAGTCATGAAACCACTGGAGTGACATGTATGTAAAATATGTGCACCATCTTGTTTACTGAAAGCGGCACAAAGGAGTTTCTTCATATTAAAATATCAGAAAATGCTGGGGGGCCCTCTGCTGGTGTGGGAGTGCATTTCCGTCTCAAGTGGAGATCCAAGACCCAAATCTGGGGGCCTTTTAAATGATTGGGGGAAGAGTGGAGCGGAGATGAACCTGTGGATCAGGGTGGCGGCTGCAGTAATATGGAGTTAGTACCAGTCTGTCCTGGTGAAGAGAGACATGTTTGACCCTCATCTATGGTCACCAGCTGGGAGAAGTGACCGAAACAACGAGGCTGAGGACACAAGCAGCTGAAAAGAGTTTCCTTTGCAGGTTTGTCTGGTTGAGCACCTCCCTGGGGAGGGGGTTGGGGCCCCCAAAACCAAGTTGGGCGCCTGACTAGGAGAGTGGCATGAGGACGACCCTGGGCGGACTGTTTTCTGTCAGCAAAATTCACCTAAAGTAACTTTGGACTCTCATCCTGCTTGTTTTTTGCAGCAAACACAGTTTCACATCACTGTGTCACTAATCAACAACAATAATTATGTTGGGTTTTTTTTTTTTAAATGACGCAAAGTTCATGGCTGTTTAGGCACCATCTGAGCTAAAAATAGCATCAGTTCCTTTGTGAAGATTAAATTAGTGACTTGTTTCTTTAACATAATTTTTTCATCTTGTTATTGCAGAAAAATGGAGCCTACTCCTTTAAGGGCATTCCCTACGCTGCTCCACCCGTCGGTAACCTCCGTTGGGCTCCTCCGGCCGATCCGGTCTGCAAGAGCGGGGTGACGGAAGCCAGCCGCTTCGGCAGCGTGTGCCCTCAGGTGCGGCCGATGTCGAGCAGGGGGAAGGTGTTGGGCCAGGAGGACTGTCTCTTCATCAACGTGTGGACGCCCACTCTGCAGCTGGACGCCAAGCTTCCCGTCATGGTCTGGATCCACGGTGGACACCTGCACATGCTCAGTGGAGGAGAGCAGGGGTACTCGCCCACGGAGAAGCTCGCCGCAGACACGGGAACGGTGTACGTCAGCTTCAACTACAGACTCAACGCTTTTGGCTTCCTGGCTCTGGAAATGCTGAGGGAAGGTTCTCCGAGGAACACGTCAGGTCAGTCGGTGACAAACTCCTGCGAGACGACATGAGAGTATGAACGAGTATGTGAGGCATCAGTCCGTTAGTGGCTTTCTGTACTGACTTGTAACGTGATCTGATCATCATCAGATCTTCATCTGGTTGCACTCGAGTGATAAAAATTCTGTTAGCATCTAAAAAGCATAAAGTAATAAACTTGCCTCTTTTTTTTTGTTGTTTTTTTTTATGTCGTTCCTGCTGCCTTTTTGTTCCAAAGTGTAGAGACAAGTATTGATGCGTACCGGTATTGTATAGAAAGAAAGCCTGATGATTCTCATCGTCTCTACTTCTGCCACAGTCGGAGCTGCAGAAATGTCATATTTAGAATCTAGATGCAGATTAAGTTTCATTTTTTAATTCTGTTATTGTTTGAATAAACATCTTTCCATGCTCAGTAAATCCACACCCAGATCACGACGTTCAAGAGTTGTCAGTAATGGTCAAGCGTTTTTAACAGCCTTCATCAGACTGCAGAAGTGAGCTGTGCACGTTCAGAAAAGTTGTAACGGATACCGAGGCCTTTTTGTTACAAGCTATTTACCTCTGAAGAAGAACTTCTTAATATTTATGGTGTTTACCTTTTGGCTCCCGCTCCAAATGAAGGCTGAGAAGTCTACACGCCTCCATTAGGATGTAAATACTTAATGAATGTTAATGTTATCCGGATGAATGGAGCTCATTGCCTTGATAGTGTTTGTGTGTTGTGAGTCAGGCTGCGTAATTTCTGTTACATAATCTAAATACACATGCTGTGACCTTTTTATGTGAAATGACCCGTTAAATGAGAGAGCTCCAGAACGATGCTGCGGCGTAGAGCTCGAGCCATTTTCATCTGACGGGAGCTGCTTCTCTCACACTCGCACTTCTAACTCTCAAGTCGTCTATTTCCTCGGCTTGTTTCATTGCTCTCTAGCTGCCAAATAAGTTAAATGTAGTTCAAGCACTGATCTGGTTTTGTTTCTGATGGAGGGAAATGGGACACCGCAAACAAGGTCGTATGAAAGCGAGCTCTGGGTGTAATTGATTCCTTCCTAACTGCTTGCTTTACAGGGAACTATGGTTTCCTGGACCAGGTTGCAGCTCTGAAGTGGGTTCAGAGGAACATTCATGTGTTTGGAGGAGATCCTGGGAAGGTCACCATATTTGGACAAAGCTCAGGTATAAAAACATAAAATTAAAGTTACATAAGGCACCACCAGTATTGGAGCTAAATAACTTACGGGAGACAAAGTCTGTCAAAGTTAAAATCGTTTTAGCTTTGATTTATCTTAGGATAAATGCAGACACCCTAATGTGGTCTCGTGAACGTTTAGTTCAAGGCAGATATTTAGTTTTCGTTTGTTTGGCTTTGTTTTGGTGGAAACGCCATAGAACAGATGAGAGTTCAGCTTTTCTGTGGCGTGAAACTACAGATGTCGGAGCTCAGGTCCCTGTGGAACTGATGCTCAACACAGCTCATAGCAGCTCTGGGCCGGCTGAAAGGGCCGAGGAGGAGCTTGGCCCGTGACGGGTTCAACTTCTGGACCCCTGCTAACAGAAACACAGCTTTCGGTGTATCTAGACACAGTTACAAGTTCGGTTTAGTCACAGATTTTCATTTAATGCTCACTTAAGAACATCAGATTGCTCATTCAAGCTCAGGAAAATATTGCTGACTTTATTGTATTTTTTTTACTTATTAGCAGTTTTACCATAATATCGATGCATAATGAAAAGAGGTCACAACCACTCCTGGGGTCCGTTGTTTCAGCAGAAATAGAAGGAGCTCACAGAGGGTTTAAAACTGCAGAGAAACTGCGGGGCTCCACTGCAGTTCAGCGTCTTCACTGATTTTGAAGCAGCTGCCGAACCCGTGTTTGTTCTTTTGTTTCGTCTGATGAAGGCGGGACCTCTGTGTGGACTCTGATGATGTCCCCGCTGGCCAAGGGACTCTTTCACGCTGCAGTGGACATGAGCGGCTCGTACATCTACAATGCTACGCTGGAACAAGCCGAGTCTGACAACCTGGTGTTTCTGAGGGAAACGGGCTGCACAGACCCGGTCTGCCTCCGCGGCCTCTCCGTGAAGCAGATCCTGCAGGTAGGAAGCACAGGAAGGTCTTCCAGCTCAGGTAATCATTTCTGAAGGGCCATTATTTAAAAACAAATCTAATAAGAAAAACATTCAATACTAATTTCCTTTATTATTCTTATTTAATATTGGATGGTGCAGTTAAATATTATTTTCCACAGGTCATCATTACAGACATTTTGGTACAGATTTTAGATAACCTTTTTTCATTTTGATGCATTTTAAATGTCACATTCAGGTGTCTGAGGAGCTGAATGTCTCCTATTTCCAGCATAAAGGAGTGAAATTTACAGCTGTGATTAAAAACCTTTATGGTTTCCATCTGAAACTCAGTCGAGAGTTCTTTCATGGAAGATCCTCCAAAGAGCTCCAGTTCAACACGTGTGACTTCGACTCATCAAAGTTGTCATTGTTGTTTTTATTTTTACTGGACATCCATTATTTATCGTGCTCAGACTGCGCGTCACTCTTATTAGGTTTTTAAAATGTCAGAGGAAATGTTTTAAGCTGCCACTCATGGTTGAACAGACGACCGTGTGTGTGTGTGTGTGTGTGTGTGTGTGCGTGTGTGTGTGTGTGTGTGTGTGTGTGTGTGTGTGTGTGTGTGTGTGTGTGTGTGTGTGTGTGTGTGTGTGTGTGTACATTTTACATTCATTGGAGACAATGGTGCTCCAGTATAGTCTTCTCAGGTTGTTATTCAGTTGCAGTTGCCAAACACGGCCAGCAGATGTCACTCTTCTCCAGCATCAATTGCTTTCAAGCAATTGTGTCAAAGTGGTTCTCTTGTTCATGAGACCTCTGTTTCACCACCACTAAGTTACCATGAACTAGATGAGAGAGAGTTCACGGAGGAAAAGGGTGGAATCTCTCTCCGGGCTGAGAGGGAGGTGTCGCCTGTTGAGGAGTTTAAGTATCCTGAGATCTGGTTCATGAGTGAAGGGAGAGTGGAATAAGGGCTAAACAACATCTGCTGTAATATAATCTAATCTGTTGTGGTGAAGAGAGGTAAACCAAAAAGCAAGACTTTTAATCAGGGTGTGCTGCAGGTAACAGGGTAAAGAAAATCAAACATAATTTTTCTTTGTTGGGTAATCTCAGGCCATCCCCTGGCAGATCTACCCATTCTGGGCTGCAGAAGAGTTCACAGACCTCCCTACTCGAGGTCATATCATCGGTCCAGTTGCGGTTGTGGACGGATACGTCCTTGAAGTTCCACCATTTGAGCTGTGGCAGAAGAAGGGGAAGTACAATGATGTCCCTTTCCTCGTTGGTACGACGGAGCAGGAGGTCGACTTCAGGTGAGACCTCGTGTGGTTCAGGTTCTGAACCATCAACTGGTACTGAGCTTGACATCTATTCTGTCCTGTTTCCTCCAAAGTCCTCCATCTGAGAACATCTCCCTGTGGACCTGGGATGACTATCGGTGGTTTGTAACAGGTAAAAATAGCTGCGTGGACGTTCATAAGAGTGTAGACGTTTGTGGGCAGCATATGTTCTCAGTGTGGACGGTTAATCTTCCAGTCCGCTCTGTGTCATTGTCGGGGGTCTGATAAACTCGTCATTATTCATTTTTTCTTTTTGGAGGAGAGGTTTAATTGGGAGAAAATGATCGATTAACATTTTTATTCCTGCTGTTAATAACTATGTTCGTCACTGTAAGTGCAATAAAACCCTTAAAAAGGAAGACGACGGTAAAACCGTGTAAACCTTGATGATTTACACGTCAACAAACTTCTTTTATAAAGGAAAGAAAAACCTACGAAAATTATTGAAATAACTAGAAACTGACAAAAGTAAGAATAAATGCTGATGAGCATCTCAGGTGTCTTCAGTCAGTTTCACTGTCCAGAGGGTAAAACGTTGTTCCTCTGCTGTTTGGTGTCGTGGTGTCCACCACACTGAACATGGACCAGAGGCGATAACGGGGACAGTGGTCAGAGGAGATCAGGAAGGACGGTCCCGACAGGTGGACAAGCCTCCCTGACAGGTACACTCATCACTGGACTGCAGGGATCAAAAGGTTATGAAACTAAATGTTAAGATGAGGGTAGCAACTCTTGTTCAGGCAGGTTTAGTTTGTTTTTTGTTGTTTTTTTATATAATTCTGTTTAACCAGAATCTTTTTTCAGTTTTCAGTAAATTATTTGTTACTTTTGTCAGTTCCAGTTTATTTCAGTGACCATTGTGTTTTTCTTTCTGTCTTTAATGAGACCAACAGATTTATCCACATTTACTGGGTCATCCTTCATCTACAAAAATCAATATCAATAATCATTTCTCCGATCGAAAATGTTACTCAAAGTAAAACCACAGCACAGCTGTCGACACGGTCCCGCCCCACGTGGACGGTGGTAGTAACCCAGCCTGATGAGTGGTCTTCGAGCCTGGACCACCTCATACGCTTGTGTCACCGCCTCAGAATCTGTCCTCTTACCTGCTGCCTTCAGACAAACTCCGGTCCTTCAGTCAGGATCTCCCTAAAGAAGCTCTGGACCTGTATCCGTCCTCGGCCGTCTGTCCCACCACGGACCGCTGTCCAGAGAGGGCCTACACCACCATGGTATCTGACATCAGAGTCACCTGTCCCAACAACGACCTGGCCCAGAGGGCTGCAGGTGAACTGGTACCACTTGATCAGATCTGCTTTTATTTGGTTTTGTGGATTTTCCTACTGATATTCAAATAACCTGTAGTATATTTATGTTTGTGTATACATGTATTTGTATTGACTTACTTTTTGTTAAAATGCATTTTAATGTCTTGTTTGTCCCAGTGGCCCTCAGCAGTCCCGTGTATCGCTACGTGGTGACCCACACGCCGTCTGGACCGGTCAACGTCTCTGGTGACCTGCTGACTTTTCCCAGCCGGTTCTCCTTCAACTGTCTGGACGCTGTGGCTTTCTTCGGAGGACTTGAGTTGTTCCTGGGAAAACCTCTCTCTGACGGAGACAGGAGCTTCCAGGATCTCATCACGCGGCACCTCGTCAGCTTTGCCAAAACAGGTGATGAGGTTTCCTGCAGACTTGAAACGCACCTTCCAACGGCCCAGAGAGCCTGAGTGCAGCTTCTGGGTTCCTAGAACCTCTCCGAACACTGTTCACAGCTCTCATATGTCCAAACAGCTGTTTGTGTTCAGCTGATGATGAAACAAGCGGCTGTTAAATCAGAAGAAGCAGAGATGACTGGTGGTGTGAACACTGACGTCAGGGCTGCAGAAGACGGGTTTAAGAGACAGGAAGTTGGCGATTCCGGGATTGTGATTTAGACCCATGTGGATGGGAGTAGTTTGATCTTGGTCATCGATGAACGAGCAATTTCAACCAGCTGCCGCCACATTTTTAATTCAGCAGAGAAGCAGCAGAGTTCTGGATGAGCTGCAGGTGTCTGATGTTTTAGGAGGACCTGTAAAGATGCTGGTACAATAATCAAACCTACTGAAGATGAATGCAGGTCTAGTTTTCCCAGGCCCTGCTCAGACATCAGATCTTTAAACCTTGATTTCTTCTTGAGGTGATAGTAGGCTGACTTTGTTAATGTGTTTTAGGTGTCTAGATTGAAGCTCTGTGGTGACCTGTGATTGTTTCTCTTTGGCTCTAAAGACCTCAGTTTTGTTTTTGTTTAGTATCCAGTCATTAATCTTCTCAACACATTTACCAAGAACCTGTACAGGCCTTGGTCTCCTGGTGACATTGTAATTTATATCTGTGTGTCATCTGCATAGCTGTAGTAGTTTATTTTGTTGTTCTTAATAATCTGTGCCAGTGGGAGCATGTAGATGTTAAACAGAAGAGGTCCCAGGATGGAACCTTGGGGAACTCCACATGTGATTCTTGTCTGCTCAGATGTAAAGTTACTGTTAAAGTATTTCCTGTTCTCTAAGTACATTTTGAACCAGTTCAGTACAGTTCTGTGAAGACCTGCCCAGGTCTCCAGTGGTTTCAGTAACATATTGTGGTCAACTGCATCAAACGCAGCACTGAGATCCAGCAAAACTCAGACTGACACTTTTCCACGTCTGTATTTAGATATATGTCATTAAACACTTTGGTCAGAGTCTCGGTGCTGTGGTTCCGTCTAAAACCTGACTGGAAGCATCATAGCTGTTGTTTTGTGTTAAAAAGTAACTGAGCTGTTGAAAAACTGATTTCTACTTAAAAATGGGAGATTTGAGATCAGCCTGTAGTTGTCCATTTGTGTCCTGTCAAGTTTGTCCTTTTTCAGCAGAGGGTTACTTACAGGTGTTTTAGTGGTTCTGGAAACACACCTGACATTAAGGACCAGTTCAGGATCTGTAGCAGCTCCAAAATCATTGAGACCTTTTTGAAGAAACCTGTTGGCAGGACGTCTAGACAGCAAGTGGAGTTCAGTTGATGAGCGTTCGATGGACTTTAAAGTGACTTCTCCTCCTGTCTTGCAGGTAGGATGGAGGCGCAGTGGCCTGCTTACCCAGAAGCCACTGCTCTGCTGTCCCACAACCTGACGGCGGTCCACAACTACTCGTCCACTCGATGTGACCTGTGGAAGAAGAAGGGCCTGTTCGCCTACGCCTGGATGAACTGAGCAGACGCAGCATCCCAGCTTACAGCCACATTCGGTTGAAGCTGACTTCAGTATCATGATTTTAATTTTTTTTAAATCTGTTTGTGTTTTTAATTGTGTTTAAAAAAGAAAGCAGGTCTCCCTGTCTGGCTGCGTTAAAAGTGTCTTTATGGACTGAAGGGAGGCTTGAAAACAAACGTGGCGGCGTAGCTGTCACACGTTGATGTCTGTTTGTCTTATGTACTTGTGTTGTAATGTGGCTGAATTAAGCTTTTATTAGGCTGTAAGTCTGTCAGAAGAACTGAAGAGCGTGAATGAAGCTCGTAGACCAAAGTGAAGGTGAACCTGAACCTGGTTTTGTAACGTGAAGAAAACGCCACTTACTTTGACGTCGGCATGATTTACTGGGTTTGTAATGGTCTTAATTAAATATCTGTGAAGTGTTTTGTTAAAAAATACCACTGTGATGCAGCACAAAAGTGGCGCTTTCAGCCACGTGATTATCACTCTGTTAACAGCAGTCATTTCAGGGGCGGGGTCAGGCACTCAACTCCACCCTCCAGGATCGTCCATCAGGTGCCACATCTGAAACACCTGACGTGTCTGAGGCACAGCCGATGGAGCCTGGAGGGAAGTTGGGCAACTAGTCTGATCCGGGTCTGTGATGTGACAGAACCCAGAACGTCTCAACTGCATTTGACCTCCGTGGAGCCAAGGAAGGTGTCAGGATTAGGTTCTTGAGTTGGTGCTCACTTTAGGCAATCCAATATGTGCTTTCAGGTCAAGAAAATAAACAAAATAAATGAATATATGTTTATATGTATTCTCCCCGTTTCAGATGTGCAGCAGATGCAACTGTTTAGCTTCTTTGCCTCTTTAAGTTTGTAGATTAGATTTCCAGTCGTCCCGGAGACGGAACTGCTGCATCTCCTTCTAACTGGTTCTGGTAGTTTCCAGAAACATTAAATACCACACATCTTTAACCAGATTGAGGCGTGGACTTCGACTAGATCATTCTATGACTTTTACATGTTTGCCTTAAAACTACGGGACTGTTATTTCATGGAGACTCTGGATCTGACACACGCTCGCTTGTATTTAGCGCCAGCCAGCGTTTCTGTTCCTGTTGGGGATGAACATGTCGTGATGCCGCCGCCACCGCCGCGCTTCGCTGTGGCGTCATGTTCTCAGAGTGATGAGAGCTGTTATCACAAACGGTCAAAAGAAATGGACGCTCGCCTCACATGTACGAGGACCGATGATCAGAAGATGTACTTCAATTTCAATTCAGAACTTCAGAAATGCCAACAAAATACCAGATTTATTTCTTGTCACAGGCTCAGGAGGCTCACCTGGTGAAGTTTTTATTTTTATAGGACTCCAGAGGTTAATTGTACTTGTTTTTTGAAAACGTGGGTTATGGGAATGTGAGAATGAGGGATTGAGTTTAAACGTGTGTCATTAAAGGATGCATCCTGCCGTTTGCACTGATGACTAACGTCTGTTTTGGGTCTCTGCGTTTTTGCACCTTCCTGCCAGCATTTTCTGTCATTTCTGTATCTGAATGAAGTCTTAGTCAAACTAAGTTCGATCATCTGTAATCAAGTTGCTGTCATGTTTTATTATTATTATTACTACTATTTTGCAAATAACTCCTCAGGCATCATGCGTACTTGTGTGTTGATGTTCAATTTTACTTTATTTTAAGCCAAATAAATTGACATCATGTGAATAATTGTATATTTTTGTTCTTTCAAGGTGGTGAACGAGAATTATCTGGACATTTAAGCTGAAGACATTTATCTCTCTTGTTTTCCATCCAACTGCTGCACACAATTGACCTGAACTTTTTTCAGAAATTTTGTAAAAAAAAAAAAAAAAAAGTAAATAATGCAGGTTAAAACACTATTATTGAAATAATATTTTCACAGAGCAGTTGAGATCATTAAATCCAGTGTTTATCAGGACCTGGCTGTCCTTCTCTTGGAAAAAGAAACAAAGGTCCAAGAACTCGTCGACCAGGGTCAGAGGATAGAAATCACAACTTGAAACCTGCGAAGCGTAAAAAGCTTTTTAAAAGGTTTTTGGTCATAAGAATGACGGGCTCCAGAAAGCACTGTGGGATTCATTAATTCAACTGTAAGACAGTTTTCAGTCCCTCAGTTGTTCTCGTGTCTCCTTCAAGTCTGGGAGTGTCTCCACATGATGTTGGATGCGATTCCCGCGTCCCGGGAGGGTAAATAACAGCACGAAGCTGATGTTGGCCTCTGGTTTGTCAGAGCGCAAAAAGACCATTTCACTGCGTTACAGCATCAACTTACCTCTTAGACAGTAAAGGTTATGATAAACGCAGTTTGGGATGTGTGAACGCTTTAGTTCATGTGTGTGAGTGTAAACTAGGGCACTTTCCTTCGTTTTTGACAGTCATGTCACCTTGAACCAGGTCCCAATCAATCTAAAACAACTTGGATCGCACAAACCTGGATTAAACTGTCTTACATAGTAAAGCAAATATTACTTTTCATCTTTCATTATTCTTGTCAATGTGTCAATGTGTATCTCACGAAGCACACCCGGACCTCCAGGTCCTCCAGGTCCTCCAGGTCCTCCAGGTCCTCCAGGTCCTCCAGGACCACGTCTGTAACCACCTGTAGAAATAGAGAAATAGTTTGTTGCATGTAAAACCAAAGAAAAAAGGACACTTTCACTGTGTTTTTCAAAGTTAGACCACCTCAGACCAAGTCCTAAAATTAAAGATATTTCATCAATATTATAAAAAGGGAACCCAGAATTTTTATTACATTTAGATGAATTCATACACCTCCTACCCACCCCCCCTCCTCCTCCTCCCTCACTTCCTCCCCCTCCTCCTCCTCCCCCTCCTCCTCCTCCCTCACTTCCTCCCCCTGCTCCTCTTCCCCCTCCTCCTCCTCCCCACCTCCCTCTCCTGCTCTACCTCCACCTCCACCTCCCCCTCCTCCCCCTCCCCCTCCTCCTCCTCCCCCATCCTCCTCCCCCCTCCTCCTCCTCCCTCACTCCCCCCTCCTCCTCCTCCCTCACTCCCCCCCCCCCCCCTCCTCCTCCTCCCTCACTCCCCCCCCCCCCCACCCCCCACCCCCTCCCCCTCCTCCTCCCCCCCACCTCCCTCTCCTGCTCTACCTCCCCTGCTCCTCCTCCCCCTCAGGTGCAGCTCCGACTCATTCCAGGATCCGTCCAGTTGAGTCTCGGTGACTTTCGTTCAGACTGCAGAATCTTCTTCTTCAGCTCTTTGGACTGGTTGGAGAAACTGTAAGTTTGTTTGTGTCACTCTTGAACTTTGTCTCCAGGAACTTTCCTGTTTGTTTCTGCTCCATCATGTTTGGAGAAGATGTTCACTTCTTTCACTGCAAACTTTGATCATTCTTGGGTCTGAAGACACATCTTCACATTAGTTTTATTATTGATCAGAAACACAGAGATGATCATCTCATGATTAGTTTTCTTCATCAAACAAACTGTTTGGTGTTTTAATATCCTGGAGTGAAGCTGTCGTTTCCAGCATTAGTCAGTTTAATTCCTTAAAGAAGTCGATCTTTGGCGCTTGTGTAACTACTTAAGATGGCATATCTTCGTCCAGAAGCTTTCCTGACTGAACTTGCGATGGCATCACCGTTGACACAGAAGTTCAGTCAGCTGCTGTTCTCCTTCTACGCTCATGACAGTGTAGCTGCTCATCACTAAAACACAATCGTGGAGTTTACTGTCGACACAGAGATGTTTGGTCTCATCTTCAACCACGATAAGACGGCCTCCGTGGAAGAGGTGGAGAACAACTGAAAACTGCCTCCAGCAAGACCAAGGAGTTGCTGGTGGACTTTATGTAGACCCACTCATCATGAAAGAGTGAGCAGCTTCAGATACCTGGGTGTTCTCTGAAGACCTGATTTGGTCTGAGCACATCCATGTTTAGACCAAAACAGCACCTGATGCTGAGACAACTGAGGAACTTTAGTTTTTCAGTGGTCCTTCAGACTTTCTTGACAGGTTCTGTGGAGAAAGCCTTGCAGATGGTGGTCCAAAAAGGTGGACTCTGCTGAAGGCAAGCTCTTCCATCTCTCCTGGACATTTACATCAGGAGATCCAAGAACCATGATGGACCCAGCCCACCCAACAACAGCTTGTTAACTGAAACATTTTGACTGAGAGACTCAAAAGTAGTTTCTTCTCCCAGGTCATGAGACGTCTTAATCGAGACGCGGCACATTACCACTCTGGACTCTGTAAACCATCACACCTAATCTCACTTTTATTACATGTTTTATGACTTGTTTTTCTCTGCTCATCTTTGCACATTGAACTTTTGCCTGAAATGTGTCTCTGCAGGATTAACCTTTGAGCTTCTTCACATTTACAGTAAGCAGGTTCCAGTTCCAGTTCCAGTTCCTGTTTGTGCAGTAAAAACCGTGTTGTTCACAGAGTCCCGTTGGGCCATCTCCCATGAACTCGGGTCCAGAGCAATTAGCAGCACTTCTGGTTGTTTCACAAAACAGAAAAGTGACTGACTGACAGCTTAAAACCTGCTAGCAGACTTACCAGCAGATGTATCCATGCTCTCCACCAATGACAAACTCTAGTAATAGTTCTGTGCAGTAAATGTTCATGTCTCACTCTCCTCAACCTCCCACGGTTTCCTGACTGGATTAAAGTGACACAAAAAAAAAAAAAAAAACAGAAGAGAGGAGCAAGCTAATGCAGTAGAAGCTGATCTTTGTACAACCAGTGATGTGTTTCCTCTGCAAATGAAGGTGTGTGTGAGGTGACGTGGACGTGAATCCAGCAGAATGGACCAGTGTGAGGACAGAGAGGACGGAGTCCGTCCCTCTAAAACCCCTCTGTGTGGGGAACATGAGAGTCGGAGCAAAGCTCAGAGGTGAGACGAGCATCTCCAACTGTCCACGACTCTTCTGCATGTCAGAGCTGAAAACTCACATCAAACATTATTACAGGAATCAACCCGAACCCGAACCCGAACCCGAACCCGAACCCGAACCCGGACCTGAACCTGCACCTGAACCCAGCTGTGTGTCCTTGAAGAGTGACCAGTCAAAACACAAGCTTATTGACTTTAAAAGAGACCAACGTTCTGCTGTAAAGAGGTGAGTGTATCTAAACGCTGCCAATTACTGCTTTAATGTGGGTAATTTATGATGTGTACATACTGAACTGTTGTCTTCTACCAGGGTCCATCAGAAAAGAGACTCTCTTGAACACGAATCCAGCTGTTTGTCCCTGAAGAGCGACGACTTAAATAAAAGATCTATTGACTCCAAAGGAGACCAACTGTCTTCTTCAGAGAGGTGATATGTATTTAAATGCATTAAATGTATTTAAATCAGTCCTCATGTTAGAAAATATCCACATGTTTCTTCTTGAGTAGATCCATGTAGTCCTGGACCCGTGTGGTCCTCCATCACCTGATGGTGATCTGAGCTTCCTCCTCATAGATCTTCATCTCCTGTCATGAACCTTTTCCTCTGTTTGAAACATCTGGAGGTCTTCTCTTCCAGAGGACTGATCCTGATGATGCTCCAGAGTTAATCAGCTGGTTTATGTCTCCATCAGTTGTTCAGGTTCTAGATGTTGTTGTAACTTTTCTTGGATCAGAATTGGATCTTGTAAATCTGTGAATCAGCAGAGCTCTCATTGAGGTCACATGTACGTTCTCAGTGGGACCAGCAGGACCAGTAAACCTTCACCACCACAGCCAGTCCTCTGATTGACTGTCCTCATCCAAACATGTCTTCATGGACCTTCAGCTTGTGTTTGTCTCTGTGTGGACAGACATGATGTGAGCTAAATCTTCATGATTCCTCCACAGAGTGGACCAGCAGAGCTCAGAGCCTCCCAGTGGTCCGTCTGTCCAGCAGCATCAAACACAGCTGGACTCCATATTTCTGGTTTGTACATGAACAACAACTGCTTCTCCATCTGTTCTGTTGGTGTTCATCTCCAGCTGCTCTTTGTAGACCAGTGGACTGTCAGTCTGTCCAACATGGATCTGATGTTTGTCTCCATGGTTTCAGTCTGATTGTGTCATTCATGTGGTCTTCTGTTCCAGCTGCTGGAGGACAACATTGTCATGTTTGTGAAGAACGAGCTGAAGAAGATCCAGAGGGTTCTGAGTCCAGATTACCCAGAATCCCTGGAGAACCTGTTGGAGGGTGGGGATGAAGAACAGAGGAGCAGAGAGGCTTTTGTGAAGATCACGGTGAACTTCCTGAGGAGAATGAAGCAGGAGGATCTGGCTGAGTGTCTGCAGAGCAGTAAGAGGATTTCTCTGAACATTTAATCTGCTGGATAAATGACCCAGAAAGTCTCAGGAGATGAACAACATTCACAGATCAGACACACCATTAAAACTACTGAACTCTGCTCATCTTGTTCCAACACAATGCTCTTCAGGAATCAAATCTGCATTCTTCATCTACATGAAGGTTACTTTGACCTTCAACACCTATCTAAACATTTATGCAGACCAGTCCCCCCACCTGGTACCAGCACCTCCTCCTTACAGGAGCATCCTCCCTGTACGGGACGGCAGTGGACCTCATAAATATGTTTAACCGACTGACACCACCAGATAACTGGAAAATGTTAGTCCTGGTTTTCCTCTTCCAGGAATCCAGGTGACCTCCAGATTGTCTTGATGGTTCTATAGATTATTGATCAGATCATCTTCTGGTGTTTTCAAATCCTAAACCTGGAAGTTCCACTTCACAGAGACCCACAACAACAACAAGAACACAACAACCCACAAACCCACACCCCATCAGGGCTCTACTGCCAACATCCTGGTCTTAGAAACTCCAGGACCCCCAGATGTTCTTGTCACGTCCTGAATGTTCAGAGGGGTTTTGGTGGTAACAGTGATTCTAGTCAGTATTGGACAGCTCATCGTAAAGTTCTAGTTGATCAGTGTCGGTTCAAACCTGATTCTTTAGGAGAATTAAGTTGTTGTGTGAACTTTAATAAACACTGATTGATTTTCTTTATTCCACTTTTATTCAGGTTCATTTGCTGCAGTTTGTCAGAAGCGACTGAAGTCTAAGCTGAAGGAGAAGTACCAGTGTGTGTTTGAGGGGGTTGTTAAAGCAGGAAACCCAACCCTTCTGCAGCAGACCTACACAGAGCTCTACATCACAGAGGGAGGGACTGGAGAGGTCAACCATGAACATGAAGTCAGACAGATTGAAGCAGCATCCAGGAGACCAGACAGAGCAGAAACCACCATCAGGCAGGAAGACGTCCTGAAACTCCCACCTGGAAGAGATAAACCAATCAGAACCGTGATGACGAAGGGAGTGGCCGGCATCGGGAAAACAATCTTAACACAGAAGTTCACTCTGGACTGGGCTGAAGGCAGAACCAACCAGGACATCCGGTTCATGTTTCCATTCACCTTCAGAGAGCTGAATGTGCTGAAAGAGAGAAGGTTCAGCTTGGTGGGACTTGTTCATCACTTCTTCACTGAAACCAAATACATCTGCAGCTTTGAAGACTTCCAGGTCGTGTTCATCTTTGACGGTCTGGATGAGAGTCGACTTCCTCTGGACTTCCACAACAATGAGATCCTGACTGATGTCACAGAGTCCACCTCAGTGGACGTGCTGCTGACAAACCTCATCAGGGGGAACCTGCTTCCTTCTGCTCGTCTCTGGATCACCACACGACCTGCAGCAGCCAATCAGATCCCTCCTGAGTGTGTTTCCATGGTGACAGAAGTCAGAGGGTTCACCAACCCACAGAAGGAGGAGTACTTCAGGAAGAGGTTCAGAAATGAGGAGCAGACCAGCAGGATCATCTCCCACATCAAGACATCACGAAGCCTCCACATCATGTGCCACATCCCAGTCTTCTGCTGGATCACTGCTACAGTTCTGGAGACAGTCCTGGAAACCAGAGAGGGAGGAGGTCTACCCAAGACCCTGACTGAGATGTACATCCACTTCCTGGTGGTCCAGACCAAACTGAAGATGGTCAAGTATGACGGAGGAGCTGAGACAGATCCACACTGGAGTCCAGAGAGCAGGAAGATGATGAAGTCTCTGGGAAAACTGGCTTTTGAGCAGCTGCAGAAAGGAAACCTGATCTTCTATGAGTCAGACCTGAAGGAGTCTGGCATCGATATCAGAGAAGCTTCAGTGTACTCAGGAGTCTTCACACAGATCTTTAAAGAGGAGAACTACCTGTACCAGCACAAGGTGTTCTGCTTCATCCATCTGAGTGTTCAGGAGTTCCTGGCTGCTCTTCATGTCCATCTGACCTTCATCAACTCTGGAGTCAACCTGCTGGAAGAAGAAAGAAACAACTTCAGATGGATTAAAACAAGAGAAGAGACTCTCCTCTATAGGAGTGCTGTGGACAAGGCCTTACAGAGTCCAAACGGACACCTGGACTTGTTCCTCCGCTTCCTCCTGGGTCTTTCGCTGGAGAACAACCAGACTCTCCTACGAGGTCTGTTGAATCCAAAACAAGGATGTTCAGAGAACAATCAGGAAACAGTTGGATACATCAAGAAGAAGATCAGTGAGGATCTGTCTGCAGAGAAAAGCATCAATCTGTTCCACTGTCTGAATGAACTGAATGAAGTATCTCTGGTGGAGGAGGTCCAACAGTCCCTGAGGTCAGGACGTCTCTCCACAGATAAACTGTCTCCTGCTCAGTGGTCAGCTCTGGGCTTCATCTTACTGTCATCAGAAGAAGATCTGGAAGTGTTCAACCTGAAGAAATACTCTGCTTCAGAGGAGGTTCTCCTGAGGCTGCTGCCAGTGGTCAAAGCCTCCAAGAAAGTTCTGTGAGGACAAACACAGACACATCTGTTTTAATTACAATCAAATGTTGTGTTCATGGAGAAAATCAGTTCAGTTCACTGTTCAGCTGAGTCCAGGTTCATGTAGGACCAGTTCTCAACAATAATTCATCTCAGGAAACTTTACATGAAGACGAATGCAGCGATCACTTTGATCAGGACTGTAGAGCAGCAATACTTATTGATCAATAGTTGAATTAATCAGTATTCATTTAAATTCTAATTTTTTATGATATAATTAATATGTACATAACAATGAATTCTCTTTTCACTCCTCTGCAGGTTGAGTGACTGTAACCTCTCAGAGGAGGTCTGTGCAGGTCTGTCCTCAGTTCTCAGCTCTCCGTCCTCCAGTCTGACAGAACTGGACCTGAGTAACAACCACCTGCAGGATTCAGGACTGAAGAAGCTGTGTCCGGGACTGGAGAGTCCACACTGTAAACTGGAGTCTCTCAGGTCAGAATCCCTCAGGTGTTGAACTGCTGACCGTTACAACTGTGTGGTTGATGTTGAAGGATTGTTTTAGTGTTTGATTGTTCAGGTGCAGGTTCATGTCTGACCTGCATTAGACATCAGTCACATTGAGGTTTCTGGTGGTTTTATGATGACTAGCTAGGAAAACAGCTAACACTTTCAATTCATCAGTATTCATTAAAATTATATTATAATTTATTTATTTGATGAATAACATAATCACTGTTTAAACAGTGTTTAAACCTCCCCTTTCTTAGTAAAAGCTGTTTTCCAGCAGCTGTACAACCTCCCGACACTAAATGACTGTTTTGACGTCTTCCAGTCAGGTTTCCACATCACAGCACTGACACAGTTCTAGTAAAGGTCCTTAATGACATCCGATATCATACCGATGGTGGCAACATTTCAGTCTTGATCTTACTGGATCTCAGTGCTGCATTCAGCATGGTCGACCAGAACATCTTCATAGATCGGTTGAAGAACTGGGTGGGACTTTCTGGCACAGCACTAACCTGGTTGGAGATTTACTAATAGACATGGACTATTTATGTCTTTAGGTAGCTACAAATCAGAGCTAACAAAAATAATATGTGGAGTTCCTCAAGGTTCAATTCTGGGACTTCTGTTGTTTAACATCTATATACTCCCACTCGCTCAATTTATGAAAAAGTACTAAATGTCACACAAATCTATATAACCATTTTATCATGAGACTATAATCCAAACAAATTCAATTCAATTCCATTTTATTTATATAGCGTCTATTACAACACAAGTTGTCTCTAGGCAGAGACCCACAACATGCAACAACAAACAACAAACACTGATCAAATACATTGATCATATTCAAGAGTTGAATGTAGACAAAACAGAAATAATAATGTTTGGGGCCAAAGAAAAAAGATCAAAAGTCAGTGTTGTGGAAAAACTAGTGGCTATCCATACTAAGACTGAGTTCAGTAGATTATCATGAATAAAGACGTGAGAGAAGATCCACAATTTAGTAGATTTAGTTTCAGCAGTTTGAACTTGTCCAGGCTTTTATCTGCAGTAGACTGGACCACTATAACGCTGTTCTCACGGGTCCCTAAAACATCCATCAAACAGCTGCAGTTAGTCCAGAACGCTGCTGCCCGAGTCCTCACCAAGACCAGAGACTGGACCACATAACTCCTCACATAAGGTCTTAGATCTTTACACTGGCTTCCTGTCTGTCCCAGAACAGATGTTAAAATCCTGCTGCTGGTTTATAAATCTCTGAATGGTCCATGATGAACCAACCAGAAACTTCAGGTCTTCAGGGTTACGCCTACTTTCTGTACCCAGACTTAGAACCAAACAGGTGAGGCAGCGTTCAGCTTTCATGCTCCTCACCTGTGAAACAAACTCCCACAATGCTCAATGTAATCACCTGAGCTGAACTCAGGAGGACAACAGTCCCTTCGGCTTGCTGAAGGGACTGTTGTACGTGTCTTCTGTGAAGTGTGCTGCCTCGTGTAGCTGCTGTGTGCTACCTGTAATGAAACCATGGAGAGTGTTGTTCTGCTGTGGCTCTGGTGTGGAGGATCTGAGGTGGTCGACCATGTCTCTATCAGCAGTCATCCTCCAGCTCCCTGAGACACTTATGTAATGACGTCAGGTGGGTTTTCTGTTGGATGCAGGTAACTCCATGTTGCAGCTCCTGTGAGTTCTTGAATCCTGCTACACGTGTTCCAACAAACACTTCGTAGAAACGTGGAAGGCAGAACACAGTCATCTGAGCACAGTTGTGGAATCTGACTGCAGGAACAGAGTGGATGTGAATTGTGAGTTCAGTGATACCTGGTTAGACCATGGTCATATCTCACCTCGGTTCCTGCGATGTTCTCCTAGCTGGCCTTCCAGCTTGTGCAACCAGACCACTACAAAAGGTCCAGAATGCAGCGACGTGTCAGGTCTTTAATCAACCCAGATCGTACATGTCACACCTCTGATCTTCACTGCTCCAACAAAACACAAGTCTGTCACTTGTCTACAAAATGATCTCATGGTCCACACCTGCTGCTATGAACTCCTCTGTAAAGTTTTACACCCGTTCAGGAGCACTGCTCTTCACAAGAACACAGACTGGCCTTGTCCTCTTCTCACACAAGGTGATCTCAGTCCAGACTGTTCTCCACGTGGTTCCTCAATGGTGGAACAATTTAGAAGTGGAGACGAGAGCAGAGTCGTCCCTCTCAACGTTGAAGAAGCTGTTGAGAACTTTCCTCTTCTAAGAACACCTTCTGTCATGAGCTGCGCTCTCCCTTTAACTTCCTGAACTGCCCTTGAATGTGGTCTTCGTGGCACTGAGCTGCTCTCCAGTGAACGTTGGCTCATCTACTTTGTGATCTCCTATGTGACTGCGGCTTGATTGATGCCTCTGTTGTAAGTCACTTGGGATAAAAGCGTCTGCTAAATGTAAAGTCATGATAAGGAACCTGCACAACTGGGCACCACTGAGAGGTGCACATAACTCCAGAGGTTCTGGCTGCTGCTTCTTGGATGCAACATGAGATGTTGCTGTGAGGAAAGTCGCCTCCACCTAACCTTCTATGTTCTCTGTATGCAAGTAGGCAACTTCTCCACAGACATGCTGGAAGCATCACAGATACATGCACACCCCTCGTGCTGGCAGGCTGGTCCACATCTGCACTAGTATCACATCTTGGGAGTGTAGTTTCCTCAACACTGCTCAGCTCTGCCTCTCAGAACTGCCACAAATGAAGCAGATGTTCAGGCAGGTGGGGGTCATCCCAGTTACGTGTTTTTCTCCACACCTTTTGCACCAGTACTTTAGCTCTGGTGGTATAAGGCACGATAAATCCAAGGGGAACCGACTGCCCAGACCTCTGCAGCTGCTGCACCTTGTGACGGAGCTGCAGTCTGTAGTCCTGAGCCGGTAGTGCATCTGAGTGTATCTGAGTATCTGAGTGACGGTGCCGCTGCAAACCCAGCCAGAACCTTGCCCATTCTGGTCAGCATGACTGAGCCACAGCTCACAGCCAGTGGATCCTGGTTCTGAGGGGAGGTGACTGATGAAGTGGGGCTCGTTACTCTCTCGCTGCCGTAACTCAAAGCCTCCTGTGACTACGTGGTGTTCACCTGGTCTGTTACGGTTGTAGCTGCTGCTGAAGTTTGACTGTGTAGACATTTATCTGCATAGAAGGACTTTGTCACCACTTCAGGTACCTCATCTCCAGGCTGGAGGCTGTCCAGCACATGTCTCTGCAGGTCATAGGTCACCCAGCAGGGACTGCAGGTCGGGTCAAAGGGAAGTACCTGCCACTGATGTCCTTCAGGAGGACGATGGGTCTGCAGATCCCACCACAGGAACCTCAGCAGGGACTTATCTTCTGAGAGCAGCTTCTTCATTTGAATCCACTCAACTGCAGACTCAGCTTAGGTCAAACACACAGACGTGTAACTCCAAAGACTGTCCATCACCACGGAAACAGCCAGCAACAGTCCTCAGGAAAGACAAACAAGTGTGAATACAAACACTGTCACATTTTACCAGCTATATAAATAACATCATGATGGTGTATAATAAAGAGTTGATTGTTGATACACTAATATTGACAGCAGTTTTTATTCATAAATGTAAAAACACTCATGTAGACGTGAACTGTAACGAACAGCTCTGAGCTGCTGGCGGTGCAGGGATCTGATTGGTCAGTTCACCTGTCACTCAGCAGACCTTTGAACAGGGATGTTTTAGGATTTTAAAGTGTGTTAGTGTGAAGTTCATGTGAGGGTTCATGTCTGACCTGCACTAGACATCAGTCACCGCGTTCTGTTGGAGAACCAGTTGGGTTTCTGATGGTTTTACAGGACTAGTTGGACCAACAAGCTGAATTTATCAGTATTTATTTAAATTATATTATTTATTTCTTTAATGACATAATCAACTTTTAAAGCACCTCATTATGTCTCTTTTCTCTCCTCTGCAGGTTGAGTGTCTGTAACCTCTCAGAGGAGGTCTGTGCAGGTCTGTCCTCAGTTCTCAGCTCTCCGTCCTCCAGTCTGACAGAACTGGACCTGAGTAACAACCACCTGCAGGATTCAGGACTGAAGAAGCTGTGTCCTGGACTGGAGAGTCCACACTGTAAACTGGAGTCTCTCAGGTCAGAATCCCTCAGGTGTTGAACTGCTGACCGTTACAACTGTGGTTGATGTTGAAGGATTGTTGGAGAGAGAATTGTAATAATTGTAACTGGGTTCAGGTCGGGTTGAAGCCTGCAGACAGTCGTCACAACTGTGTCGGTGATGATGAGGAGAAGGGCTCCACCAAGTCCAAATACATTTCTATTTGTACTTTAGTCAGTTTCAAGTTATTTCAGTGATCGTTGGTGTTTTTTTCTTTCTTTAACTGAAGAGCATCAACAAGTTTGTCCACATATGAACATCTCTAGGCTCTCCTTTCTAATCTGATCTTTTCATTATCAATAAAAGTTCTAAAATAAGAATTTTATGTCAGACTTTGAAATGTTTCCTATTTAATATTGAATTAGTTTCCCTGAAATGATCCAACTGGAGCACAAATAAGTGTCCAGTGGTGACCAACCTCAGCAGCAGAAGTGTCTCTTCTTCTAACCTGGACTCAGTCTGTCTGGATGTGAACAAGGTTCTGGACTGGTTCAGATTCTGTCATTGATCCATTTCTGATGATTGAATGGTAACAAGTCAGTGAACGAGCTGAACTTTTATTCAGAGTCAACACAAGTGACAGAAATCAGCATCATGAGAACAATTGATTGATTCCATGTTTGTTATGTGGAGTTGAAACCAGCAGCGATGATGTGACATCATCCATGAGGTCTCGGTGGACCGCTGTGGTGCAGCTGAGTGAAATGTAGAAGAGAAAACCAGGATCTGGATGAACGTGGACTTTCCCTGAATGATGGTCCAGAATGAAAATGATGATGATGCATCGACGGAGCGTTCAGCATCACCACTAGAACCAAAACATGGAAAAGATTTTCCTTAAGAGCAGATTCTCTGAGAGAAAAACTGGAAAAGAGCAGCGCTGGCTCGCTCACGATCTACACTGACGTCATAAGAAAAACACTGAACTTTGTTAACTTTGGATAGAAACCAGCAGATTGTTTCCAGAGGCTGAAGAACATTTCAGACCAAACGACGTCCCTGGAAACACGAACGCTGTTTGGTGGAGAAAATAGTCAGAAAGTAAAATGTTTATTTTCCTGAAATGAACCTCATTAACGTGACCTTTAACCACAGCTGACTTATCTGACTATAAACTAACTTGATTGGCGGGGGCACGTCACGTTGGGTTGCCTGGGGATCCGGGGGCATTCCACACCCATGTCTTCCTGGGCTTGTCAGGCTCCTTGCGGTGGTGGTTTGACTTGGAAGGGGATGTGGGGCCGGTGGCCACCTTCTCCTCTGCCCCGCTCTGCTGGTTGGGTCGGCTGCGGCCGCCTCTTGGGGGGGGCATGGGTTGGCCTAGGGGCAGGAGAGCATGGGGGCGATGACCGGTGACGATGGGAACCAACAAGGGATTTGTAAGAATAACTACTTTAGTAAAGTTAAAAATAACTAGTCAAAGGAAGGAGATATGTAAATGATTTGTTGTTGTTGTTGTTGTTGTTATTATCATATTTTTGTATATGTATGTATTTATATGCACAAATAAGTATGTTGTATGTGTGTGTGTGTGTGAGGATGTGTGTGTGTGTGTGTGTGTGTGTGTGTGTGTGTGTGTGAGGATGTGTGTGTGTGTGTGAGGATGTGTGTGTGTGTGTGAGGATGTGTGTGTGTGTGTGAGGATGTGTGTGAGGATGTGTGAGGATGTGTGTGTGTGTGTGTGTGTGTGTGTGTGTGTGTGTGTGTGTGTGTGTGTGTGTGTGTTTGTGTGTGTGTGTGTGCATTGATGTACAAATTACTTATTGTGTTTCTCCGCTTACAATGTATATGAATGTATTAGATAACTGTATATATGTCTCCTTATCCCTATATATATATGTATATGTATATATGAACATGTATGAGTACTTAAATACTTCGATGCATATTATTACATAGATAACTTTTTAAATACTGCCCCCACACCCTCAAACACTCAGGTATGTAGTAGAGAACAGAACTGAATAGAATAGAGTCTGATCACATACTACACCCGGCCTCTCTGGCAGAATTTAGTTACTTATGTATTTATGTACTTTTACTTTTTTTTTCTTTTATTGTCTTCTCTTTTCTTTTGTACTTCGTCCTACTTAGGGATTAATAAAAGAAATAATTAGACTGTCATTAGGGCCGGTGAAGGGTACACATTTGCACACACACACACACACACACACACACACACACACACACACACACACACACAAAAAAACAAAAAAAAACCTTGATTACAGATTAAAATGTGTATATATATATATATATATATATATATATATATATATATATATTGGGTCCTACCAATTTGGTATCAACCAATAATATATGTGCAAACAAGGGGAAAAAAACTATAAACTAACTAAAGTGTTGAAGACAGACACGTCAACCATGGAGTGTGATGTCACATGATGTTCTTCACATGTCTCTCCATGTCTGGATGCTGTCGGTCTCAGCAGCAGTGGGACTCTCTGTATGTTGATGTTCATCCACCAGTTTAGTTCAGACTGAAATGTCCCAACAACATTTGTCTGATTGGGGTGAATTCCAGTGTTTCTGCTGATCCTCTGACTGGTCCTTCAGCGCCACCATCAGGTGGACACGAGGACAGAGTCAGCTTCAGTTTCAGAGCAGTTCTCTCAGAGTATCTGCATGTGTGTTGTGTTGTGTGTCTGCAGGCTGTCAGGCTGTCTGCTCACGTCGGACGGCTGTGCTTCTCTGGTCTCAGCTCTGAGCTCCAACTCCTCCCATCTGAGAGAGCTGGACCTGAGCTACAACCATCCAGGAGAGTCAGCAGTGAAGCTTCTGTCTGCTGGACTGGAGGATCCACGCTGGAGACTGGACACTCTCAGGTATGGACACAGCTGCTGCAGACTCACGGGGTCTGATGGAGGAGGACGTCTCCGTCCTTCACTCACAGAGGGTTCGCCACTGTGAGGCGTTACGACTCAGTAAACATACTAGAACCACCAGAACCGGTTCAAACTGTGCTGGAACGTGACGACCACAGGACAGGACATTAGAGATGCATGGGTCCGAGTGTGGGACGGTTCCTTCACCAGTGTAGAACAATGTGTGTGTGAGAGCCATGAAATGTCCATGTTTGCTGAGAGAGACTGTGCTGGTCTGACCCCCCTCCTCCTTCCAGGGTGGAGCCTGCTGGACCACGATGGTTGAGACCAGGTCTGAAGAAGTGTAAGTGTTTGTGTTTTGATTTCATTCACACGTTCAACCATCTTCACACTGTCACATCACTCATTCATGAGTCCATCGATGCTCAACGATGATCAGTAACAACTGCAGCTGGGTGGTGTTTGTTCTCTCCATCAGATTCCTGTCAACTCTCCATCGACACAAACACAGTCCACAAATGCATCAAACTGTCTGACAACAACAGGAAGATGACGTATGTGAAGGAGGATCAGTCGTATCCTGATCATCCAGACAGGTTTGATTCCTATCGTCAGCTGCTGTGTAGAGAAGTTCTGACTGGTCGCTGTTACTGGGAGGTCCAGAGGAGCGGAGATGTTTATATATCAGTGAGTTACAGAAGAATTGAAAGGAAAGGAACCTCTGATGACTGTGTGTTTGGATGGAACGATCATTCCTGGAGTCTGTTCTTTTCCGATGATGGTCGGTACTATGTCTGTCACAATAACAGAGTAACATCTTCCTCCTCCTCTTCCTCAGTCTCTGACAGAGTAGCCGTGTATGTGGATGTTCCTGCTGGAACTCTGTCCTTCTACAGCGTCTCCTCTGACAGACTGATCCACCTCCACACCTTCAACACCACGTTCACTGAACCTCTTTATCCTGGGTTTGGGTTCTGGTTCAGGTTCAGTCCTGGTTCTTCGGTGTCTCTGTGTTCAGTTTAGTCTCTGTTGAACAGATAGTTCAGTCTCTACATGTCTTTCTCTGTCTTCATCAGAACATATCAATCAAATGTTTGTCAAACGGTTCTGAATGATTCCTTGGAAACTTCTTCCTCCTCCGGTCCTTTAACGAAGGAAGCTGCCGTTATTCCAGGATCCACAAGGTTCTTTTTTCCGTCTGTTTCCCGTCAAAGCTTCCCAGTGAACACCAGCACGTTGTTTCCGTGCAGCTCAGTTCAGCTGGGATCGTTCAGTTGGTGTCGGCTGCAGTTAGTTTACTGCACATGTGACAAACGGTGACATCAGAGAGGAACCACTGAGCTGCAATCAGCCCACATGACGTTCCAGCTGCTGACAGATCCGAGCACAGGTCTGGTGAGCAGCCAGAGTTCATCCTGGTCTGTTTTCACACCACTTCCTGTTCCAACCATGACACCACTACTGGACTGTCAGTTTTCTGTCGTGCTCGAGTGTAGAAGCAGAAATCAACAACAGTAATGTGCTTATGTGGTTCCTAGACTGAGAAGAACTGGACAGAACCTTCTGACGTCATCTGTAACCTTGTTTTCACTTCTCATTTTATCAATTAATGATTCACTGAGAGAAGAAAACTGTTTTGAAATAAGGTGTTTTTATTGAAACCACAGATTTTTTTTGTACATCATCCAATGAGTAACATTTCTTACAATATAAACATCTGTTTTCCTCTATCAAAAGCCATTTCAGCATCCAGAGTGCAGACTGCAGTTCAATACAACAATATTAAAATGTTTATGATGTTGTCACATCAAGTGTTGGTTTGTCTTTAAGCCACCTAAAATAAACTCAGTCTTGTTGCTGCCATCTCGTCCGTACAAATCAACCATCAATATCAGTGCCAACTACTGTCGATAGCTGCAAAAGGGAACGATTCCTGCTGCCAGCTTCCACAGTGTGATGGAAAGTATTAAATCAGTGACCTGACCTGTGGTCAGATGCACCTGTTGTTTTTAAAGTGTGCTGTGGCCCTCTGATGGTCCAGTTGGTGCAGGTTCATATTTGCTCTGGTCCTCGTTTTCCTGCTCTGCTGACACACACGGTGTGTTTGTTGCTGTTTAAGATTCAAACTGTGCAACCTGAAAATCTCTGGCATTCCTGCATCGAGACGCCTGATGTATGTTTGACCCATTTACATGCCACTGTTTGAAATTAAATCTACTAAACTTTGGATCTTCTCTCACGTCTTTATTCGGGATAGTCTGATGAACTCAGTCCAGTCTCAGTCCAGATAGTCACCTAGTGGTTAAACATATTATACAGAGGTACACAACCACACACATGCTCCTCTGACCATCAACGGTGCTGCTGTGGAGAGGGTGAGCAGCACCAAGTTCCTGGGTGTCCACATCTCAGAGGACCTCTCCTGGACTGTTAACACCGCATCACTCGCCAAGAAGGCACAGCAGCGTCTCTACTTCCTCCGCAAACTGCGAAGAGCCAGAGCCCCGGTCTCCATCAGGTAACCTTCTACAGAGGCACCATCGAGAGCATCTGACCAGCTGCATCACCGTGTGGTACGGAGCTGCACCGCAACCTGCCGCAAGTCTCTCCAGCGCGTCGTGAGAGCAGTTGAGAAGATGGTTGGTGTCTCTCTCCCCTCACTTCAGGACATCTACAGACCCGTCTGACTCCAAAGCCCTCAGCATTGTGGGAGACCCCACCCACCCGTCACACAGCCTCTTCAGTCTGCTGCCATCAGGGTGGAGCCTGCTGGACCACGATGGTTGAGACCAGGTCTGAAGAAGTGTAAGTGTTTGTGTTTTGATTTCATTCACACGTTCAACCATCTTCACACTGTCACATCACTCATTCATGAGTCCATCGATGCTCAACGATGATCAGTAACAACTGCAGCTGGGTGGTGTTTGTTCTCTCCATCAGATTCCTGTCAACTCTCCATCGACACAAACACAGTCCACAAATGCATCAAACTGTCTGACAACAACAGGAAGATGACGTATGTGAAGGAGGATCAGTCGTATCCTGATCATCCAGACAGGTTTGATTCCTATCGTCAGCTGCTGTGTAGAGAAGTTCTGACTGGTCGCTGTTACTGGGAGGTCCAGAGGAGCGGAGATGTTTATATATCAGTGAGTTACAGAAGAATTGAAAGGAAAGGAACCTCTGATGACTGTGTGTTTGGATGGAACGATCATTCCTGGAGTCTGTTCTTTTCCGATGATGGTCGGTACTATGTCTGTCACAATAACAGAGTAACATCTTCCTCCTCCTCTTCCTCAGTCTCTGACAGAGTAGCCGTGTATGTGGATGTTCCTGCTGGAACTCTGTCCTTCTACAGCGTCTCCTCTGACAGACTGATCCACCTCCACACCTTCAACACCACGTTCACTGAACCTCTTTATCCTGGGTTTGGGTTCTGGTTCAGGTTCAGTCCTGGTTCTTCGGTGTCTCTGTGTTCAGTTTAGTCTCTGTTGAACAGATAGTTCAGTCTCTACATGTCTTTCTCTGTCTTCATCAGAACATATCAATCAAATGTTTGTCAAACGGTTCTGAATGATTCCTTGGAAACTTCTTCCTCCTCCGGTCCTTTAACGAAGGAAGCTGCCGTTATTCCAGGATCCACAAGGTTCTTTTTTCCGTCTGTTTCCCGTCAAAGCTTCCCAGTGAACACCAGCACGTTGTTTCCGTGCAGCTCAGTTCAGCTGGGATCGTTCATTTGGTGTCGGCTGCAGTTAGTTTACTGCACATGTGACAAACGGTGACATCAGAGAGGAACCACTGAGCTGCAATCAGCCCACATGACGTTCCAGCTGCTGACAGATCCGAGCACAGGTCTGGTGAGCAGCCAGAGTTCATCCTGGTCTGTTTTCACACCACTTCCTGTTCCAACCATGACACCACTACTGGACTGTCAGTTTTCTGTCGTGCTCGAGTGTAGAAGCAGAAATCAACAACAGTAATGTGCTTATGTGGTTCCTAGACTGAGAAGAACTGGACAGAACCTTCTGACGTCATCTGTAACCTTGTTTTCACTTCTCATTTTATCAATTAATGATTCACTGAGAGAAGAAAACTGTTTTGAAATAAGGTGTTTTTATTGAAACCACAGATTTTTTTTGTACATCATCCAATGAGTAACATTTCTTACAATATAAACATCTGTTTTCCTCTATCAAAAGCCATTTCAGCATCCAGAGTGCAGACTGCAGTTCAATACAACAATATTAAAATGTTTATGATGTTGTCACATCAAGTGTTGGTTTGTCTTTAAGCCACCTAAAATAAACTCAGTCTTGTTGCTGCCATCTCGTCCGTACAAATCAACCATCAATATCAGTGCCAACTACTGTCGATAGCTGCAAAAGGGAACGATTCCTGCTGCCAGCTTCCACAGTGTGATGGAAAGTATTAAATCAGTGACCTGACCTGTGGTCAGATGCACCTGTTGTTTTTAAAGTGTGCTGTGGCCCTCTGATGGTCCAGTTGGTGCAGGTTCATATTTGCTCTGGTCCTCGTTTTCCTGCTCTGCTGACACACACGGTGTGTTTGTTGCTGTTTAAGATTCAAACTGTGCAACCTGAAAATCTCTGGCATTCCTGCATCGAGACGCCTGATGTATGTTTGACCCATTTACATGCCACTGTTTGAAATTAAATCTACTAAACTTTGGATCTTCTCTCACGTCTTTATTCGGGATAGTCTGATGAACTCAGTCCAGTCTCAGTCCAGATAGTCACCTAGTGGTTAAACATATTATACAGAGGTACACAACCACACACATGCTCCTCTGACCATCAACGGTGCTGCTGTGGAGAGGGTGAGCAGCACCAAGTTCCTGGGTGTCCACATCTCAGAGGACCTCTCCTGGACTGTTAACACCGCATCACTCGCCAAGAAGGCACAGCAGCGTCTCTACTTCCTCCGCAAACTGCGAAGAGCCAGAGCCCCGGTCTCCATCAGGTAACCTTCTACAGAGGCACCATCGAGAGCATCTGACCAGCTGCATCACCGTGTGGTACGGAGCTGCACCGCAACCTGCCGCAAGTCTCTCCAGCGCGTCGTGAGAGCAGTTGAGAAGATGGTTGGTGTCTCTCTCCCCTCACTTCAGGACATCTACAGACCCGTCTGACTCCAAAGCCCTCAGCATTGTGGGAGACCCCACCCACCCGTCACACAGCCTCTTCAGTCTGCTGCCATCAGGGAGGAGGCTGCGGACCCTCCGGGCCAGAACCAGAACCAGAACCAGCAGACTGAGGGACAGTTTCATCCACCAGGCCGTCAGGACGCTGAACTCTCCCTGCTCTCCCACCGTTTCCCTCCCTGCCCCCCCCCCCCCCCCCCCCCCCCCCCCCCCCCCCCCCCCCCCTCACTCCCTCTGACCTCAGTATCTGCACCAGGAACTTTTGGCAGAACTGGACCGCCGTCTTTGCACCAGGTCACTTTAACCAGAACGATAATCTGAACACCTGCAGGACCGTCACACACTTTAAAACTGTTGTACATTTCACCGTCATTATTACAATACAGTTCATCATAACAATCATGTCTATCATCAAACTAACATTTCAGTATTTTTACTGTAATTTTATTGCCTTTGGCTATTAAACCCAACGTCATGTTATAACTTGTTTCTTTTTAATTTCCACTTTGTGTTTAGAATTTATTTATTGTGCAGCACCGAGGGTTGGACAGTGATGTAACTTTGATTCTCTGTATGAACCTCACATGTGGTAGAATAACAATAAACGTGACTTTGACTTTGACATAGAACCTGACTGGAATATATTTACGACCAAATAAATGTTGTTAGCAGGCCATCGTTGCCTCAGTTCAGTTTGTGTCTCTGTGGAAGAGGATCTGCCTCGGAGACACCGTGAACTCCTCGGGAGTCAGCGGCAGAGTCACTGGGAGCTGGCTCACACCTTAAATACTTTCTTTTCTTTATCACGATGCCCAGATACAGATGCTCATTTTGCTGTTAATCCTCCACATCAGCCCAGGTTCATTGTTTTAAACTTAATGATTTATTATAGATTAAGTTCATGTAAAATTGACTTACATATATTTACATTTAAAACTGCTGCCAAGTCATGCATTTAGCACAACAATGTCATTTTTTTCAGTCACACTTCTGCAGAAGCAGTGAAAAACGTGATGAACACTGGTTGTCAGAAATAAAATCCTGAGACAAGGCGGGTGGAGCTTCAGCAGCGTGTTAACAGAGCTTCTGGGCTCTGTGAGTATCTGTAGTCCTATTCCAGAAAGTCACCAGCAGAACTCTGAAGTTCTCATCATCACTGCTTCCAGCAGACCCACGTGACCCGGAAACGGATAAAGCGGGAATAGCTAATGGATGGAAAAATGGGAACACTGGCATTCTTGCACTGTGAAATTGTAAAAAGAGTAAATCATTTCTTTCATCCCCGCAGCTAATATGGGTCCTAACAGGGTCCACATCAGAAAAGCCACAAGACCACAAGCAGCATAAAACCCTTTGTTAGTGTAGCGGGTGCCGGTCGTGGCGCCTGTGGACAGTTTAACGTTTAAACAAAAGGATGGCGTGGAGACGAGGCCCGCTTCACGGACTGCTCATCCGTTCTGTCTCAACACTCTTTCCATCCAGTACATACAGACAGCTCACCGTGAAATCAAATCAGTCAAAGCCGTCCTCCGTTTCCAGACACATTCTGGTCATCATTACATCCAGAAAACAGGTTTTAACCATATACTCTAAAGTCTTTCCAGGACACGCTTGACAGCAGCAAGTAAGTAGACAAGGGCTCCTAACAACTAATTCTTTAAATAGGAACTGTTTAACCAAAACATAATTAATTAAATAAATGAGCTTTCTTATGCATAAAACTAAAAGTGTATTTCCGACAGTTAGCTATGGTGTCGAGTGTCACGGATAAAAACTAACAATCGCAGTGCACTTGTTTTTACCGTGCACCTTTCCAGGAACAGTTACCGTGTTTTAAAAGTGCACACGCCACCTACCTGAAACGCATAAAAAAGGCATGCGACGGGACACGTAGGCGCGCGGATCCAAGCAAACCGCAGTCCCACAGCGCCCCCTGCCGCAGAGACGTGGTAGCGGCAAACACTGTGAACAGTGTTCAAAGCAAAATGAAATATATTTATAATGTAAAATTGTGAAGCGTATATACAGCACTAACACTAAAACACCTTAGTGGGCCTCACATTCCCTCCAATCCCACACTAACAGCAGAAACATGCTGAACAAGCCACTATTATGTCAAATCTTGTGTGAATGCAGGGGACATTTTCCGAATCCTGTTTCCTGACAGTGACATAGCCAAGCAGCTTACATGTGGGGAGACTAAAGAGGGATACCTCACCACATGTTGGATTGCTCCTCATCTCTCTTCACTAATGAGGCCAGAGCTAAGAGGGAGTCTGGAGGTCCTGAATAAGGACATGAAGAAATGCAGCAGGACATACACAGACGAGTCTGGAATAAGTAAACTCAAGGTACCTGACATCATTTTTCACGTGTCACCACACTGCAGAACACATGTATGAGAAAACTGAGAACGTGTCTTTGGATATTGGCGTCCAGAACCTGATTTTGCCCCAATGGACAGCCCAAATGTGACCTGGAAGCTCTTCTTACTGGCCCCAGCAGAACACATGGAACAAACTGGAAAGAAGAGGTTAATGCTGGAAGTTGTGGCTTGTATATATGACATAACCCATTCAGAGCAGGGTGAGCATCCGCAGATTGGAAGCTGGGAAACGCTTTGTCAAGTGCTAAGTGGCTATTCAAGGATGTTCCAGCTCAAATGAAGTTCCACACAGAAGTCCCTGGTTCTGCATCCTTCCCTCTTGACCTCTGTCATCATCGATGACTTCGATGGATGATTGGATAAGCCTCCCAGAAGTGGATGTTAAATGATCCGTGCACAACGGTTTTACATCGTGATCTACATTTACATAAGATACAATGATTGGTTCAAAAAGATGGGGCGTGGCTATGGTTTAGACGTGGCTCTCCCTTGGTTAGAGCAGGCTGGTTCCCGCCTCTTGGCTCTCTTCATCTTCTCTCCTACGTCCAATCTCTGGGGACGACATCCTGAAAGGAAACTCACCTACTCTGCCTCTCTTATTCGTCCTCTGACTCCTTCCTTTGTAATCTTCCACAGTTTGACCTTGAAAACAAGGAAGCTGTGCTGTAATCACAACTTCTGTAAATCCTGGATGTGCAGGATGTGTGTCTTACAAACGTGTGTGTGTGTGTGTGTGTGTGTGTGTGTGTGTGAGTGTGTGTGTGTGTGTATGTGTGTGTATGTGTGTGTGTGTGTGTGTGTGTGTGTGTTTTTGTGTGTGTGTGTGTGTGTGTGTATGTGCGTGTGTGTGTTTTTGTGTGTGTGTGTGTGTGTGTGTGAGTGTGTGTGTGTGTGTATGTGTGTGTGTGTGTGTGTGTGTGCGTGTGTGTGTTTTTGTGTGTGTGTGTGAGTGTATGTGCGTGTGTGAGTGTGTGTGTGTGTGTATGTGCGTGTGTGAGTGTGTGTGTGTGTGTATGTGCGTGTGTGTGTGTGTGTGTGTGTGCGTGTGTGTGTGTGTGTGTGTGTGAGTGTGTGTGTGTGTGTATGTGTGGTGGT
>CM026197.1:1245728-1385345 GCA_014839995.1 Xenentodon cancila | reverse complement strand
CCCCTCCCCCTCACCCTCCTCCTCCTCCCCCCCCACCTCCCTCTCCTGCTCTACCTCCCCTGCTCCTCCTCCCCCTCAGGTGCAGCTCCGACTCATTCCAGGATCCGTCCAGTTGAGTCTCGGTGACTTTCGTTCAGACTGCAGAATCTTCTTCTTCAGCTCTTTGGACTGGTTGGAGAAACTGTAAGTTTGTTTGTGTCACTCTTGAACTTTGTCTCCAGGAACTTTCCTGTTTGTTTCTGCTCCATCATGTTTGGAGAAGATGTTCACTTCTTTCACTGCAAACTTTGATCATTCTTGGGTTTGAAGACACATCTTCACATTAGTTTTATTATTGATCAGAAACACAGAGATGATCATCTGATGATTAGTTTTCTTCATCAAACAAACTGTTTGGTGTTTTAATATCCTGGAGTGAAGCTGTCGTTTCCAGCATTAAAGTCAGACTGCTGTTTCCTGTGGATCCTTTCAAAATAAAGTGTGGTTCCTGGAAGAAGTTGACGTTTGCTGCTTGTGTAACTGTTGTGTAACGAGGCTGTGAAGGAAGAGGAAATGTGTCTCTGCAGGAGAGTTTTACCTTTCAGCTTCTTTACATTTACAGTAACCAGACTGACGTAGAGGCCGAGTCTCCTTCAGGTTTTTCAAGATTTTCAAGTTATTGTTTCTGCAGTAAAAACTTGTTCACAGAATCACCTCATTGTTGGTTTACACTTCTTCCAGCTAGTTAGTGTATGTTAGTCCTGCTTGAGGGACTGTTTAGGTACAGATTTGTTACTTTCCAACATTTGAAGGCAAAAAAGATAAAAGAAGTAATACGACCTCTTCTTCTCAGGAGAAACAAAACAGAAGAGAGGAGCAAACCAGTGCAGGAGATGAAGGTGTGTGTGACGTGACGTGGACGTGAATCCAGCAGATGGACCAGTGTGAGGACAGAGAGGACGGAGTCCGTCCCTCTAAAACCCCTCTGTGTGGGGAACATGAGAGTCGGAGCAAAGCTCAGAGGTGAGACGAGCATCTCCAACTGTCCACGACTCTTCTGCATGTCAGAGCTGAAAACTCACATCAAGCATTATTACAGGAATCAACCTGAACCCGAACCCAAACCCGAACCCGAACCCGAACCCGAACCCGAACCCGAACCCGGACCCGAACCCGAACCCGAACCCGAACCCGCACCTGAACCCAGCTGTGTGTCCTTGAAGAGCGACAGTTCAAAGGAAATTTTTGTTATATTTAAAAGAGACCAACATTCTGCTGTAAAAAGGTGAGATTATTTAAACGCTGCCAGTGAATTATGTTTAAGGCTTTTGAATAGATTAATTGTTTTTGTCTGTATTACCTTTTTTTTAATAAATTAATGAAGTATTAACATACTGAACTGTTGTCTTCTACCAGGGTCCATCAGAAAAGAGACTCTCTTGAACACGAATCCAGCTGTTTGTCCCTGAAGAGCGACGACTTAAATAAAAGATCTATTGACTCCAAAGGAGACCAACTGTCTTCCTCAGAGAGGTGATATGTATTTAAATGCATTAAATGTATTTAAATCAGTCCTCATGTTAGAAAATATCCACATGTTTCTTCTTGAGTAGATCCATGTAGTCCTGGACCCCTGTGGTCCTCCATCACCTGATGGTGATCTGAGCTTCCTCCTCATAGATCTTCATCTCCTGTCATGAACCTTTTCCTCTGTTTGAAACATCTGGAGGTCTTCTCTTCCAGAGGACTGATCCTGATGATGCTCCAGAGTTAATCAGCTGGTTTATGTCTCCATCAGTTGTTCAGGTTCTAGATGTTGTTGTAACTTTTCTTGGATCAGAATTGGATCTTGTAAATCTGTGAATCAGCAGAGCTCTCATTGAGGTCACATGTACGTTCTCAGTGGGACCAGCAGGACCAGTAAACCTTCACCACCACAGCCAGTCCTCTGATTGACTGTCCTCATCCAAACATGTCTTCATGGACCTTCAGCTTGTGTTTGTCTCTGTGTGGACAGACATGATGTGAGCTAAATCTTCATGATTCCTCCACAGAGTGGACCAGCAGAGCTCAGAGCCTCCCAGTGGTCCGTCTGTCCAGCAGCATCAAACACAGCTGGACTCCATATTTCTGGTCTGTACATGAACAACAACTGCTTCCTCCATCTGTTGTGTTGGTGTTCATCTCCAGCTGCTCTTTGTAGACCAGTGGACTGTCAGTCTGTCCAACATGGATCTGATGTTTGTCTCCATGGTTTCAGTCTGATTGTGTCATTCATGTGGTCTTCTGTTCCAGCTGCTGGAGGACAACATTGTCATGTTTGTGAAGAACGAGCTGAAGAAGATCCAGAGGGTTCTGAGTCCAGATTACCCAGAATCCCTGGAGAACCTGTTGGAGGGTGGGGATGAAGAACAGAGGAGCAGAGAGGCTTTTGTGAAGATCACGGTGAACTTCCTGAGGAGAATGAAGCAGGAGGATCTGGCTGAGTGTCTGCAGAGCAGTAAGAGGATTTCTCTGAACATTTAATCTGCTGGATAAATGACCCAGAAAGTCTCAGGAGATGAACAACATTCACAGATCAGACACACCATTAAAACTACTGAACTCTGCTCATCTTGTTCCAACACAATGCTCTTCAGGAATCAAATCTGCATTCTTCATCTACATGAAGGTTACTTTGACCTTCAACACCTATCTAAACATTTATGCAGACCAGTCCCCCCACCTGGTACCAGCACCTCCTCCTTACAGGAGCATCCTCCCTGTACGGGACGGCAGTGGACCTCATAAATATGTTTAACCGACTGACACCACCAGATAACTGGAAAATGTTAGTCCTGGTTTTCCTCTTCCAGGAATCCTGGTGAACTCCAGATTGTCTTGATGGTTCTACAGATTACTGATCAGATCATCTTCTGGTGTTTTCAAATCCTAAACCTGGAAGTTCCACTTCACAGAGACCCACAACAACAACAAGAACACAACAACCCACAAACCCACACCCCATCAGGGCTCTACTGCCAACATCCTGGTCTTAGAAACTCCAGGACCCCCAGATGTTCTTGTCATGTCCTGAATGTTCAGAGGGGTTTTGGTGGTAACAGTGATTCTAGTCAGTATTGGACAGCTCATTGTAAAGTTCTAGTTGATCAGTGTCGGTTCAAACCTGATTCTTTAGGAGAATTGAGTTGTTGTGTGAACTTTAATAAACACTGATTGATTTTCTTTATTCCACTTTTATTCAGGTTCATTTGCTGCAGTTTGTCAGAAGCGACTGAAGTCTAAGCTGAAGGAGAAGTACCAGTGTGTGTTTGAGGGGGTTGTTAAAGCAGGAAACCCAACCCTTCTGCAGCAGATCTACACAGAGCTCTACATCACAGAGGGAGGGACTGGAGAGGTCAACCATGAACATGAAGTCAGACAGATTGAAGCAGCATCCAGGAGACCAGACAGAGCAGAAACTACCATCAGGCAGGAAGACGTCCTGAAACTCCCACCTGGAAGAGATGAACCAATCAGAACCGTGATGACGAAGGGAGTGGCCGGCATCGGGAAAACAGTGTTAACACAGAAGTTCACTCTGGACTGGGCTGAAGGCAGAACCAACCAGGACATCCGGTTCATGTTTCCATTCACCTTCAGAGAGCTGAATGTGCTGAAAGAGAGAAGGTTCAGCTTGGTGGGACTTGTTCATCACTTCTTCACTGAAACCAAATACATCTGCAGCTTTGAAGACTTCCAGGTCGTGTTCATCTTTGACGGTCTGGATGAGAGTCGACTTCCTCTGGACTTCCACAACAATGAGATCCTGACTGATGTTACAGAGTCCACCTCAGTGGACGTGCTGCTGACAAACCTCATCAGGGGGAACCTGCTTCCTTCTGCTCGTCTCTGGATCACCACACGACCTGCAGCAGCCAATCAGATCCCTCCTGAGTGTGTTTCCATGGTGACAGAAGTCAGAGGTTTCACCAACCCACAGAAGGAGGAGTACTTCAGGAAGAGGTTCAGAGATGAGGAGCAGACCAGCAGGATCATCTCCCACATCAAGACATCACGAAGCCTCCACATCATGTGCCACATCCCAGTCTTCTGCTGGATCACTGCTACAGTTCTGGAGACAGTCCTGGAAACCAGAGAGGGAGGAGGTCTGCCCAAGACCCTGACTGAGATGTACATCCACTTCCTGGTGGTCCAGACCAAACTGAAGATGGTCAAGTATGACGGAGGAGCTGAGACAGATCCACACTGGAGTCCAGAGAGCAGGAAGATGATGAAGTCTCTGGGAAAACTGGCTTTTGAGCAGCTGCAGAAAGGAAACCTGATCTTCTATAAGTCAGACCTGAAGGAGTCTGGCATCGATATCAGAGAAGCTTCAGTGTACTCAGGAGTCTTCACACAGATCTTTAAAGAGGAGAACTACCTGTACCAGCACAAGGTTTTCTGCTTCATCCATCTGAGTGTTCAGGAGTTCCTGGCTGCTCTTCATGTCCATCTGACCTTCATCAACTCTGGAGTCAACCTGCTGGAAGAAGAAAGAAACAACTTCAGATGGATTAAAACAAGAGAAGAGACTCTCCTCTATAGGAGTGCTGTGGACAAGGCCTTACAGAGTCCAAACGGACACCTGGACTTGTTCCTCCGTTTCCTCCTGGGTCTTTCGCTGGAGAACAACCAGACTCTCCTACGAGGTCTGTTGAATCCAAAACAAGGATGTTCAGAGAACAATCAGGAAACAGTTGGATACATCAAGAAGAAGATCAGTGAGGATCTGTCTGCAGAGAAAAGCATCAATCTGTTCCACTGTCTGAATGAACTGAACCATGGTTCTCTGGTGGAGGAGGTCCAACAGTCCCTGAGGTCAGGACGTCTCTCCACAGATAAACTGTCTCCTGCTCAGTGGTCAGCTCTGGGCTTCATCTTACTGTCATCAGAAGAAGATCTGGAAGTGTTCAACCTGAAGAAATACTCTGCTTCAGAGGAGGTTCTCCTGAGGCTGCTGCCAGTGGTCAAAGCCTCCAAGAAAGTTCTGTGAGGACAAACACAGACACATCTGTTTTAATTACAATCAAATGTTGTGTTCATGGAGAAAATCAGTTCAGTTCACTGTTCAGCTGAGTCCAGGTTCATGTAGGACCAGTTCTCAACAATAATTCATCTCAGGAAACTTTACATGAAGACGAATGCAGCGATCACTTTGATCAGGACTGTAGAGCAGCAATACTTATTGATCAATAACTCAAATTATCATTGTTCATTGTATTCTATTGTTTTTTATTGACGTTAAATGACATATTTAAAGTTTATCTCGTCTGCAGGTTGAGTGTCTGTAACCTCTCAGAGGAGGTCTGTGCAGGTCTGTCCTCAGTTCTCAGCTCTCCGTCCTCCAGTCTGACAGAACTGGACCTGAGTAACAACCACCTGCAGGATTCAGGACTGAAGAAGCTGTGTCCTGGACTGGAGAGTCCACACTGTAAACTGGAGTCTCTCAGGTCAGAATCCCTCAGGTGTTGAACTGCTGACCGTTACAACTGTGGTTGATGTTGAAGGATTGTTGGAGAGAACTGTTGGCTGTTGACCTTTCACAGCAGTTTTTTTGGGGTCTCGTTAGACAGCTGAATTTCATCTGTATTAATTCAAATACAGAAACATACATGTTCACAATTTACAGACACTAGGACACCTGCTCAAAGTCCAAGAATAACAACATTATAACCAGCACAATGGCATTATGGCTCCACATTACCTCTTTTAAAAACTCAGGACTGACATCTGACTCATCACACTCTCAAACAAGATATTAAGAAAAAACAAATCAATAGCTCACATCTAAACAGTCCATTCGTCTTCGTCTAAAAGGTTAATTCAAATCAATTCAATTTTATATAAATAGCATCTATTACAACACAAGTTGTCTCCAGAGACCCACAGCATGACCCTGATCAGTTATTACATAAACAACAGCAGGTAAAAACTCCCCTTTAAGAGGGAAGAAACCTGGACCAGGACCTGGATCATAAGGGGGAAGAAACCTGGACCAGGACCTGGATCATAAGGGGGAAGAAACCTGGACCAGGACCTGGATCATAAGGGGGGGACCCTCCTGCTGAAGACCAGCTGGTAGAACAGGAAGTAAAGAGAAGAGACACAGACACACCGTCAAAGGAACCAAAGACCAGATCCATCAGTATAATTATCTGTTAACTGGAGAACTGAGAGTTTTCTGTCCACCAGACTGGTACCTGGTTAGTTGGTGGACTACAGAGACCACTATCTAAACAGGTGTAGACAGCAGACACTGAGGTGGTCAGAGGTGGGACTGCAGGTCAGTGGATCATGTTGGTGTCCCCCTGCAGCAGGTCTACAGCAGCAGATCCAGATGAAGCTGTGTTGAAGACCAGCTGCTCCAGTCTGGTCCTGCAGCTGCAGCTGTGACTACTGGTCCTGACACACTAAAGTTTACACCAACTAGATGTTTTACTGAACACAAACGTTTGAAGTTTGGTTTTAAAGGTGGAGGTGGTGTCAGCCTCCTTCACCCAAACTGGAAGTTGGTTCCATAGTGATGGTTCCTGGTAGCAGAAGACCCGTCCTCCAGATCTACATCTGGATCTTCTAGGAACTACGAGTAAACCTGCACTCTGAGAACGGAGAACTCTGTTAGGACCATGAGGAACTATCAGGTCTTGGAGAAAACCAGGAGTTTGGATGTTTAGGACTTTATACACAATAATAAAATGTTGAATTGGATCTAAATCATCCACGTGTCTGTTAGACCCAATCCCTACTCGACTACACAAAAATGTTTTCTCTCTTATTGGACCGACAATACTGAAACAGATCAACTTGTCCCTGGTCTTGGGATATGTACCACAGGCTTTTAAAGTCGCAGAAATCAAACCATTACTTAAAAAACCCTCTCTTGACCCAGACATTTTAGCTAACTATAGACCAATTTCCAACCTTCAATCTCTAAAATTCTGGAAAAGGTCGTTGCAGCAGCTGTGTGAGCATTTGTATAGAAATTATCTATTTGAAATTTTTCAGTCAGGGTTCAGATGCATCATAGCACAGAAACAGCACTGGTTCGAGTCTCGAATGACCTTCTTATGGCCTCAGATACTGGGTTAGTGTCCATACTGGTTCTGCTGGACCTCAGATAATGGGTTAGTGTCCATACTGGTTCTGCTGGACCTCAGATAATGGGTTAGTGTCCATACTGGTTCTGCTGGACCTCAGCACTGCTTTTGATACTATAGATCACAGCATTTTACCGCAGAGGCTAGAGTATGTTGTTGGGATTAAAGGGACAGCTCTAGGTTGGTTTAAATCAGATCTGTCTGATAGATTCCAGTTTGTTCATGTTCATGAGGTTTCTTCAGTACAGATGAGGGTCTGCTATGGTGTCCCGCAGGGTTCAGTTCTAGGACCAATCCTGTTCAGTTTATACATGCAGCCCTTGGGAAGTATTATCCGGAACCCCGGCATTAATGTTCATTGTTATGCTGATGATACGCAGCTGTATTTGTCTATGAAGCCAGATGAAACAGAACCATTAGACAAACTTCAGATGTGTCTTAAGGACATCAAGGACTGGATGTCCAGAAATTTTTTGCTACTAAATTCTGATAAAACAGAAGTTGTTGTTTGTGGTCCCAAACAGCTTAGGAAGGGATTAGATGGTCTTGCGATGGCCTCCAGTAAAACTGTGCGAAACCTTGGCGTTAAAACTGGTGTAAAACTGCGTTTTTCCACCTCCGTAATATTGCAAAGATTAGGAGCATCCTCTCGCAGAGTGATGCCGAAAAACTAATTCATGCGTTCGTATCTTCTAGACTAGATTACTGTAACGTGTTGTTGGCTGGATGTCCAAGTAATTCTCTTAACAGCCTCCAGCTGATCCAAAATGCAGCAGCGCGAGTGCTGACAGGAACCAACAAGAGAACACGTCTCTCCAGTTTTAGCTTCCCTCCATTGGCTCCCTGTACAATTTAGAATCCAATTCAAAATTTTATTACTGGCATATAAAGTCCAAAATGGCCTAGCGCCGCGATATTTGCAAGACCTGATAGAACCGTACGTTCCTAACAGAGTTCTCCGTTCTCAGAGTTCAGGTTTACTCGTAGTTCCTAGAGGATCCAGATGTAGATTTGGAGGACGGGCTTTCTGTTATCAGGCACCATCACTCTGGAACCAACTTCCAGTTTGGGTTAAGGAGGCTGATACCACCTCCACCTTTAAAACTAAACTTAAAACATTTCTGTTTAATAAAGCATATAGTTAGTGTACATTTAGTACCTTAATGTGTCAGGGCCAGTAGTCAAAGCTGCAGCTACAGGATCAGATTAGAGCAGCTCATCTTAAACAGCTTCGGTGTAGATATGCTGCTATAGGCCTCTGCTGCAGGGGGGAACCAACATGATCCACTGAGTGGTGCCTTTCACCTCCTCTGTTTCTCTTTGCCTTCTCTGTCTCTGCTTCACCTCAACCCTCATTTATTAACAATATCCCATAAACTTAATTGTGGTCCATTGTTCTGGTAGTTTTTTGTGCTTGTCTGGCCCTTCTTTTCCTCTTCTTTGCATGTCCTGTGGACCAGAGCCTCAGGAGCTGCTTGCTGACCTGCAGTTCCACCTCTGACCATCCCAGTGTCTGTCTTCACCTGTCTGTATGGATGTCTGTTGGATACTTGCTGACATCCCGACCTGCAGTCCTCATCCCCTTGTATCACCGTCTATCCATATATCACCCATATTTACAGAAGTCTAATTGGACTACCAAGGACAGTTACTATTGTATCCTGTCTTGTACCTTTGACGGTGTCTCTATGTCTCTATTCTTTCTTATTTCTTGCTCTACCCGGCTGGCCTTCGGCAGGAGGGTCCCCCCTCATGAGCCAGGTCCTGCTCAAGGTTTCTTCCCTCTTAAAGGGGAGTTTTTCCTTGCCACTGTTTGGCTTAAGGTTTTTCTTCCACTAGGGGAGTTTTTACCTGCCGCTGTTTATGTAATAATTGCTCGGGGGTCATGTTCTGGGTCTCTGGAAAGATCCTGGAGACAACTTGTGTTGTAATAGACGCTATATAAATAAAATTGAATTGAATTGAATTGAATTGAATTGAATTGAATTGAATTGAATTGAATTGAATTGAATTGAATTGAATTGAATTGAATTGGATTCTGAGTTTTCCGGGGAGCCGATGGAGGGAAGTGAACACTGGAGAGACGTGGTCTCTCTTGTTGATTCCTGTCTGCACTCACACTGCTGCATTTTGGATCATCTGGAGGATCTTCAGAGAATTACTTGGACATCCAGCCAACAACACGTTACAGTAATCTAGTCTAGAAGATACGAACATGTGAATTAGTTTTCCAGCATCACTCTGGGAGAGGATGCTCCTGATCTTTGCGATATTACGGAGGTGGAAAAACAGTCTTCCAAACCTGATTAATATACTGTTTAAATGACAAATCCTGATCAAAATAACTCCAAGGTTTCTCACAGTTTTACTGGAGGCCATCGCAACACCATCTAATCCCTTCCTGAGGTGTTTGGACCTCAAACAACAACCTCTGTTTTATTAGAATTTAGGAGCAAAAAAGTTAGAACAAACTGGAATCTATCAGACAGATCTGATTTAAAACAACCAAGAGCAACAACATACTCTAGCCTGTTCAGTAAAATGTTATGATCTATAGTATCAACAGCAGCACTGAGGTCCAGCAGAACCAGTATGGACACTAACCCATTATCTGAGGTCCAGCAGAACCAGTATGGACACTCAAATAGATCATTTCTATACAAATATTCACACAGCTGCTGCAATGACCTTTTCCAGAATTTTAGAGATAAATGGAAGGTTGGAAATCGGTCTATGATTAGATAAAATGTCCGGGTCAAGAGAGGGGTTTTTTAGGTAATGGTTTGATTACTGCGACTTTAAAAACCTGTGACACATATCCCAAGACCAGGGACAAGTTGATCTGTTCCAGTATTGTCGGTCCAATAACAGAGAAAACATTTTTGAGTAGTTGAGTTGGGATGATTTAGATCTATTGAAGACTGAGGTCAGGTCAGGAAGGTCTACAGGAACCAAACAGTCTAGAGTCAGGTCAGGAAGGTCTACAGGAACCAAACAGTCTAGAGTCAGGTCAGGAAGGTCTACAGGAACCAAACAGTCTAGAGTCAGGTCAGGGAGGTCTACAGGAACCAAACAGTCTAGAGTCGGGTCAGGGAGGTCTACAGGAACCAAACAGTCTAGAGTCAGGTCAGGGAGGTCTATAGGAACCAAACAGTCTAGAGTCAGGTCAGGGAGGTCTACAGGAACAAAACAGTCTAGAGTCAGGTCAGAGCATAAGGGAGTCGCTGAAGCTGAAGAAATGCCCACCGCCACTGCCGGGAGGGCCTGGCCGATTTCCTTTCTAATTCTTACAATTTTATTGCTAAAGAAGCTCATAAAGACTTCACTACTGAGAGCTGCAGGGATGCACGGCTCAACAGAGTTGTGACTCTTTGTCAGCCTGGCTACAGTGCTGAACAGAAAAAGTGGGTTATTTTTATTATCCTCTATTAACACTGAATAATAGGCTGTTCTAGGTTTGCGAAGCGCTTTTTTATACACTATTAGACTATCTTTCCATGCAAGATAAATATCTACAGACCTACTAGAGAACCACTTTCTTTCCATTTTACGCACTTTCTGTTTTAACATACGAATATGTGTAAACCAGGGAGTTAAGCTCCTATGGTTAGAGACCCTCTTTCTCAAAGGAGCAACTACATCTAAAGCTGTATGCAACACATCTGCAGTGCTACCGACAAGGAAATCAACAGTCTGCAGAGGTAGAACCGAGGTCACAGCCCTCAACTGCTTCACTATGTTCCTCTGTAAGAAGATGAAGAGCAACGGCCTCCCTAAATTTAGTGATAGCTTTATCGGATAGACACCTGCTAAAGTAATTCCTCCTTTAATGCGTAACGTTGACAATGTTAAATTCAAACGTTATTAAATAGTGGTCGGATAGGAGGGAGTTTACATGCAACACTAACAGATTATCAGGTTCACCACCGTAGACGAGGACCAGATCAAGAGTATGATTAAGGCATTGCGTCGGTTCGTTAACTTTTTGTAAAATCCCCATCGATTCTAGAAGAGAATCAAAAGCCAACTTAAGACTGTCGTTGTCAACATCCATATGAATGTTAAAGTCGCCCACTATGATGACTTTATCTGTACTGATCAATAAACTAGATAAGAAATCTGAGAACTCAGACAGAAACTCCCGACCAGCTCCAGCAGGAGGCCGGTAAACTACCACCAACAAAACTGGCTTCTCTGGTTCCAGCTTTGCAGTTTTAGTCTAAGCTTGAGGCTTTCAAATGTGTTATAATTGCATTTAGGTTTAGATTTGTATTTTTACAAGGTTATTTTGATTACACCTCTATCACGTTGCGCTTGGTGAACTTTTGGAGGACGGGGAATCGACACCGATTCTATTTTTCTTGGCACCTCGTTAGAATCTCCAATGACATTGTTTGCTTCTACATTTTTATTGGCAGGCGATAGTCCTCGAGAAGCAGCAGAGAAGCGTGTCAGACTGCAGCTCTGCACCCCGGCCTGGACCCTGGATTGTCAGGGGGAGGATCTAATAAATGTCAGCCAGATTTCTAATAATCAGAGCTGCACCATCCCGGGTGGGATGAATGCCGTCTCTTCTAAGCAGACCAGGCTTTCCCCAAAACGTCTTCCAATTGTCAATAAAGGTCACGTCGTTTTCTAAACACCACCGAGACAACCAGCGACGGAGCGACAACATGCGGCTAAACATGTCATCACCGGTCAGATTGGGGAGGGGACCAGAGAAAACTACGGAGTCCGACATGGTTTTGGTGTAGTTACACACCGAGACAATATTAATTTTAGTGACCTCCGACTGGCGTAGCCGGGTGTCATTAGCGCCGACATGGATGATAACTTTACTGAATGTGCGATGACTTTTTGCCAGCAGCTTTAGATGTGCTTCGAGGTCGCCGCTCTGGCCCCCGGGATGCACCTGACTACGGTCGCTGGTATCGCCGATCACCAAGGTCGGTTTCTCAGCGGGTGTGTAGCTGAGTGGGGAAAAACGGTTGGAGGTGAAGCGGGTGCTGGTGTTTCATGCGCCTTTGTTTAGGACGGCGCTTCCTCCGAACCGTCACCCAGCCGCCCTGACTGTCTGGCTGCTCGCGGGCTGCTCGGGGGCTGCAGGGGGACGGCTACCAGCAGCTGCTCCGGGTCGGTCCGCCGCTACTTCAGCCTGAAGAGCTACTGAGTCTACCGGACTATGGTCCTGTGTTCACTAAAGGAGGCAGAGGAATAAGTGAACATTTCACACACTGAGCAGTAAGAAAGAGAAACGGTGGAGAGGAGGAGGCCATGCTGAGAGGACAGGAGACGGAAAATGTCCTGGTGACTGGTGGAAATGAAAGTTACAGAAGGGAAAAGGTGCAAGTGCTCGGCTTAAAAAGAAGTTTATCAGATGTAGTGTTTTATTACCAGAAAACCAGTTACATTTAGATTTAAGGATTTGAAGAATCAGAACCTGTGACGCTGTGCAGATAGCCATAGACTGCGAACAACAAACAGGAAGTGATGCAATATGTTACCACGTTACCGCCAAAAGTTGCTCCTAGCCATTTTATTATTTATTTCTTTGCTGAATGACATCACTGTATAAATAGTGTTTTAACCTCCCCTTTCTTCGTAAAATCATAGAAAAAGCTGTTTTTCAACAACCTTCTGACACTAAATGACTGTTTTAATGAAACCAGTGAGGTTTCCAGCCACATCACAGCACTGAGACAGCTCTAATAAAGGTCCTTAATGGCATCTGTGCCAATACGGATGGTGGCAACATTTCAGTCTTGATCTTACTGGATCTCAGTGTTGCATTTGACATGGTTGACCATCTTGATAGACCTGTTGAAGAATTGAGTAGGGCTTTCTGACACAGCACGTGTCTGTTTGGAGTTCTTTCTAAAAGACAGGGACTGTTTATGTCTTTAGGTAACTACAAATCGGAGCAAACAAAAATAACATGTGGAGTTCCTCAAGGTTCGATTCTGGGGCCTCTGTTGTTTAACATCTATATGCTCCCACAGCACAAATCATAAAAAAAATAACAAAGTGTGTTACTATAACTATGCAGGTGACACGGCAAATCTATATAACCATCTCACCAGGAGGCTATAATCCAATTCAAATATTGATCAAAAGCGTTTATCAAATAAGGATTGGATGTTCCACAATTTTCTTCAGTTTAATGAAGACAAAAAATGAATAATAATGTTTGTGTCAGGGTCACGCCTACTTTCTGTACCCAAACTTAAAACCAAATATGGTGAAGCAGCGTTCAGCTTTTATGTTCTTTACCTATGGAACAAACTCCCAGAATGCATCAGGGTTGCTCAAAATCTCAATAGCTTTAAGTCAAGGTTAAAAAACTTTTTTTTTTACTGCTGCATTTCAGTAATCTCCCACAATGCACTGCAACTTTTATTTGTTTTATTATTTTTAACTTATGTCTGTCTTTAATTCTCCTTTTAAATTATTTTACTTTTTAATGCATTTTTTTAAATGTTATTCTGTAAATCACTTAAAATTGTCTTGTACATGAAATGTTATACAAATAAAGGTGCCTAAATGACCTCTTTCTTTTCTCTCCTTTGCAGGTTGAGTGTCTGTAACCTCTCAGAGGAGGTCTGTGCAGATCTGTCCTCAGTTCTCAGCTCTCCGTCCTCCAGTCTGACAGAACTGGACCTGAGTAACAACCACCTGCAGGATTCAGGACTGAAGAAGCTGTGTCCTGGACTGGAGAGTCCACACTGTAAACTGGAGTCTCTCAGGTCAGAATCCCTCAGGTGTTGAACTGCTGACCGTTACAACTGTGGTTGATGTTGAAGGATTGTTGGAGAGAGAATTGTAATAGGTCTGCACACTTGTTAGCACACAGCTGTACAACCGCAGTTGAAGCCTTTGTTTGTTGCAGGATGTGAACATACGATACATAATTAGTAAAATTAGTTTAACTGGAATGGAATGGATTATGGGGCAGCATGGTGGCTTAGTGGTCAGTACTGTTGCCTCACAGCGAAAATGTTCCTGGTTCGATTCCTGGACTGGTGCGTCTTTCTGTGTGGAGTTCGCATGTTCTCCCTGTGCTTGCGTGGGTTCCCTCCGGGTACTCTGACTTCCTCCCACAGTCCAAAAACATGCAGGGCAGGTTAACTGATCACACTTAATTGCCCGTAGGTGTGAATGTGAGTGCGCCTGATTGCCTGTCTTGTATGTGGCCCTGCGATGGACCGGCGACCTGTCCAGGGTGTACACCTGGCTTACGCCTACTATGTGTCGGGATAGGCTCCGACAGACCCCCGTGACCCGGAGACGGATTAAGCGGGTGTTGATAATGGATAGATGGATGGAATTGATTATGATAATGAACATAGATCATCATCATCAATGTTTATGCTTTGGGATTGTTTTATGCCGAATGCAGGTTGATTGTCCTTCGTTAGCATACATGAGTGACTTGTTGGAAAGTTACTGGTATATATTATTTACCAAAATGACACCAGCAACGATGCACATCTCAACATGACCTAACATGTTTAAATACACTCAACTACAGACTTACCTTAAGTCAAACACACAGACATATACATACAGTCACAGCTGCAGCTGCAGGACCAGACTGGAGCAGCTGGTCTTCAACACAGCTTCATCTGGATCTGCTGCTGTAGACCTGCTGCAGGGGGACACCAGCATGATCCACTAGCACTGACCCTTACCCTTTTTCTCCTCTCTTCAGCACTAGCCTTGTTGGAGTCTTATCTAAAAGACAGGGACTATTTTCTGTCTTTAGGTAACTACAATTTGGAACTAACAAAAATAACACGTGGAGTTACTCCTACTTATGAAAAAGAACAAAATGTGTTACCATAGTTATGCAGATGACACACAAATCTATATAACCATCTTATCAGGAGACTATAATCCAATTAAAAAAAATCATCAAATGCATTGATCAGGTTAAGGAGTGGGTGTGCCAGAATTTTCTTAAGTTATCAGTGTTTCTCAATTCCGGTCCTGTCCTGCATGTTTTAGATGTTGGCTTGGATCAACACACCTGTTTCTAATTAACAATCCTCATTAGCTTGTCATTTGCACAACTCTGTTGATGACACAGCTACTTGTATCACTGTGTGCTGAAGCAGGGCCGCATCTATAACATGCAGGACCGGGGGGGCCGAGGACCGGAATTGAGAAACACTGAGTTAAACGAAGACAAAACAGAAATAGTGTCTGGAGCCAAGACAGAAAGATTAAACGTCAGCACTCAGCTTCAAGCAGTAAAGCTAAAATCCAAGACCCAATCAGGAAACCTGGGACTGGTTCTTGAGTCAGAGCAAATGAAGTGTTTTTCAAGTAACATGCCTAAATAACCTCATTATTTCCCTTTTCTCTCCTCTGCAGGTTGAGTGTCTGTAACCTCTCAGAGGAGGTCTGTGCAGGTCTGTCCTCAGTTCTCAGCTCTCCGTCCTCCAGTCTGACAGAACTGGACCTGAGTAACAACCACCTGCAGGATTCAGGACTGAGGAAGCTGTGTCCTGGACTGGAGAGTCCACACTGTAAACTGGAGTCTCTCAGGTCAGAATCCCTCAGGTGTTGAACTGCTGACCGTTACAACTGTGGTTGATGTTGAAGGATTGTTGGAGAGAGAATTGTAATAATTGTAACTGGGTTCAGGTCGGGTTGAAGCCTGCAGACAGTCGTCACAACTGTGTTGGTGATGATGAGGAGAAGTTTCTATTTAATGGCGCTATCAACATGGCATTTTTAGTGCATGTATTTACAATCATATTGATGATTTCTATGTAACTCTTGATACTGAGCAACTTTGCATAATTTATTCAATCTTTTCTATTATTTGTTAATATTATGTTTTTATTGTGTAAAACTGCTCTCGCTTGACAATAAGATCCCATCTCTCAAAGAGACTGTGGTTATTTGGGTTTGCTCTCTCTGTCGGTCAGCGACAAAGTTGCCAACACTGCTGGCGGTGCAGCGATCTGATTGGTCAGTTCACCTGTCACTCAGCAGACCTTTGAACAGGGATGTTTTGGGATTTTAAAGTGTGTTAGTGTGAAGTTCATGTGAGGGTTCATGTCTGACCTGCATTGGACATCAGTCACCGCGTTCTGTTGGAGAACCAGTTGGGTTTCTGATGGTTTTACAGAACTAGTTGGCCCAACAAGCTGAATTTATCAGTATTTATTTAAATTATATTATTTATTTCTTTAATGACATAATCAACTTTTAAAGCACCTTATTATGTCTCTTTTCTCTCGTCTGCAGGTTGAGTGTCTGTAACCTCTCAGAGGAGGTCTGTGCAGGTCTGTCCTCAGTTCTCAGCTCTCCGTCCTCCAGTCTGACAGAACTGGACCTGAGTAACAACCACCTGCAGGATTCAGGACTGAAGAAGCTGTGTCCTGGACTGGAGAGTCCACACTGTAAACTGGAGTCTCTCAGGTCAGAATCCCTCAGGTGTTGAACTGCTGACCGTTACAACTGTGGTTGATGTTGAAGGATTGTTGGAGAGAGAATTGTAATAATTGTAACTGGGTTCAGGTCGGGTTGAAGCCTGCAGACAGTCGTCACAACTGTGTTGGTGATGATGAGGAGAAGGGCTCCACCAAGTCCAAATACATTTCTATTTGTACTTTAGTCAGTTTCAAGTTATTTCAGTGATCGTTGGTGTTTTTTTCTTTCTTTAACTGAAGAGCATCAACAAGTTTGTCCACATGTGAACATCTCTAAACTCTCCTTTCTAATCTGATCTTTTCATTATCAATAAAAGTTCTAAAATAAGAATTTTATGTCAGACTTTGAAATGTTTCCTATTTAATATTGAATTAGTTTCCCTGAAATGATCCAACTGGAGCACAAATAAGTGTCCAGTGGTGACCAACCTCAGCAGCAGAAGTGTCTCTTCTTCTAACCTGGACTCAGTCTGTCTGGATGTGAACAAGGTTCTGGACTGGTTCAGATTCTGTCATTGATCCATTTCTGATGATTGAATGGTAACAAGTCAGTGAACGAGCTGAACTTTTATTCAGAGTCAACACAAGTGACAGAAATCAGCATCATGAGAACAATTGATTGATTCCATGTTTGTTATGTGGAGTTGAAACCAGCAGCGATGATGTGACGTCATCCATGAGGTCTCGGTGGACCGCTGTGGTGCAGCTGAGTGAAAGGTAGAAGAGAAAACCAGGATCTGGATGAACGTGGACTTTCCCTGAATGATGGTCCAGAATGAAGATGATGATGATGCATCGACGGAGCGTTCAGCATCACCACTAGAACCAAAACATGGAAAAGATTTTCCTTAAGAGCAGATTCTCTGAGAGAAAAACTGGAAAAGAGCAGCGCTGGCTCGCTCACGATCTACACTGACGTCATAAGAAAAACACTGAACTTTGTTAACTTTGGATAGAAACCAGCAGATTGTTTCCAGAGGCTGAAGAACATTTCAGACCAAACGACGTCCCTGGAAACACGAACGCTGTTTGGTGGAGAAAATAGTCAGAAAGTAAAATGTTTATTTTCCTGAAATGAACCTCATTAACGTGACCTTTAACCACAGCTGACTTATCTGACTATAAACTAACTTGATTGGCGGGGGCACGTCACGTTGGGTTGCCTGGGGATCCGGGGGCATTCCACACCCATGTCTTCCTGGGCTTGTCAGGCTCCTTGCGGTGGTGGTTTGACTTGGAAGGGGATATGGGGCCGGTGGCCACCTTCTCCTCTGCCCCGCTCTGCTGGTTGGCTGCGGCCGCCTCTTGGGGGGGGGCATGGGTTGGCCTAGGGGCAGGAGAGCATGGGGGCGATGACCGGTGACGATGGGAACCAACAAGGGATTTGTAAGAATAACTACTTTAGTAAAGTTAAAAATAACTAGTCAAAGGAAGGAGATATGTAAATGATTTGTTGTTGTTGTTGTTATTGTTATTATCATATTTTTGTATGTATTTATATGCACAAATAAGTATGTTGTGTGTGTGTGTGTGTGTGAGGATGTGTGTGTGTGTGTGTGTGTGTGTGTGTGTGTGTGTGTGTGTGTGTGTGTGTGTGTGTGTGTGTGTGTGTGAGGATGTGTGTGTGTGTGTGAGGATGTGTGTGTGTGTGAGGATGTGTGTGTGTGTGAGGATGTGTGAGGATGTGTGTGAGGATGTGTGTGAGGATGTGTGTGAGGATGTGTGTGAGGATGTGTGTGTGTGTGTGTGTGAGGATGTGTGTGTGTGTGTGTGTGAGGATGTGTGTGTGTGTGTGTGTGTGTGTGTGTGTGTGTGTATGTGTGTGTGCATTGATGTACAAATTACTTATTGTGTTTCTCCGCTTACAATGTATATGAATGTATTAGATAACTGTATATATGTCTCCTTATCCCTATATATATGTATATGTATATATGAACATGTATGAGTACTTAAATACTTCGATGCATATTATTACATAGATAACTTTTTAAATACTGCCCCCACACCCTCAAACACTCAGGTATGTAGTAGAGAACAGAACTGAATAGAATAGAGTCTGATCACATACTACACCCGGCCTCTCTGGCAGAATTTAGTTACTTATGTATTTATGTACTTTTACTTTTTTTTTCTTTTATTGTCTTCTCTTTTCTTTTGTACTTCGTCCTACTTAGGGATTAATAAAAGAAGTCATTAGGGCCGGTGAAGGGTACACATTTGCACACACACACACACACACACACACACACACACACACACACACACACACACACACACACACACACACACAAAAAAAAAAACAAAAAAAAACCTTGATTACAGATTAAAATGTATATATATATACATATATTTTGGGTCCTAACAATTTGGTATCAACCAATAATATATGTGCAAACAAGGGGAAAAAAACTATAAACTAACTAAAGTGTTGAAGACAGACACGTCAACCATGGAGTGTGATGTCACATGATGTTCTTCACATGTCTCTCCATGTCTGGATGCTGTCGGTCTCAGCAGCAGTGGGACTCTCTGTATGTTGATGTTCATCCACCAGTTTAGTTCAGACTGAAATGTCCCAACAACATTTGTCTGATTGGGGTGAATTCCAGTGTTTCTGCTGATCCTCTGACTGGTCCTTCAGCGCCACCATCAGGTGGACACGAGGACAGAGTCAGCTTCAGTTTCAGAGCAGTTCTCTCAGAGTATCTGCATGTGTGTTGTGTTGTGTGTCTGCAGGCTGTCAGGCTGTCTGCTCACGTCGGACGGCTGTGCTTCTCTGGTCTCAGCTCTGAGCTCCAACTCCTCCCATCTGAGAGAGCTGGACCTGAGCTACAACCATCCAGGAGAGTCAGCAGTGAAGCTTCTGTCTGCTGGACTGGAGGATCCACACTGGAGACTGGACACTCTCAGGTATGGACACAGCTGCTGCAGACTCCCGGGGTCTGATGGAGGAGGACCGTCTCCGTCCTTCACTCACAGAGGGTTCGCCACTGTGAGGCGTTACGACTCAGTAAACATACTAGAACCACCAGAACCAGTTCAAACTGTGCTGGAACGTGACGACCACAGGACAGGACATTAGAGATGCATGGGTCCGAGTGTGGGACGGTTCCTTCACCAGTGTAGAACAATGTGTGTGTGAGAGCCATGAAATGTCCATGTTTGCTGAGAGAGACTGTGCTGGTCTGACCCCCCTCCTCCTTCCAGGGTGGAGCCTGCTGGACCACGATGGTTGAGACCAGGTCTGAAGAAGTGTAAGTGTTTGTGTTTTGATTTCATTCACACGTTCAACCATCTTCACACTGTCACATCACTCATTCATGAGTCCATCGATGCTCAACGATGATCAGTAACAACTGCAGCTGGGTGGTGTTTGTTCTCTCCATCAGATTCCTGTCAACTCTCCATCGACACAAACACAGTCCACAAATGCATCAAACTGTCTGACAACAACAGGAAGATGACGTATGTGAAGGAGGATCAGTCGTATCCTGATCATCCAGACAGGTTTGATGTCTGTCATCAGCTGCTGTGTAGAGAAGTTCTGACTGGTCGCTGTTACTGGGAGGTCCAGAGGAGCGGAGATGTTGAGATATCAGTGAGTTACAGAAGAATCGGACGGAAAGGAAACTCTGATGACTGTGTGTTTGGATGGAACGATCATTCCTGGAGTGTGGACTGTTCCGATGATGGTCGGTACCATGTCTGTCACAATAAAAGAAGAACATCTTCCTCCTCCTCTTCCTCAGTCTCTGACAGAGTAGCCGTGTATGTGGACGTTCCTGCTGGAACTCTGTCCTTCTACAGCGTCTCCTCGGACAGACTGATCCACCTCCACACCTTCAACACCTCGTTCACTGAACCTCTTTATCCTGGGTTTGGGTTCTGGTTCAGGTTTGGGTCTGGTTCTTCAGTGTCTCTGTGTTCAGTTTAGTATCAGGAGTCTCCTCTCCCCTCCTTCTTCCTCTTCCAGGCCATTATTCCAGGATCCACAGGTTTTCTATCTGTTTCCAGACAAAGCTTCACAGTGAACACCAGTATGTTGATACATTTTATTTATAAGCGCCTTTCCTAAAACCCAAGACAGTGGACAAGGATGGTGGCAATGTGGACAGTGTAGGAGGGATGGAGTCGGTTGATGTAACGAAGGTGGAAGTGAGCAGGCCGGGTGATGTTGTTGATATGGGATTGGAATAAGTGTGCTATAGAGAATGACACCCAGACTCCTAACCAGAGTGGAGGGGGAATCTGAGGAGCTGCCAGCGGTAAGGGAGAAGCTGTCAACTTTGGATAATGATGATTTTGTGCCAGTGAGGAGGAGCTCAGGTTATTTGCAGTTTAATTTTAAGAAATTTGCGGGAAACCAGGAAGGAGAGAAGACCAGAGTCCGCTGCAGTGAGGAGATTGTTAATGATTTTTAGAAGCGCAGTTTTAGGTGCTGTGATGGGGGTGGAAACCAGACTGGAAGGGCTCATAAAGGGGGTTCTGAGTTAGGTGATGGTGTAATTGGGAGGTGACCGTTTTTTGAGGATTTTGGAAATGAAGGGTCGGTTAGAGATGGAGCGGAGGTTTTTGTCATTGTTGGGATCTGAGCCAGGTTTTTCAATATTGGAGTGACAGCTGCGGTCTTGAAAAGTGAAGGAACAATTCCAGTTGTGAGTGATGAGCGGATGATGGCAGACATGAGGGGAGGCAGGATTCGACCAAAGTTGTGGGGAGGGGATCGAGCTGGCATGTGGAGGGCTTGGATTTCCTGATGAAGTTGGAGATTTCGGTCATGTCAGAGTAGAAAGCTGGAAAAATATGGTAGTAATATGGGAGAGGTTGAGGTGGATAGAGAAGCAGTGGATTTTAGGAAATTGCTGGTGGATGTTGTGGATTTTGTCATTGAAAAACAGCATTAAAGAATTACAGGTGTCAGTTGAGTCCAGATGGGGTGGTGGGCAGTCAGGTGGGTGGAGAATATCGTTAAGAAGTAAGAACAGAGTCTTGGTGTGGCTTTCATTGGAGCTGATCAGACTTGAGTAGTAGTTGGATTCAGTTAAAGTGAGTCCTCGTAGAGTGAAACATGGGGTTTTTGCAGTTCTTTTATAAAGTGACTGTACAAAGATTCTTGTACAACAGTTCCTTTTATACACTTTCTATACACTTACAAAGTTCAAATGTCCCTTAAAGATTCGTTCTTCTCCCTATCAATCATCAGCACTGCTAGTCAATTTATACTCAGCCAGAAGAAACAGAAACCCATCCCACCATCTGATTACTGTCTGCTTCATCTCATCCTGCCCTACAAGCAGAAGGTCTGTGGTAAGGACATTGATGAGGTGGACTGAGGCGTCAAACCTGGAGTTTGGAGACCTGCTTTGACTGAACAGACGGGCATTTCCATCACACTTTATTCCAAAAAAATTTAAAAAAGCGGGACCGAACTATCTACAAGCTGGAGTCTGTGCTGAGCTGAAGCATCTCGCTGTGGTTCTCCAGCTGCATGGCGCCAGAGAGGAAGCAGCTGCAGTGGGTTATCCACACTGCCCAGAGACTGACTGGCTGTCGTCTCCCATCTCTGGAGATCTACCACACCCGCTGCCTCAGGAGAGCCTGCAGCATCATCAGGGACTCACCTCTTGAACTCGTATCCTCAGTGAGATGTTTCTGGGCAATAAAAAACACACAAAGACTGAAAAGCAGCTTCTACCCAAGAGCTGGCGTTGCCCTGAACAGCTGTTACAGCTCAATCTTTCACTGTGAAAAAGATAAATACTGTCTTTACATTTTTACGTTTTATTTTTCATCTAGTAAATGTCCCTGTCCCTCCCCTCGCCCTCCCTTTTTATAGAGGCCCTTTGTAGAACTTCAGAACTGGATAAATATGCATAAGTGATAATGATATACTAAGCTACAATATCTGTGAATCTTAAAGCTAAGTGCAGGGCTCGTGCAAAGTTTGACTCAAGAGCTGTGAGGATTAATGAGACACAAGACGCAGAACTGTGTGGACCAGCGTTATGCTGAATATTTAAAGGTTAAAAATAACAGAAAACAATCAACTAATATAGCTCAACAGTGACTAAAATACCCTATAAACAGTGAAAAGTTTTACCGTTTTGACTTCTACAAGTAGTTGGTTTCAAGGCACCTTTTAACTTTTCAAATAGTCTGCACTCAGGTAAAGAAACAAATATTCACAATTAATTTTGTATGTCTTTTTCACTGCTATTTAAATGCTGTTGTGCTTTTTGGGACAATGACAATAAAAAGGATTCTGATCTAAAGGCAATGAAATATTATTTATACTTCATATTTAGGCAACCAGGCAGTTCCAGGTGCAGCAGCGTTCTGGATCCGCTGCAGTCTGACTGACCTTTTAGGCCGACCTGTGGAGACGCTCTGGCAGTCTGACCCAATTCTCCAGTTGCTCTGGTAATATACGGTGGTCAACGGTGTCAACTGCAGCGCTGAGGTCCAATAAAACCAGCATGTGGTTCTTCCACAGTCTAAGAATGTGAATGAACATCTTAACAAGGACAGAAACAGTGCTGTGGTGAAGATGAAAACCAGACTGGAAGACATCAAATCGGTTGGTCAGAATGTGTAAACACACCTTTTTCAAAAACGTTAGTGATAAACAGAAGTTTTCAGATGGGTCTGTAAGTTTGCATTAGAAACTTGTCCAGGTTGTTCTTTTTCAGCGGTGGTTTGATGCCTGTCGTCTTGGAGGCCTGGAGGACAACACCTGACAAAAGGGATGAGTTTTAATATTTGAATCAGATCAAATGCCATGACAGGTAAAACTTTCCTAAATAAAGCTGTGGCTAAAATATTCAGACAACAGAAGGAGTTTAGCTGATCCATAATATCCTCCCCGTTTCTGTAGCTGATTGGGTGAAATTTTGTCATTTTGTCCAAACTGGTTTTTATTGGACACTGTTCCTGGACTTGATATTGATGCACTGACTGCTCTTCTTCTTCTGGTTTTTCTCAGTAAAGAAGTTGGTAAATTGATTGCAGGCTCTTGTAGAGTGGCGATGCTGATGCTGATGCTGTTTGTTAACCGGTCCACAGCAGCAAACAATGCGCGACTATTACTGATGTTTTTATTGATGATTTCAGAAAAGAAGGATTTCCTTGCAGTCGTCGGTTGTGAATTATATCTGTGAAGTCTGTCGTCATAGATGTCACAGAGAACCTGGAGTCCAGTCTTTCGCCGCCTTCGTTCGGCTGCTCGACACTCCCTTTTTCACTTCTTACTAGTGGGGCATTTCTCCGGTGAGATATGAACAAAGATCCCTCAAAACTCCAGCAGAGATGTGACAGGATGATGTCTGCAGCGTCCGTCCAGCAGACGGCAGCAGAGCGCCGCATTGAACCGGTACGTGGAGGTTCTTGGAGGTTCTGCGGGTTCTGTAGCTTTAAGATTTTGGACCTCAGAGGATCATCGCTCGGATCTCGGTTGCTACGCAGCGGCCGCTGTTGGGAACCAGAATCAGGTCCAGAAAAAGACCCGAACCTGGACCGTGGAGCCGTCTGATAGTGGAGGGGCTTCATTGTTGTCAGCTCCGGTAACTCCACCTTCTGCTCATTTCTTCTCTTATTCTGCTCTTTGTCCCCGCTTTTGTTTATGGTTCGTCGACTAGATTACAGAGATGTCGCGTGAATTTGCTGCATGTTGTCGCATGGTTTGTTTACCATGGTAGAAACGAGCCCCCGCGCCGTTTTCTGGTTCGGGTCCCGATAAGACCCGGTCTACTCCTTCATCCATCACCTCCTGGAGGTCACGGGAATCAGGAGGACGTTGAATAGAACAGACCAGGGACACGAGAGGTTCGACTGCTGTCATGTAAAATTAGTTAGAAAAATGATAGACTTGTGAACAAAAAACATCCAAATTAATACTTTGTTGACTTTGTTTATGGAAGTTTATTTATTTACGAGAATACAAACGGAATATTATTAATATCAGTTTGGTTGCAGCTTTTAAGGAAGACGTTTGGCACATCAGGTTTCAAGTTTGAAGCTTATGAGAAAGAAAGAAAACCTGCAGTTCCTCTAATGAACACTAGAGTCTGGATCCAGACCTGCAGTTCCTCTAATGAACACTAGAGTCTGGATCCAGACCTGCAGTTCCTCTAGTGACCACTAGAGTCTGGATCCAGACCTGCAGTTCTTCTAATGAGCACTAGAGTCTGGATCCAGACCTGCAGTTCCTCTAGTGACCACTAGAGTCTGGATCCAGACCTGCAGTTCCTCTAATGAACTCTAGAGTCTGGATCCAGACCTGCAGTTCCTCTAGTGACCACTAGAGTCTGGATCCAGAGCTGCAGTTCCTCTAATGAACACTAGAGTCTGGATCCAGACCTGCAGTTCCTCTAGTTACCACTAGAGTCTGGATCCCGACCTGCAGTTCCTCTAGTGACCACTAGAGTCTGGATCCAGAGCTGCAGTTCCTCTAATGAACACTAGAGTCTGGATCCAGAGCTGCAGTTCCTCTAGTTACCACTAGAGTCTGGATCCAGACCTGCAGTTCCTCTAGTTACCACTAGAGTCTGGTTCCAGACCTGTAGTTCTTCTGTCTTCTGTCTTTGGTTTTTGAGTCATCACAGTAAAAGGTCTGTGCTAAACCAGGGCGATCCGGGAAAAACGCACCCCCTCTGGTCCGTCAAAGTCAGGAAACAGGGGTGGCGTCCAGTCTTGTTGCTCTCTCCCAGATTCGGCCTCCAGCCTCGTAAGTGGGACTCCAGCCAGAGCTGGTCTGGGATTCACCGCTCCGACGGCATGCAGCCACTGCCACATGTTTCCGATCTCAGCTCATGTTTAAAGCTGCTGGCAGTTTCATGTTCAGTTTGTGAACCTTCGGAGTGGACCACTTCAGTCCAGTGATGAGTGTACCTGTCAGGAAGACGGTCCACCTGTAGACAGGTGTTCTGGTCCTCATGGACGAACATCTCCAGATGTCTCAGGTCTAAAGGTTTCTCCTAAAGACTGCATGTTCCAGATGTTTCCACAGATGTTCAACAGGATGAAGATCAGCACTCACAGAAAGACTCTTTAGAATAGTCCAGTGTTTGGTTCTGATAGACACCTGCTAAAGTAATTCCTCCTATTATGCGTAACGCTGACAATGTTGAATTCAAACGTTATTAAATAGTGGTCGGATAGGAGGGAGTTTACATGCAACACTAACAGATTATCAAGTTCTACACCGTAGACGAGGACCAGATCAAGAGTATGATTAAGACAATGCGTCGGTTCGTTAACTTTTTGTAAAATCCCCATCGATTCTAGAAGAGAATCAAAAGCCAACTTAAGACTGTCGTTGTCAACATCCATATGAATGTTAAAGTCGCCCACTATGATGACTTTATCTGTACTGATCAATAAACTAGATAAGAAATCTGAGAACTCAGACAGAAACTCCAGATAAGCTCCAGCAGGAGGCCGGTAAACTACCACCAACAAAACTGGCTTCTCTGTTTTCCAGCTCGGCAGTTTTAAACTAAGCGTGAGGCTTTCAAACGTATTATAATCACATTTAGGTTTAGATTTTATTGTAAGACTGGAGTCGTAGATCGCCGCTACTCCTCCACCTCGACCTGTGATTCGAGGAATATGATAATTAAAGTAACTGGACGCCGTCGATTCATTTAAACTAACAAACTCTTCCTCTTGGAGCCACGTTTCTGTTAGGCAGAAAATGTCACTCCGGGTCTCAGTAATTAGATCGTTTACTAATAGAGACTTGGAGCTTAAAGATCGTATATTTAGTAATCCGCATCTAATTGTTTGGTCTTTAGTTCGCACTAAATGCGTATTTGTTTTTATTTTTACGAGGTTATTTTGGTTAACGCCTCTATTACGTCGCGCTTGGTGAAGATTTGGAGGACGGGGAATCGATACTAAATCTATTTTACTTGGCACCTCGTTAGAATCTCCAATTACATCATTTACTTCTACATTTTTATTGGCAGGCGATAGTCCTCGAGAAGCAGCAGAGAAGCGTGTAAGACTGCAGCTCTGCACCCCGGCCTGGACCCTGGATTGTCAGGGGGAGGATCTAATAATACTAGCCAGATTTCTAGAGATAAGAGCTGCACCATCCCGGGTGGGATGAATGCCGTCTCTTCTAAGCTGACCAGGCTTTCCCCAAAACGTCTTCCAGTTGTCAATAAAGGCCACGTCGTTTTCTGAACACCACCGAGACAACCAGCGACGGAGCGACAACATGCGGCTAAACATGTCATCAGCGGTCAGATTGGGGAGGGGACCAGAGAAAACTACGGAGTCCGACATGGTTTTGGCGTAGTTACACACCGAGACAATATTGATTTTAGTGACCTCCGACTGGCGTAGCCGGGTGTCATTAGCGCCGGCATGGATGATAACTTTACTGTATTTACGATGACCCTTTGCCAGCAGCTTCAAGTTTGCTTCGACGTCGCCCGCTCTGGCCCCCGGGATGCACCTAACTATGGTCGCTGGAGTCGCCTCACATGTCTCAAAATAGAGTCGCCAATCACCAAGGTCGGTTTCTCAGCGGGTGTGTCGCTGAGTGGGGAAAAACGGTTAGACACGTGAAGCGAATGGTGGTGTTCCGTGCGCCTTTTGGGACTACGCTTCCTCCGAACCGTCACCCAGCCGCCCTGACTGCCCGGCTGCTCGGGTGCTGCAGGGGGGCGGCTACCAGCAGCTACACCTGGCCGGTCCGCCGCTACTTCAGCCTGACGAGCTACCAAGTCAACCGGACTATGGTCTATTTGGCGGAACCGGACCTCTAACTCACTGAGCCTCGCCTCCAAGGCTACAAACAAACTACATTTTATACACTTACCGTCTTCACTAAAGGAGGCAGAGGAATAACTAAACATTTCACACACTGAGCAGTAAGAAGGAGAAACGGTGGGAGAAGAGGCCATGCTGAGAGGACAGGAGACGGGACCTGTACCGGTGACTGGTGGAAATGAAAGTTAAATAAGAGAAAAGGTACAAGTGCTCGATTCAAAGAGAAGTTTACAAGATGCAGTGTTTTATTATCAAAACAAACTAAAATCAGAGTATAAGGATTCGAAGAATCAGAGCCCGTAACGCCGTGCAGACAGACACAGACCGCCAACAACAAACAGGAAGTGACGCGATACGTTACCCACCCAGCCTAGAGCGCCCTGGAGAGCTGATGGCGAGCTGATGGTGATCGATAAACAAACGTCAGTTTAGAGTGGGCGTGTTTCTGCTTTGGCAGCTGAAGCTGACCTCTGACCTGTTCGCCCTCATTTTCCTCGCTCATCTCCTGGACTTCATCTTCACAACAGTCACTAACTCCCCGTGTGCGTTTGCGTCTGAATGACCATCTGCAGCTGCGAGATCTCGCCCGACAGCTCACTTGTATTTTGGACGTATAGACAGTTAAAAATGGCATCTGGGAAGAAACAGACTAGCATTGATACTGATATTGTCATTGTTTGCTGAAATATTGATCTCAGTATTGGGGATCTGCTGCGCAGCTCGTTTTCACGTGTGACTGTTTGTATCGACCTCCAGGAAACGTGTTCCACGTCCACGTCGGAGTGATGGATGAAAATATTAACCGCGACGTTGGACTTCCGTCACAACCGAACTAACTGGTCTGCAGCTCATCCACCGCCCACATCGATCAGCTGTTTCTGCTTCGTCCGAGTCATCCGCAGCTGCTGTCCCGGCTCAAACGTTTTGTTTTCATCGTTCTGCAGAAATTGACATGAAGAAAGACGTCGAGACTCTGATAGCAGAGGAGCGAGCTGATATCAGCTTGAAATATGCCAGAGTGAGTCTCCTGTGGTCAGAACAGTTCACCCAACCTCCCAGACGGTGTGTGTGTGTGTGTGTGTGTGTGTGTGTGTGTGTGTGTGTGTGTGTGTGTGTGTGTTTATGTGTTTATGTGTGTGTGTGTGTGTGTGTGTGTGTGTGCTTATGTGTTTATGTGTGTGTGTGTGTGTGTTTGTGTGTGTGTGTGTGTGTGTGTGCTTATGTGTTTATGTGTGTGTGTGTGTGTGTGTGTCTATGTGTGTGTGTGTGTGTGTGTGTGTGTGTGTGTGTGTGTGTGTGTGTGTTTATGTGTTTATGTGTGTGTGTGTGTGTGTGTGTGTCTATGTGTGTGTGTGCATGTGTGTGTGTGTGTGCTTGTGTGTGTGTGTGTGTGTGTGTGTGTGTGTGTGTGTGTGTGTGTCTATGTGTGTGTGTGTGTGTGTGTGTGTGCTTGTGTGCACTGCCAAAGCACAATAATAACATGTTGTGCAATAAAGTGTTTCTGTGTTTGAAGGCGATCGAAGAACAATAAGCAAAAAAAAACTAAATGAAACTAAAATTAAAACCAGGAACTTCAACAAGCAAAAATCAGATCATTAATAACTTTTTTTATTTTTAACTTTATTATTGTTGTCAGTATATATATCTCACATACATCGAAATTGGACCTCTGCTGTTAACCCGTCACTAGTTTCACTGGGAGCAGTTGTCTTAAGTCCGAACAAGACTACCGATTAAAACCAATAAAAGAAGGTCTGAATCCAGACTATGGTGGTCTGTAGAGGAACCACACCTTGAGGTTGCTAGAGGAACTACAGACCCTCCCGATCCAGACCCTGGTCATCAGTAGAGGAACCGCAGGTCTGGATCCAGACTTTGGTGGTTGTTGCTGTTCTTCTGCTGACCTCTCAGAGACCCTGGTGGGTGCCTGGTTGTGTTCATGAGTGTCCATGGATGCTGGTATCTGATCCCGGTGTTGGCAGGAGAACCGGAATCCAGCCTACTGTCCGTTCTCACATCCATGACGCTGACCTTTCCTGCGCCCGCTCACTCCCTCCTCCCCATCTCTTTCTGTAATGTCAACATGGGGACCAGATTATTGCTTAAATGGATTTTCTGTGATGAAAACAGACATCCTGAACTTGGTACTGGTTAATCTGGGTACGGATGTTCTCGGTGAGATGAGGGATTTGTGTTGGAAGCATTTGCTGCCAGGTGTTACTTCAGAGTTTGAAAAGTTTTAGTGTTTGATGTTTGCGTGAAGTGGAACCACAACATGGGTCCAAATGTCAGCTATACTTGTTTCTAGCGAGCTCCCACAGGTTCCTGAAGGTACTCTGAAATACTTCGAAAGATCCGTTCTTCGACTGTAGAAGAAGAACTAGACAATCTCTTGCACGTGTGACATGCCTACCTCATGTCAATCACAGCTGAAATGGTCGGAGATGACTCAGTTTTGGAGCCCCTAGTGGTCAGAGAAGAAACAACAGTTCTTCTTACTTTCTTGTTGGCCTCAAACTAGAAGTTGAAGTTGAGGTTTGGTTGCAACAAGAGAACTTGTTGTCTCACTTAACTCCTAAAAATCATCTTAAAGTATTACATTTACTGATCCGTCGTAAAACTTTGGACACCGACCTCCCAGAAAACCCTCAGATGTGGCCGGCGCCACATATAAGAGGCTTCAGTACATTTTTAAAATTCATAAGAATAGAATACTGATTGATTTCCAAATAGGTCTTGTTGTGGCAGTTGTTAGTCTTTAAAAAATGTACATTATCAGTTGCAGTTAATGGTTGCATGTTTGTGCGCCCGCCTGTCTCTTCGTCCCCAAGTAAATATTTTGCGTTTCCAGGGCAGGCAGGGTGGCGTGGAGTTCGACCCCTGGGAGGACGGCCATTACAGCATCTACAAAGTCATGGACCGCTTCGGCTTCCTGCAGTAAGTCGTGTTGTGTCTCTGCCAGCCGGTGGCGCTATGCACTCAGCGCCTTTACTTTCAATCTAAATGTTTGTTTTTGTTCTCCAGCAAGGACGAGCTGCCGGCGCCGACTGCACACGAGGAGAAGGTAACGAGGGGAAATGTCTTAACTCGATTAAAACACTCACATAATTGTTCACCAGCTCTTTCACCTCCACAGCTGAAGCATCTGGAGGTGGAGAGAGCAGAGAAGTGGCTGAAGATGGTGAAGAAATGGGACAAGTACAAGAACAGTGAGCGGGTGAGTGATGGATCCCAGGTGGTTGTCATGGATACATGGAGATTTCACACGAGAGCAGCCAAAAAACTGATAAATGCAGCTATAACTTGATGTATTCATTTGATTTTGTCACTTTTCTTCATTTCTTTCATTTTCACAAACCCGTTTCCAAAAACACTGAGACTCTGTAAATTGTGGATTGAAAACAGAATGCAATGACTTCCAGAGCTCATAAACCCATATTTTATTTCTAATAGAACAAAAATAACATCAGATGTTAAAACTGAGATCTCATGTAACTATGAGCTCATTTTGAGGAGACTTTTATAAGTAGTTAGGTTTATTAAGGACAGGTGAGTCACGTGACTGGATATTAAAAGAGCATTTCAGAGGGACAGAACCCCTCAGATGGAAAGATGGACAAGGGTCCACCAGTCTGAGGTAAGGAACATCAAAAACCTGTGGAACAATTTCAGAAAGATCTTCCTCATTGTAAAATTGAGATCGCAAGGTGATAAAGATCCTGCCATCTACAGTGTTTATTATCCTCAAAAGAGTCGGAATATCAGAAGGAATCTCTGTGTTCACGGGACTAGGTTGAAGGTCTAAACTGGATCTGGTGATCTTTAGGTCCTCAGACAGCTCTGCATCAAAAACAGTGATGAGACAACTGTGTCAAAGTAACAATGTAGCTAAGAACCCGACGAGGTAGGTGAATCAGAACCTGATGGCGTAGGTGAAAACCCAACGGCAAAGCAAGGAACCCGACGGCATAGCTGGGAACCCGACGGCGTAGCTGTGAACCCAACTACGTAGCTGGGAACCCGACGGCGTAGCTGGGAACCCGACGGCGTAGCTGGGAACCCGACAGCGTAGCTTGGAACCTGACTGCATAGCTGGGAACCCGACGGCGTAGCTGGGAACCCGATGGCGTAGCCGGGAACCTGGCAACATAGCTGGGAACCCGACGGCGTAGCTGGGAACCCGACGGCGTAACTGGGAACCCGACGGCGTAGCTGGGAACCCGACGGCGTAGCTGGGAACCCGACGGCGTAACTGGGAACCCGACGGCGTAGCTGGGAACCCGACGGCGTAGCTGGGAACCCGACGGCGTAACTGGGAACCCGACGGCGTAGCTGGGAACCCGACAGCGTAGCCCGATGTGCACTTCTCTCCAATTGTAACTACATGTCGAATGTCCTGCCACTATTTCTTCTCTTTTTACAGATATGTTGCTGCCATCGAAGTCAAAATTTGCTCATATTGTCACGAAATGTTAAAATGTCTCAGTTTGAACATCTGATATGTTGTTTTTTTGTTCTTTCAGGAATAGAATTTGACTTAATGAGTTTGACAAATCACTGCGTTCTTTTTTTTTCCAGTTTTTACCGCATCCTGACTTCTTGGATGTAGGTCTTGTAGATTCAGCTTTGGTCCTCTGAAGGTGGTCGGAGGTGCAGCGTAGGCAGTCACACGTGGCGGGACTCACATTCCAGCGTCAGCTCTGTAACGCTTCTGCTGTTTTTATTCAGACCTTGTTTTTGGTTCCTTGGTTCTCCACCATCAGATGGTGAAACGGATCTACAAAGGCGTTCCCCTGCAGATCAGAGGCCGGGCCTGGGCGCTCCTTCTGGATGTGGAGCGGACCAAGAGCGAGAACGAGGGCAAATATGAGGTCTGGATTCCTCACATCTGAAACTGTCTCCCGGTTCTGAGGTTTGGTCATCAGGACATAGTTGATGAAAAACATCCACACCAAGATTTAAAACCTGGATAAAACAGGTGCAGGTATATTTGACTCTGTCATTATTTACCCAACAAAACGAATCCGAAACATTAATCTAATAAGTGCATCTCATGATCCAACGACTCCTACAACCACCTACACCACCTACCGCCGGTTGAAGTCTTTCACGTTATCGTGGAGGAACTTTGGCCCCGCCTTCTTTGAACATTGCATCCCTTCACTTTGATTGGACCCAGATCCATGACCCAGTATCATCCAAGCCATCACCTGTGACACCCCGTCACACTGAGGAGGTTCTGGTGGATGCCAAGGTCCTGCAGCTCCCAAACAAGTCCACATTGTCCCTCCTCCACCACCGTGCCTGGCAGTTAAATGTGTGTGTCCAAAGGTCATCCCTACTGCAGACTTGTGGAAGTACACATCAGCTTGTTGGTGCCTCTGTTGGCCAGTCCATGAACTGCATTGTTTTTCTTTTGTTTTTCCTTGTTGGCTTGAATCTAGAAGTTGGAATGTTGCTGTTTGACCAGAAACAATATACAAAATACAAAATAAAAGCATGTAGACAGTTTCAACATGATAACTTCAAATGGCCACAACTTTTGTACTTTCTTTACCCACATAACTGCAAATATTTTCAGCTCTGACTTCTCTCTGCTACTCAGAAAATGAAGGAGCAGGCCAGACTTTACTCATCCGAGATCAAGCAGATCGACCTGGACGTCAACAGGACCTTCAGGAACCACATCATGTTCATGAAGCGCTTCGGAGTCAAGTAAGTGACAGTCAGGAGCTGCTAATCATCATCAATGATGAAGCGATCCTCTGCAGGTGTTCAGACCTCCATAAAAGCAGATGAGCAGTTTGCTGGTCTGGAGCATTCAGGTGTCTGTTCACACAATAACAAGATGGAAAGACATCAGCACTAGTCTGTTGCTGTTAATCTGGAATAGATGATGAAGATGTTTGCTCAAGACGACGAGTGGACGTCCCACAAATTTACCCCAGAGTAAAACGGCTTCTCAGGCCTACAGGCCTCACTGAGCACGTTAAAGGTTAAAGGTCAGGCTGAAGATTAAACAAGTATAGTTTTGTCAGGAACGTCTGTTGGAAGCACAACTGAGGTTCACAAAACTGCATCTGAACAAATCAGCAGACCTCTGGGACACCGTCCTCTGGACACATGAGACCTTAGTGGAGCTGTTTGGTCTTCATGTCCAGGAACATGTTTAGAGAGAAACCAAGCACCTCATACCTACGGTCAAGAACGGTGGTGGAGGGGTCTTGGATGAAGACCAGGGTCTTCTAGAGACAAATGTGTAGGCGTCTGTCTGACAGCTGAAGCCTGGTTAAACTGGGTCACATGACAGGAAATGATCCCAAACACAGCAACCAGAAAGATGAAAATGAAGGTGAAGGTTGTGGAAGGACTTCAGCACCATCTGAAGTTCTGTGGTGGACCTTCTCAGAGCTAAAAGAAAACACGATGAATAAACCGTAGTGTGCATTCGTCTCGTCTGTCCCGTCTCTCACGTCTTCGCTCGTCTCCTCCTCAGGCAGCAGTCCCTCTTCCACGTCCTCGCTGCATACTCCGTCTACAACACAGTAAGTAGCCGCTTCCCCTCGGTCACATGACAACGCCAGGTTGATTTAACTGAACTTGATAAAAATCTACAACTCAGTTGTGAGTTTTCTTTCGCTCAACAGAGACTGATTGTTCCAACGTGGTCCGCTGTGCACCAGCTCGCGACCGCTGATCGTTTATCTGATATGTGGAAAGTGCTTTCATTGTTGAGGCCTCGGCTGCTCTGTGCTGCGTTTGTTCCTCGGATGACTTCAATATTTACAGTAACAACATCAGTTTAAAATAAACAAGGTATGTTTCTGTAGGACGAAAGGAGACGGGGCTCCTTCTCACTGGAATCCCGCTGTGGCTGCATCCTCCTGATCTGGTTCTGAACCAGAACCCGTCCCGGCACGTGATGAAGGCTCTGCAGCCATGGAAGAGTCTTGACATGGGTGTTTTTCTGGGTGTCTGCAGGAGGTGAGCTACTGCCAGGGCATGAGTGAGATCGCTGCCCTCCTGCTCATGTACATGAACGAGGAGGACGCCTTCTGGGCTCTGTCGCAGCTGCTGACCAGTCAGAAACACGCCATGCACGGTGAGAGCGCTCCTCTGATCCGTGCTCCTGCAGACGCCCCTCGTTGGCTCTGCAGGACGTGGACAGAGTCCAGTCTGTGCTGAGTGTCAAACATATCTAAATCTAACACATCTAAATTGGCAGAAGTTGGATGAAAGTTTTATCTGCTCTTTTCTTTCTTTTCTAAGGCTTTTTTGTTCCCGGGTTTCCCAAGCTTCATCGATTCCAGGCGCATCACGATCAGATCCTTTCCAAACTCCTCCCCAAGCTGAAGAAACATCTGGTGAGATCAGAATTGCACAAATGTTGCATAAGAGGAGTGAGGACAGCAGTTAACCGACTGTCTCCCTCTGCAGGACAGAGAGCAGATGTCTGCAGGGATTTACAGCACCAAATGGTTCCTGCAGTGCTTCATCGACAGGGTGAGGAGCCTCCCCGACCCGTTTCAGTCCATGGCATAGAAGCATCACATGGAAAATGAAGCTTGTTTCCTTGATTATGTGCATGAAAGTACCAGATTTGGAATCATGTGCCTGAAAGACCCACATGTCTTTCCGTCTTACCGAAGCTGGTAACTCCTCATATAAACACGACGGTCCTTCCTCAGGCAATTAGACCGAAATATAAGAAGATAAAAAGCACACAAAGATATAAAAGGTGACTTGTGGACTTGTTCAAAGACTAGCAGACCTGAAACAGGACCAGAAGAACTGAAACCAGGACTAGCAGACCTGAAACAGGACTAGAAGAACTGAACCCAGGACTAGAAGACCTGAAACCAAGACTAGAACAACTGAAAACCAGGACTAGTAGACCTGAAACCAGGACTAGAAGAACTGAAACCAGGACTGGAAGAACTGAAACCAGGACTAGTAGACCTGAAACCAGGACTAGAACAACTGAAAACCAGGACTAGTAGACCTGAAACCAGGACTAGAAGAACTGAACCCAGGACTAGAAGACCTGAAACCAAGACTAGAACAACTGAAAACCAGGACTAGTAGACCTGAAACCAGGACTAGAAGAACTGAAACCAGGACTGGAAGAACTGAAACCAGGACTAGTAGACCTGAAACCAGGACTAGAACAACTGAAAACCAGGACTAGTAGACCTGAAACCAGGACTAGAAGAACTGAACCCAGGACTAGAAGACCTGAAACCAAGACTAGAACAACTGAAAACCAGGACTAGTAGACCTGAAACCAGGACTAGAAGAACTGAAACCAGGACTGGAAGAACTGAAACCAGGACTGGAAGAACTGAAACCAGGACTAGTAGACCTGAAACCAGGACTAGAAGAACTGAAAACCAGGACTGGAAGAACTGAAACCAGGACTAGTAGAACTGAAACCAGGACTAGTAGACCTGAAACCAGGACTAACGGAGCTGAAACCACGACTGGAAGAACTGAAACCAGGACTGGAAGAACTGAAACCAGGACTAGTAGACCTGAAACCAGGACTAACGGAGCTGAAACCAGGACTGGAAGAACTGAAACCAGGACTGGAAGAACTGAAACCAGGACTAGTAGACCTGAAACCAGGACTAACGGAGCTGAAACCAGCCTTTGACTTTTTCTTTGCCGTATTTAATTTAACCTGATCTATTTAAAAAAGCAATATTCATTAGCATCATAGGTCATGGTAAGCTCTTTAGAAACTCAGAGTGAGTTTTCCAGTTCTTCTTATACAGTCTGTGGTTGAAACCTGGAATTGACATGGAAAGTTACAGGTTTTTCAAGGGTACACTGAGTTTTTAAGTTACAGGTAAGTTAGTAGCTCCACCTTTTTTTATTTTTTTTACTTTGAAGTCATATTGATCGATCCTTTATGAAACTGTCCTATAGACACATTTTCATTGTTTTGGTGAAACTAGAATCCAGTAGTTTGTACAAACAGTGAAACTGACTTGCAGAAAAAAGCAGCACCTACAGAAACGCAGGATTTATCAGCATCCACAAGACTCACAAAAACTGCCATGTGGCTTTTTTACACAAAAATTTACACGATTTCAGCAACGTTTTAATGAAATCTGACCTTGGGACCTGGCATTGGAGGAGTGCATGAAGTCCTCAAGCTAAACTGTTATTAGCCTCCTCCGTGCGTGCCCACAATCCTGTGGTGGAGGTCTGGCAGGTTTCAGCCACTGTCAGCACAACGCCGCCCCGCTGGGTCGCTGGGCTCGGCGGGTCCTGCGGGCCTCCGAGGCCTGGGACACACCGCAGCCTGTAAACGGATTCCAGTGGCAGCGGAGCGGTGACTCGTTTTTGTGATCCTGCAGACGCCGTTCACTCTGACGCTTCGCCTGTGGGACATTTTCCTCCTGGAGGGGGAGAAGCTGCTCACCGCCATGTCTTACACCATCCTGAAGATACACAAGAGTAAGTGATTTCTCATAATCCACGTGTGCTCATTCAAGCCTCTGTTTAAACTAAGACATTTGAATGGTTTTCAGGTTAATTTTGTTGACTTGCATCTATTACATAACTTTCTGTGACTCTAAAAGGTCAGTAAACTTACAAAGCTCAGAGGTCTCTCTGAAGGAGTTATTTCCTCTCACCTGTAGTTCTTCCTTTTCCACACATTTACATGTTTAGTAGTTTGTTTTTTTTAGACCAACCAACACATGTTATTACTTGTTTGTTTTTAGATTTTAGATTTGCACTTTGTGTTTAGAGTAATTTATTTATTGTGCAGCACCGAGGGTTGGAGAGTGATGTAATTTCGAACCTCACATGTGGCAGAATTGACAATAAACGTGACTTTGACTTTGATATTGACTTTGAAATCTGTCTTACAGATTTGAGCATCCATGCAAACATAAATCTGGTCACAAACTGGACTCAGTAACTCCTGAAGCAGCTAATGCCCAGTAGTTGTAACTGATCCCTTTTGCAGGCACAACGTTATTGTGATTTTATGGGCTGAACTGACCCCAGCTGTTAAAACGCTGCATTCCTGAGAGAAAACTGAAGTAGAAGTCGCAGCCAGCTGGCATGTAAAACTCCAGCCAGAATTCACTTTGTAGAGCTGTTGCTCCGTTTCTCTTGAAGCAGCTCTTTGCCCTGAAGTGGAGGATTCCTGCCAGAGGTATCCAGAGGATTCCAGCTGGACCACCGCGTCTCCTCAGCTTCTACCTGTTCCCGGAACTTGTTGTTCAGATTACGCAGTGTTGTCCTGGGAACGTTTCAGCATCAACAGGACAGTTGACCCGTGGGTAACTGGACCACTGACTGACGTCTAAGCTGGGACGGTTGACCCGTGGGTAACAGGACCACTACCATGTCTAAGCTGGGACGGTTGACCCGTGGGTAAATGGATCACTACCACGTCTAAGCTCGGACGGTTGACCCGTGGGTAAATGGATCACTACCACGTCTAAGCTGGGACGGTTGACCCGTGGGTAACTGGACCACTACCACGTCTAAGCTGGGACGGTTGACCCATGGGTAACTGAACCACTGACTGACGTCTAAGCTGGGACAGTTGACCCGTGGGTAACTGGACCACTACCATATCTAAGCTCGGACGGTTGACCCGTGGGTAAATGGATCACTACCACGTCTAAGCTCGGACGGTTGACCCGTGGGTAAATGGATCACTACCACGTCTAAGCTGGGACGGTTGACCCGTGGGTAAATGGATCACTACCACGTCTAAGCTGGAACGGTTGACCCGTGGGTAACTGGACCACTGACTGACGTCTAAGCTGGGACAGTTGACCCGTGGGTAACTGGACCACTACCATGTCTAAGCTGGAACGGTTGACCCGTGGGTAACTGGACCACTGACCACATCTAAGCTGGGACGGTTGACTCGTGGGTAACTGGACCACTACCACGTCTAAGCTGGGACGGTTGACCCGTGGGTAAATGGATCACTACTACGTCTAAGCTGGAACGGTTGACCCATGGGTAAATGGATCACTACCACGTCTAAGCTGGGACGGTTGACCCGTGGGTAAATGGACCACTACCACGTCTAAGCTGGGACGGTTGACCCGTGGGTAAATGGACCACTACCATGTCTAAGCTGGAACGGTTGACCCGTGGGTAAATGGATCACTACTACGTCTAAGCGGGGCGGTTGACTCGTGGGTAAATGGACCACTACCACGTATAAGCTGGAACGGTTGACCCGTGGGTAAATGGATCGCTAACACGTCTAAGCTGGAACGGTTGACCCGTGGGTAAATGGATCACTACTACGTCTAAGCTGGGACGGTTGACTCGTGGTTAAATGGACCACTACCACGTCTAAGCTGGGACGGTTGACCCGTGGGTAACTGGACCACTACCACGTCTAAGCTGGGACGGTTGACTCGTGGGTAAATGGACCACTACCATGTCTAAGCTGGGACGGTTGACTCGTGGGTAACTGGACCACTACCACGTCTAAGCTGGGACGGTTGACCCGTGGGTAAATGGACCACTACCATGTCTAAGCTGGGACAGTTGACCCGTGGGTAAATGGACCACTACCATGTCTAAGCTGGGACAGTTGACCCGTGGGTAACTGGACCACTACCATGTCTAAGCTCGGACGGTTGACCCGTGGGTAAATGGATCACTACCACGTCTAAGCTCGGACGGTTGACCCGTGGGTAAATGGATCACTACCACGTCTAAGCTGGGACGGTTGACCCGTGGGTAACTGGACCACTACCACGTCTAAGCTGGGACAGTTGACCCGTGGGTAAATGGATCACTACCACGTCTAAGCTGGGACGGTTGACCCGTGGGTAAATGGACCACTACCATGTCTAAGCTGGGACAGTTGACCCGTGGGTAACTGGACCACTACCATGTCTAAGCTCGGACGGTTGACCCGTGGGTAAATGGATCACTACCACGTCTAAGCTCGGACGGTTGACCCGTGGGTAAATGGATCACTAACCGTCTAAGCTGGGACGGTTGACTCGTGGGTAACTGGACCACTACCACGTCTAAGCTGGGACGGTTGACCCGTGGGTAAATGGACCACTACCATGTCTAAGCTGGAACGGTTGACCCGTGGGTAAATGGATCACTACTACTTCTAAGCGGGGCGGTTGACTCGTGGGTAAATGGACCACTACCACGTATAAGCTGGAACGGTTGACCCGTGGGTAAATGGATCGCTAACACGTCTAAGCTGGAACGGTTGACCCGTGGGTAAATGGATCACTACTACGTCTAAGCTGGGACGGTTGACTCGTGGTTAAATGGACCACTACCACGTCTAAGCTGGGACGGTTGACCCGTGGGTAACTGGACCACTACCACGTCTAAGCTGGGACGGTTGACTCGTGGGTAAATGGACCACTACCACATCTAAGCTGGGACGGTTGACCCGTGGGTAAATGGACCACTACCATGTCTAAGCTGGGACGGTTGACTCGTGGGTAACTGGACCACTACCACGTCTAAGCTGGGACGGTTGACCCGTGGGTAAATGGACCACTACCATGTCTAAGCTGGGACAGTTGACCCGTGGGTAACTGGACCACTACCATGTCTAAGCTCGGACGGTTGACCCGTGGGTAAATGGATCACTACCACGTCTAAGCTCGGACGGTTGACCCGTGGGTAAATGGACCACTACCATGTCTAAGCTGGGACGGTTGACTCGTGGGTAACTGGACCACTACCACGTCTAAGCTGGGACGGTTGACCCGTGGGTAAATGGACCACTACCATGTCTAAGCTGGGACAGTTGACCCGTGGGTAACTGGACCACTACCATGTCTAAGCTCGGACGGTTGACCCGTGGGTAAATGGATCACTACCACGTCTAAGCTCGGACGGTTGACCCGTGGGTAAATGGATCACTACCACGTCTAAGCTGGAACGGTTGACCCGTGGGTAACTGGACCACTGACTGACGTCTAAGCTGGGACAGTTGACCCGTGGGTAACTGGACCACTAACATGTCTAAGCTGGAACGGTTGACCCGTGGGTAACTGGACCACTGACCACATCTAAGCTGGGACGGTTGACTCGTGGGTAAATGGACCACTACCACGTCTAAGCTGGAACGGTTGACCCGTGGGTAAATGGATCACTACCACGTCTAAGCTGGAACGGTTGACCCATGGGTAAATGGATCACTAACCGTCTAAGCTGGGACGGTTGACTCGTGGGTAACTGGACCACTACCACGTCTAAGCTGGGATGGTTGACCCGTGGGTAAATGGACCACTACCATGTCTAAGCTGGAACGGTTGACCCGTGGGTAAATGGATCACTACTACGTCTAAGCGGGGCGGTTGACTCGTGGGTAAATGGACCACTACCACGTATAAGCTGGAACGGTTGACCCGTGGGTAAATGGATCGCTAACACGTCTAAGCTGGAACGGTTGACCCGTGGGTAAATAGATCACTACTACGTCTAAGCTGGGACGGTTGACTCGTGGTTAAATGGACCACTACCACAACTAAGCTGGGACGGTTGACCCGTGGGTAAATGGATCACTAACACGTCTAAGCTGGGACGGTTGACCCGTGGGTAACTGGACCACTGACTGACGTCTAAGCTGGGACAGTTGACCCGTGGGTAACTGGACCACTAACATGTCTAAGCTGGAACGGTTGACCCGTGGGTAAATGGATCACTACTACGTCTAAGCTGGGACGGTTGACTCGTGGTTAAATGGACCACTACCACATCTAAGCTGGGACGGTTGACCCGTGGTTAAATGGATCACTAACACGTCTAAGCTGGGACGGTTGACTCGTGGGTAACTGGACCACTACCACGTCTAAGCTGGGACGGTTGACCCGTGGGTAAATGGACCACTACCATGTCTAAGCTGGAACGGTTGACCCGTGGGTAAATGGATCACTACTACGTCTAAGCTGGGACGGTTGACCCGTGGGTAAATGGATCACTAACACGTCTAAGCTGGGACGGTTGACTCGTGGGTAACTGGACCACTACCACGTCTAAGCTGGGATGGTTGACCCGTGGGTAAATGGACCACTACCACGTCTAAGCTGGGACGGTTGACCCATGGGTAAATGGACCACTACCATGTCTAAGCTGGGACGGTTGACCCGTGGGTAACTGGACCACTACCACGTCTAAGCTGGGACGGTTGACCCGTGGGTAAATGGATCACTAACACGTCTAAGCTGGGACGGTTGACTCGTGGGTAACTGGACCACTACCACGTCTAAGCTGGGACGGTTGACCCGTGGGTAAATGGATCACTACCACGTCTAAGCTGGGACAGTTGACCCGTGGGTAACTGGATCGCTACCACGTCTAAGCTGGGACAGTTGACCCGTGGGTAACTGGACCACTGACTGACGTCTAAGCTGGGACAGTTGACCCGTGGGTAACTGGATCACTGACTGACGTCTAAGCTGGGACGGTTGACCCGTTGGTAAATGGACCACTACCACGTCTAAGCTGGGACGGTTGACCCATGGGTAACTGGATCACTGACTGACGTCTAAGCTGGGACGGTTGACCCGTGGGTAACTGGACCACTGACCACGTCTAAGCTGTTCACAGGGACCCGACCCTCACAGGTCCTGGCAGGACTCCGCTAGTCCTTGTTTCTGCTCTGGTAGAACTTGTTTTGGATGTAGTTTCAGTAGTAGCACTGACAGATTTGAACGATTTGATCAGAATGAATGTTAACGAAGGTTTCTTCAGTCAGCCTTAGTCTTAGCATCAGCTAAGCCAGCCAAGCTAAAATAGCTAAATTGTCATGTGATCGTGTTCCTGCCGCCTTCCTGCTTCTCTTTTCTATTTCTAGGTTAAATGGTGTTTGATGGTTAGTTCCCACCAACATGTTGCTGTGTATGATGAAAAAGAGGCTTCAAAAGTACTTTCCAGGAAACCTACAGATGTCACAGGAAGGGTGGGAGATTCTGGGATGGCGTGCCATAACCGTAGCTTTACAAAGCTCAGCGGCGGCTCTGGTGTGGACAAAGTTCCCCAAAGTTCCCTTGTTGACATGTCCATGCGCCGTTCTGTAGACATCTGAGCAGTCCCTCTGGACTGGCAGGCTTGGGTGGTGTATCACACTTTTAAAGAAGGGCAGTCGGAGGGGAATCTCCGTCACCCTGGGAAAGTCTGTGCAGAGGTTCTGCAGAAGAGAGTGTGGTTTTTAATCGAAACTGTTTTGGTTCTGGTCTGGCCATGGAACACTGGACCTGTTATATATCCTCGCCCTGGTCCTTTGCCCAACCAGTTCACATGTTTTGTGGACTTCAAGAAGGCATTTGTTCATGTCTCTCGGAGTATCTTTATGGAGGTTCTCCAGGAGTATGAGGTTCTGGGTCTTTTCAGATAAGCAGAAGTTAATGTCTGTGTGGACAGAAGTTTAGGAGCGTTACCTCAGTGATGTTACATTAAAATACTTTCTTCTCGACTTTATTTCAATACGTCATATATTTTGTGCGAGAAGTTCTGCGGTTTGCAGGCGTCTAAATCAAGCAGCCACGCTGTTGTTGCGATCCATAAAACATGTTTTTAAAATCTGAAATCTAAAATCTTCAAACTGATTGAGAAACAGTCAGAATCTCAAGGTGACAGTTCACCTTTAACGATGGGATTTCATGTTTTCGTTTCATTTATAACTGCAGAGTTATACCTCCTGTAACAACCAGATGTCTTGAAACGTGGCATCAAGAGCGATTCATGGGGTTGTTTTGTCTGCAGACCGTCTGTTGAAGATGCCCCTGGAGGAGCTCAGAGAGTTCCTGCAGGAACGAATCGCTCAGACGTTCTTCCACAGCGACGATGTGATCATCGAAAACCTGCAGGCCTCCATGACTGAGCTGCAGAAGATGAAGCTGGACCACCCTCCTCCTCTAGGTACACACTGCACTTAACTAACTTGCCTAAAATCTGGATGTTGGACGTATGATCCTCATTTTTTTGATACTCCTGGCTGGGTTTTAGGGAAGTATGAGGAGCTGCCTCGAAAGCCGCTGGGCCAGGAGCTGCTGAGTCCCGTCCAGCCCTCTGGAGGGAGGTCGTCCTTGGCCAGCAGATTCCCTAGAGCTGTACTGAGCCTCCACATCATCTCCCACCTGCCTGAATCCATGTCCCCAGACCAGAGCCCTTCAAAAGATCCCAGAGATCTGGATGCCTCAGAGGTGCGGGAGCTCCCACTTCCCTCCCCAGAACCCATCATCATCCACGGCCAGGTCCCAATAACTTTAACCAGTTCCCCGCTGACAGGACCTCCACCTTACCAGCCCCCAGAGAGCCCGTCACTACCGCAAGATCAGGATGTGGAACAAATCCAGCCTGATGTTGGTGATGACCCCTCGACCTTCTCGCTCTCGGTTAGTGGCACGACACTGTCCTCTTGCAGAGTCCCGCCGACTCTTTCAGCACTTGCAGCTCAGGCAGTATCACCAACTTTGGGCGTGGCTCAGCCTGAGAGCCCGCCGGACTGGAGCCGACCTTGCCTCCATCCTCCAGCAGGAACTGAACTGGGAAGTGAATCTGAGCTCAGAGGAATCTCAGGCCACAGATGGCTCAGAACCAGAACTCCAACAAGCAGATCACCATTGTACTGAATAAGCTCTGATTTTTTGAATGTCACGTTTGTGGTGAGATCATGAGCATCAGCCTTGTTTACAGTGTCGAGCAATAATCGTTTTAATAACGTCTTCAGCTTCAAGACCGGGTCTGGCAGTTGCGGTTTTTAGTTGTTGGCATCCAACTCTGAAGTGTTTTGGGATATTTTTAAACTGTTATTGGAGAGGAAACTAAGATTTGATAAAAGTGTGAAAGTGAGCATGTTTGAAACTGGCGGTGAGGATTCTGAGCCAACCAGGTCGTCACATGACACCCCTGGATCAAAACAAATATGACGCAAACGGGCAAAGGCGTCTGCCTGGAACCGTTGTGCAGCACTTCACAGATCTGTTTCCGCTTTAGGTTACTGAACCTTAACTGATGCCAGGTGGAGGTTCTCGCCTAAACAACCATCTCAGACGTCACATTGCTGTTGCTTTTTTAATAAGAGTCAACTTACTGATCTGGGCAGCACGGTGGCTTAGTGGTTAGCACTGTTGCCTCACAGCTAGAAGATTCCCGGTTCAATTCCCGGCCCGGTGGGTCTTTCTGTGTGGAGTTTGCATGTTCTCCCCGTGCTTGCGTGGGTTCCCTCCGGGTACTCCGGCTTCCTCCCACTGTCCAAAAACATGCAGGGTAGGTTAATTGATTGTTCTAAATTCTCCCTAGGTGTGAATGTGAGTGTGATTGGTTGTTTGTCTTCCATGTGGCCCTGGATAGACTGGCGACCTGTCCAGGTGGACCCCTGCCTTTCGCCTACTATGCGTCGGGATAGGCTCCGACAGACCCCCGTGACCCGGAAACGGATAAAGCGGGTATAGATAATGGATGGATGGAACTTACTGATCTGCATCAAGGACTTAAAAGGACGAAGGAGACTGATGATGCTACAAGACTCAGGTTAAAAACTATTTCCTGCTTCACTTAAACATGGAACGTCATCTAGAAGAAGTTTGGCAGGGCTTAGAAACCTTGAAGGATCTCGGGTATCATCTAAGCAGCACCTATGATACAGCCTTGATTTTCCTCCCCAGGTACCAGGTACCCAGGTATTCACACCTTGATTCATGTGGCCAGAAGACCTTTCAAACAGTTTCACACCAACAGACCTGCACCAACAGTTTTACGCCAACAGACCTGCACCAACAGTTTTACATCAACAGGCCTGCACCAACAGTTTTACACCAACAGACCTGCACCAACAGTTTTACACCAACAGACCTGCACCAACAGTTTTGCATCAACAGGCCTGCACCAACAGTTTTCCACCAACAGACCTGCACCGGCAGACTTGCACCAACAGTTTTACACCAACAGGCCTGCACCAACAGTTTTACACCAACAGGCCTGCACCAACAGTTTTACATCAACAGGCCTGCACCAACAGTTTTATACCAACAGGCCTGCACCAACAGTTTTATACCAACAGACCTGCACCAACAGTTTTACACCAACAGTTTTACACCAACAGACCTGCACCAACAGTTTTACACCAACAGGCCTGCACCAACAGTTTTACACCAACAGACCTGCACCAACAGTTTTACACCAACAGACCTGCACCAACAGTTTTATACCAACAGACCTGCACCAACAGTTTTATACCAACAGACCTGCACCAACAGTTTTACACCAACAGACCTGCACCAACAGTTTTATACCAACAGACCTGCACCGGCAGACTTGCACCAAGAGTTTTACATCAACAGGCCTGCACCAACAGTTTTACATCAACAGGCCTGCACCAACAGTTTTACACCAACAGACCTGCACCAACAGTTTTACACCAACAGACCTGCACCAACAGTTTTGCATCAACAGGCCTGCACCAACAGTTTTCCACCAACAGACCTGCACCGGCAGACTTGCACCAACAGTTTTACACCAACAGGCCTGCACCAACAGTTTTATACCAACAGAGCTGCACCAACAGTTTTATACCAACAGACCTGCACCAACAGTTTTACACCAACAGACCTGCACCAACAGTTTTATACCAACAGACCTGCACCGGCAGACTTGCACCAAGAGTTTTACATCAACAGGCCTGCACCAACAGTTTTACATCAACAGACCTGCACCAACAGTTTTACACCAACAGACCTGCACCAACAGTTTTACACCAACAGACCTGCACCGGCAGACTTGCACCAACAGACCTGCACCGGCAGACTTGCACCAACAGTTTTACACCAACAGACCTGCACCGGCAGTTTTACACCAACAGACCTGCACCAACAGTTTTACACCAACAGACCTGCACCAACAGTTTTACACCAACAGACCTGCACCAACAGTTTTACATCAACAGGCCTGCACCAACAGTTTTACACCAACAGACCTGCACCGGCAGACTTGCACCAACAGTTTTACACCAACAGGCCTGCACCAACAGTTTTACACCAACAGGCCTGCACCAACAGTTTTATACCAACAGGCCTGCACCAACAGTTTTATACCAACAGACCTGCACCAACAGTTTTACACCAACAGACCTGCACCAACAGTTTTACACCAACAGACCTGCACCAACAGACCTGCACCGGCAGACTTGCACCAACAGTTTTACACCAACAGGCCTGCACCAACAGTTTTACACCAACAGGCCTGCACCAACAGTTTTATACCAACAGGCCTGCACCAACAGTTGTACACCAACAGACCTGCACCAACAGTTTTACACCAACAGACCTGGACCAACAGACCTGCACCGGCAGACTTGCACCAACAGTTTTACATCAACAGGCCTGCACCAACAGTTTTACACCAACAGACCTGCCCCAACAGTTTTACACCAACAGACCTGCACCGGCAGACTTGCACCAACAGGTTTACACCAACAGGCCTGCACCAGTTAATTCTATTCTGATTTGTAAACAAAATGAAAGGTTTTACATTTGCACTTGCTTTTTCCCCGTCTATCTGTCAAGTCAACTGGGTCCTGATTATGTCATAGTGATGTCATCATGGAAGTATCAGGGTAGAAGACTAAACTTCACTTCAAAAATACTTTATTAATCTATAAAAAGAAGTTCACTAACAAAATAAAAACTATAGAAATACGTAAAACGCATAAACACAGAAATGTTATCAGGCTGCATTGTGGAAAATGTAAGATCCCACTGGGGGGTTTTGTAGCTCCACACTTGTGACATGTTGCAGTGATGCAGAACCCAGAATCGCAGACCTGCGGGACAGAACCTTGTAGTAGCTCCTAACAGTCAGTTCTGTGTTGGAAACTGAACACTTGATTGACAGTCGTCTCAACAGTCTTCCACTAAAGATCAGCTGAGATGATTATCTGACTGTCAGACACAACTAGGACTTTGTCTACCGAGTTTCCAGTTAAAATATAATATGAAATGAGGTTTTAATGAATGTGACTTCGCTCATTTCCTTCAGCAGCACCACGTTCTCCTCCTGTGCTTGTTTTTTTAAGTGTTTTTCAGCCCAGATAAAATCTACTTCTAAAGTGTGCTTTATTTTCGGTCCGGATCGACCTCTGTCAGACTCCTACACAACGCTGACCTTGTCAGTATTTCTCCACATTGTCTTCATTTCCAGATTTTTTCTCCATTATGTCGAAGAACGATTAGAGGAGTCACTTTAGATGAACATCAACCTCTGAGGCATCGCCCTTTAGGACAGAAGAAACGCTTGTTGCTCTGCCAGACAGAGCGTCCGCGTCGTCAGCCTTTTTAAGTGTTTGCCAGGAGAGTAACTTTATTTTTTGTACTGATGTTTCGATGCCTTATTTGGATCAGCTTCAGCACTTCTCCGGACGTCATGAAGCTTCTCTGATCTGACTCTGCTCGAGGATGAGCAGCAGCTTTCAGGTGCTGGACTGAATGTGAGAACCTCTGGCGCAGTGAGCTGGCTCACCGCTATGATTGTACACATGGAGCTACTTTGCTTTTTTTGTTTTTAGTAGCTCACTATTTTATTATTTTTTTCATTCTTGTATTTAAAAGAAGGTGACTGAAGGTGACTGCATCCAGGTGACTGAATAGAAACACTTGTGTGTTAGACGCGTGCTGTTCTTCTCATTTCCCACTTTGCATATAAAAGGAACTGGATGTCGTTACTTAGTTAGAGGTGTCTGGAAACGTAGATCCAGTAGATTCACTGAAAAGGATCAAGAGTTTGAATGTAGAATCTGTTTCTCTGTGTGCGTAGAAATTATGAAACGCTGACGTCTGCAGTTGGTTTCAGGTAGACGTAGACTAGCGGGTGTGAGTAGAATCTTTGCAGAACAGTTAGTTTGCAAATAAGAGAGAAACTTTAATGGGATCTGGTCAGTCCTGCTATTAATTAATTTTCTTTGAATGGTGTGAATGTCATCTGATATATATATATATATATATATATATATATATATATATATATATATATATATATATATATATATATATATATATATATATATATTTTATTGGTCTTCAGTGTCTCCAAGATCTGGTTCTGGTTCTTTTTTGGAGCTGAAACAATAAAAAAGTTATCGTCCTTTATTTTCTGTGTCTGTCTCTTCTAAAATAAAAGTGTTGCTGAAGCATTTATTGGGTTTCAGTCGATGATCAGTTCCACTCAAATGCTGTCTGTGTATCTCAGATCCACCAAATAAATAATAAACCTTAACATTTGTGAACTGGAACTTTTAATATTAAAGTTGTGTGATACAAGTTGAAGATAGTTGATGATACATATTTATTTGAATATCCAAACACCCGGACACAAGTCAGACAGCTCAAACAAATATGAGAAGACTAAAGGAGAGTGGCGCTTCCGAACGTGGCCACATTTCTAGTATGTAGGCTATGGCCTTAATTATTTCTGGACCAGTCAGAACTGGTCATGAATAGTTCTGGGCTGCATTTGACTCAACATCCATCCATCATCTATACCTACATGCTCCTTCTCAGGGTCACAGGGGTCTGTCGGAGCCTATCCCAATGCAACACCTGCCAAAACCCAAGCTCAGCCCAGTCAGGGAACTCAAGGGCCGTCTAACACACCAGCCAGCGTCCGGAGCCACAAGCACCAAAAGTGGGGGCCAGGTAGTTTAATGTATGTGCAGACAGGTTGTAGGCTACTGTAGTAAAAAGGCAAAGTGCAGTTTTGGCACTTGATCCATGACCCCCGAGCAGGTAATACAGCTGTACATCTGCTGTACCTTCTGACAAATCTTGATGGTTGTTTCGTGTCTTAAAGACTCGTTTCATAACTCTGAGTTTATTGAAGTTGAACTCAGGGAACTGAGTTATTCACAAAGCGAGGTTACTTAACCCCGAGCAAGACGGTTCAGTTCAGCCCGTTTCAGGAACCGACGTAACCGAGTCTGGCACCATGGCAAAACCTGGTCAAGAGCAGGCTTTATTTCTGACTCCTCCCCTTCATGATGCAGAAACGGTTCCAGATTCAATCAATAATTTTACCACATTTTAGAGACCGATGACATGTTGCATTTGCGTCAGGAAAATAATATTGATGATCAGAATCTAGTGTAGTTAGCAGTTTTCCTGCTGTGTGATCCCCGATGAATTTTAAAAGCATTAGAGTTGCAGTTTTTCTTAACATAAATACATGATTACCAACCTCTTCATCACAAATATCAACATCACATGCCATAATCAATTCAATTCAATTTTATTTATATAGCATCTATTACAACACAAGTTGTCTCCAGGATCTTTCCAGAGACCCAGAACATGACCCCCGAGCAATTATTACATAAACAACAGCAGGAAAAAATCCCCTTTAAGAGGGAATAAACCTGGATCAGGACCTGGATCATGAGGGGGGACCCTCCTGCTGAAGACCAGCCGGGTAGAGCAAGATTTATTCACAGAAAATGCCTTTGGCTATTTTACATATATTTTATTATTTGGTTTAATTGCAATGTCAAATAAATAAATCAAGTTCAGCTTTAGAAATTAGAGCGTCTGTGCACTGATTTTGGCTCGGTTAGGTGAGACAGAAAAAGGCGCAACAGTACATCTGCTCTGATTTTACACGTCCAGTTTTTACACACCGTTTTGGAAACCATTTAATAGGCAACTTTTAAAAATAGGCATATGTGATTTCAAATAAATGCAGCTTTCCCCCTCACATAGGTTTACGTTCAGCTTCCCACATGACAGAGTCATAAGTTCTACAGGAAAACGGAAACTGCTTCCTTTTTATTAAATCGTTTTTTGAAAGTGAATACAGTATCTGGCGGTGTCGGGGACATCTGCTGCATGTCGCGTTGCGGCCGCCGGGAGGCGCTGTGGGACCCACCTGACTCTGGGTTTTCTCTGAACTCTGGATCTGATCGGTCGCCTCAGCAACAACCCGTGTCCCGGGTTAAATAGTGTTTAGTTTTTACTCTCTCAGGTCAGACCCTGCAGCTCCTCGTCCAGACAGATGAAATCTAGAGGTTTAATTCTTATATCGGGGACTCAAAGGAGGATTTAATGGAAGACTAAGCTGGGTTTTCTGTGCGTAAAGTGATTAGATGGTTTTAAAAACGCCCGAATCCCACCGCATCATGTCCACCTGTTTGTTGACGAAAACACTGGACGAGCTGAGCTTGGACTCGGGTTACGTGGCCGGAGAGGCCTGCCCGTCCCTCAGCCTGTCCTCCTCCAGCAGGTCCAGACAGTCTCAGCCCCACGCCAGCACTCCTCGCCGGGGTTTGTGGTGGCAGCCCGCCGGCTCCCTGTACAGCAGGAACGGCAGCTGGAACACGGTGAGTACGCTGCCGGAGGAGACTGCGGAGATCCTGGCTAAGTGTCCCCTCCTGCCAGAGCTGGAGGAGTATCCCTGGACCGAGCAGGACCTGCTGGAAGTGGTGCGTAAAGTGGCCGGCTGGGACGCCTGGTTCACCGCGGAGGCGGTCCACCGGCTGTGCGTCCTTCTCCGCAGAGCTCTGGTGCGGATCTCCCGCGAGGCGCAGCGGCTGAGTGAGCTACACCGGCGGTGCACGCGGCTGGAGGTCGGGAGCGCGGTGAGGCTGGTGCTCGGCTGGGGTCTGGCAGAGACGTGCGTGTCCTCCGCGGTGAGGGCCGTGTCCCTGCACTGCATGAGCTCCGGCGACACTGCGCTCCGGCGGGGCAAGTCCGCGCGCTGCGGGCTCACGCTCTCCGTGGGTCACTTCTTCAGGTGGATGGTGGAGACCTGCGTGTCTGTACGCGTACACGAGTACGCCGCGGTCTACCTGACGGCCTGTATGGAAAGTCTCGCAGAGCAGGTGGCCGGGCGCGCGCTGCAGGTTACTAGGATGAACGTAGAGGATGAGGTCGGGGGTGCGCGGTTCGACAGGGTCTCCTGCTGCCCAGTGACCCCCGAGCTGCTGGACAGAACCGTGAGCAACGACGCGGAGCTGTGGGGGCTCCTGCAGCCCTACGAGCATCTCATGTGTGGAAAAAACGCGAGTGGTGAGTTCACCCACCTCATGGCACGAATTAACCTCCTGCAGTGCGGGTTTTATCGTTTAGACTCTAGCATACTGGGATTTTTGTCACTGTTATCTACATTATATTTAGGATTTAAGCTGCTTGTGGTCACATACACATGAATGACCAAATCAAAGCAGAAATGAGTAGGTGGGTATTTTCAAAGCTCAAAGGTTATCCGTGGAGCAGGCATGATTATTTCTATTTTTATTGTTGTTTTGGATTATTTTGTTTATAGATGTGATTGACCAGCTTGACGAGGGCAGTCTCAGTGCTGCGTTGAGCGCGAAAACCAGACTGGAAGACATCAAAGCGGCTGGTCATAGTTAACTGTTGAAACACACCTTTTCCAATAACCTTACATGATGGACAGAAGATCTGAGATGGGGCTGTAATTTTGCATTGGCAACTTGTCCAGATTGTTCTTTTTCATTACTGTTTGATGACCAAAATGTTGAGTTTCTGAAGTGATTAAGAACTCAGAAGCTCCAGTGTGCGATCACCTTCACGGTGTGTAGCAGCCTCAGATTGAAAATGTGTCAGCTGCTCAGGTTCACAGGAACTGTGACATCACAGATCCAGATCAGAGCAGAGTTGTCCAGCCTCCCTGTCTTTCTCACCAGCCACAACACAACACCACAAGAAGCTGCAGCGCAGAAGCACAAAGTCAAAATGCAGAAACACTTTGTTTTTCCTTTGATGTTGGATGTTGCACATCAAACGAGGTTTAAAGCTCATTTACAACATGGAGCTGCGCGGTACACTGAAAAAGTGACTTCAGAGGCGCTCTTCAGGAACCTGCGGGTTACAGGAGGGTTTGCCCACTTCTTCCTCTACAGTTGAGACCCAGAGAAGTGGATCATGAAGTGAATCTGTGCAGCTTCATCACTGCCGGCCTCTGATTTTAAACCAATGTGATGTCATCAGAAACATTTTCAGGGTTTTTGTTGCAGTCATTTCTATCAAAACATAAGATTTAAAGTTGGAGTTAAAAAAGTTTAATAATAATAATAATAATAATAATAATAATACATTTTATATATTTGGCACTTTTCTACATCCAATATGATTTTTTTTGTTGTTTGTTTTTTGTGGGGTTTTTAATGTGCCTGACAGTAAAATTATTGAGGGTATACATTACGACTTGTTTTATTTCTTTAAGCCAGTGAGGTCAGCTGTTTCCTGATGAGTGCATGTCACCGTTTCAATCTGGGGGTCTGGTGTCAGAGCGTGAACTCTGCAGGCCCACCTTAACACAACACATGTAGTAGGTCGTGTCATGTGGAAGTCCAGGTCAAACATCCCAGATCAGGAACAGGTCTGACTCGTAGGAATAAAATTTGTAGATGCCACCAGCTTAAACCACAAATGTGCCGCTCTAAACTGGCAGATGATGGACGGAGGCCTTGTGACGGAGGCTTGCACCATAAATGCAGTAAACACAGCCCCACTGATAGAGCCAGCCTCTTAACTGCTGCATGCTGGGATGCATGCGCCCCTTCAAACGCGCCTCCCATGAGAACGGACAGGAAGACGTGGGTGAAGTAAATGGGTCAGTGTTGTTAGCCTCTGACCCCACAGACGACACAAAGGAGCTCTCTCTACCACACTGGAGGTGGGGGGGGCATGAGATCCAGAGCTCTGGGAGCCGTCTGCTGAGCTGAACCAACACCCCGTCCAGGCGGGACCGGCGGGGTGTCGCACCTCTGCAGAAACAACATGCCCAGCGTGCAGTCTGTAATCACATCATTGTTGGAGCTCCACGCTGTCAAACCGGACCGGATCGTTACTGGAGGAACGCTCAGCGGCGTGACGAGAACGCTTCAGTTCAGTTCAAAAGTCTTTATGTCAATCATGATAGAAAGTAACAGACAAGCTTGAACAAACTAACCAGACGACACGCACAAGACACATTTTTGTATCAGCAGCATCTTCAAATGTTGGAAAAGGAGCAGGAAGAAATGAAAACGTATGACCCAGAACCATGTTTTCAGATGGACCCTCGTTATTGTGTCTGTGCTTTAAGATATCAAAAATCTTGATGTACATATTACTAGTAAGAATTTTACACATCTGGAGGTGCCTACCCAACCTCCACAGGGGGCACAGCCAGTCCCATCCCTAGGCATTGCCACCAAGGGCTCAGACACCCATGCCAGTGTGAAGCTCCCGCAAACCTCCCAAGACCACAAGGACTTCCAGAATCCTGCCCCCATCCAGTCACTGAGACCACTGAGTGCCACTTTTTTTTCCCTTGTTTGCACATATACTAATGGTTAATAGCAGGTTTGGTAGAACCCAAGAGCCATATGCATATATATATATATATCCATCCATTATCTATTCCCGCTTACTCCGTCTCCGGGTCACGGGGGTCTGTCGGAGCCGATGCCGAAACATAGTAGGCGAAAGGCAGGTGTACACCTGGACAGGTCGCCAGTCCATCGCAGGGCCACATACAAGACAAACAACCAATCAAGCTCACATTCACACCTACAGAGAATTTAGTGTGATCAATTAACCTGCCGGAGTACCCGGCAAGCACGGGGAGAACATGCAAACTCCACACAGAAAGACCCACCGGGCCGGGAATCGATGTGTGTGTGTGTGTGTGTGTGTGTGTGTGTGTGTGTGTGTGTGTGTGTGTGTGTGTGTGTGTGTGTGTGTGTGTATGTTCAATCTTGCAGCAGAGGTGTTTTCATTGGGTTTTGTTTATGCGTGCAAGTGTGTTCCCTTCACCAGCCCTAATGACAGTCTAACTGGCAGGTTTAAACGACCTAACATTTATTAAACACACAATAAGGAAGAAAGACAAAGTCAGTAAGTTTTCATTCATCATCACGGAGGACGGACAGAGAACCAGCCACATCTCCGCTGCTCTCGTCTCTGTCTGCACCCCCCCTCTGGTGGCCTCTTAAGGCTTTTATTGAAAATAAGGAGGTCACAGATGACATGTAGATAAGCAACTTGTACAAGATATATTCTCTGACGTGTACAATTATCTTATAAGACAAGCAGTATACAGAGCGTAAAATAACAATGAGATTAAACAAAGAGTGTGTTAAAGTTTAACTCTATCACTAACCATTTTTATTGATCCCTGGAAAAAGAAAGAAAGAAAGAAAGAAAGAAAGAAAGAAAGAAAGAAAGAAAGAAAGAAAGAAAGAAAGAAAGAAAGAAAGAAAGAAAGAAAGAAAGAAAGAAAGAAAGAAAGAAAGAAAGAAAGAAAGAAAGAAAGAAAGAAAGAAAGAAAGAAAGAAAGAAAGAAAGGTGTGGAATGTGAAAGACTAGAAAAAGGTGGGACATGAAGGAGCAAGAAAGAGAGACGAGACAGTGGAGGTGCAGTGTGGTGTCTGTGTTGTGATGTGTGTTATAAAGAGTTTATAATGTGTTTAAAGAGTAAAGGTGAACACAGGACAATCAGAGAAAAGGGGGAGGAGCTTTCTATTTACTATTGTTTTCACTGTGAGTGTATCCAGTGTTTGGAGGCAGCATTAAAAAGTCAGATATAAAAGTCATATATATAATACATAGAAGTATTTTAAATGTGCATGCATATCCGAATATATCAATATAAATACGTATATATGCAGTTAACTAGTACATATTCATATACATTGTGGGGAGAGAGAATATATATACAAACACACATACATACACACACACTTATTTGCACATATGAATACATGCATATAGAAACAAATGTATTAATAATAATAATAATAATAACAATAATAATAACAATAAATAATTTAAATACTTCCTTCCTTTAAATAGTTATTCTTACAACTCCATTGTTGGTTCGTATCGTCATTGGTCACTGCCACTAACATCCTCGTCGCCCCAGGCTATCCAAGGCCCCCCAGGGTAGCGGCCTCAGCCAATCCAACCAAGAGACGGGGCGGGAGGAGTGCTGCTTCTGACAAAAAAGAAGTCTTTTTAATATTTTTTTGGCCTAAGACAAAAAGAACACACCTAAGGGATCTGAACATACATCAGAATTAAGGTTAATCATTTTTCCATTTTTTGTTCTATACCTCAGTGCTGCATTCAGCATGGCTGACCAGAACATCTTGATAGATTGGTTGAAGAACTGGGTGGGACTTTCTGGCACAGCACTAACCTGGTTGGAGATTTATTAATAGACATGGACTATTTATGTCTTTAGGTAGCTACAAATCAGAGCTAACAAAAATAATATGTGGAGTTCCTCAAGGTTCAATTCTGGGGCCTCTGTTGTTTAACATCTATATGCTCCCACTCGCTCAATTTATGAAATTAAACAAAATGTGTTACCTTAATTATGCAGATGACACACAAATCTATATAACCATCTTATCAGGAGACTATAATCCAATTCAAACACTGATCAAATACATTGATCAAATTAAAGAGTGGATGTGCCAGAATTTTCTTTCAGTGTTAAATGAAGACAAAAAAGAAATAATAGTGTTTGGAGCTGAGGAAGAAAGATTAAACGTCAGACCTCAGCTTTAAGCAGTAAAGCCAATAACCAACAGCCAAACCTGGGACTGGTTCTGGAGTCAGACCTGAACTTCACCAGCCACATTAGGACAGTAGTGAAGTCAGACTGTCATCACCTAAAGATCATTTGGAGGATTAAAGGACTGGTGTCTCAGCAGGACTTAGAAGAACCTGTCCAGGCTTAAACCTGGATGTTGGAATATATGTTTAGAGATGTAAAAAACAAGTTTGAAAGGCTGCGTATGTACGTATGTGTTAGAAGAAGGAGATTACTTTTTTACCCACGTACGTCACCACACCCACTCATCCGCCCCTTCATGCAGATTAACACCATTAAACATTATTCTCCCATTTTTCTAGCCTTCCTTGATTTCCGTGAAACATTCTTCATGACTGGGGGATCTTCTCAGAGCTCGGGTTTATTCTTGTTGATTATACATCTCAGCTCTCAGCTGGTTCCTCTGGGATTTAAGACATTTTAAGCCACATTTGACAGATGTTTGAATGAAATATCTTCAGCATGCTCTGCACGTCTTCCCCTCAAACGTTGATTCTTAGACTTTATAGTTCAGCTTTAAGCTTTGTGTTGATCTTGAAACTGAAGAGGAAGTGGACAGGGACATCTGGAGAAGGACTATGTCTGATATCGAGTCAGTTAACACAACACTGAGCAGAGAGTAATCCAGTACTCTGCTCGCAAATATCCCATAATATTACCTCCATCTGGTCCTCATGTGAAACTTAAAAACCAAAGGAAGCATGTTGGTACAAACCAGTCTGAGATGTCTTCAGCAGAGTCCAGCGGAGAGCCTCCGATGCTGAATCGCTCACAAGTGAATGATTCATCAGATGCTGAGGGTTTTACAGGCCTGAGCTCGGCCTGAATTCAAACAGCAGATGTCTTTGTGTCGGACAGGACGGGAACGTCTCAGGAGGCCTCGTTGGAGCGTTTGGCTCCACTCTGAACATCTCCTCAGCACCACTGGCCTCAGCTCTGCGTTCACGGCTTTAAACGCACCGCCGGCAGGTTTTAACCAGGTCGTGCTACCAAAACAATGTCGTCTTGCCAGTGCTGGACGCTCGATGTGTTTCTGAGTAATTACTTACCAGTACTTACAAAGAATTCATTACCAAATTCTGCCTTTGCTTGGCTTTTATTCATTCTTATCAAATCTGACTTCCTGCATGATAAAAGAACATTTGTTAACACATCATAAACCTTTCAGATGCTGCATCTATTGAGTCAAAAACAGCCAAGATTGAAGTTATGGTGGCTCTTCAAATTTCCAGGCTAAAACTTGAAGACTAAAGACTAACTGAAGACTAAAGCTGAAGAAACTTTGATTAAAAAGAAGCAGCGCTAATAATTAACAGACCTTTGCATGTGAAGAGGATGACATCATCCACAGCGCCGCTGGACTGGAAGCAAACATCTGCCTGACCGACCCTCCACTGCTTCCTTGACCGTCCTTTCAGATGTTCAACGTTAGTGAGGTAATAGTTATACACTTGTAATGAGTGTTTTTGGGACTTTATTTATTTATTGGAACAATTATTGATTCTTTCCCAATTTGAGTAACCTTGTTGGAGGCGGCGGAAAAGATAAAACAAAAAATGCCGTTCATAAGAATCTGTGTGGTACAATGAGGTCGGTTTGTCGACCGCCATCACCCTGGTGGGGCAACCAGCCTGCCAGGTCTATTTACCGTCAGCACATTGATGCATTTCTGCGTCTGACCACAAAAACTGTTTTTATTATTACATTATTAAAATGCAGAGAACAAAACTGACTGCAGGTCTGGATCTGGACCCTGGCAGTCTGGGTCTGGTCCCTGGCTATTGATAGAGGTCTAGATCTCGGACCCTGGCAGTCAGTAATGGTCTGGATCCAAACCTTAGGGGCAGGTAGAGAAATGGCGAGTCCACATTCGGACCCTGGGGTTCGGTAAGATCTGGGTCTAGACCCTGGGGGCCAGTATAGGGACTGTGGGTCCAGAACTGGAAACCTGGGAGTCGGTAGTGGATCTGCGGTTCTTCTAATTTACCTTCAACCTCAAAGGCGGACTGTTGGCATGTGATGATGACTTTGTTGGATAGATGTCTTTAATGTTCAGCGTTTGTTTCAGATCAACCGATTTACGCGTTTTTTTTACTGTTTTCCAAACTTAAGCCATCATCTTTTTCCCATGACATTCTGTCTGCTCAGCAGAGGATGTGAGATTAACGCCACACACAGCTGCTGTGATCGTCAGCAGGACTTCATCTGGCCCCTTTGGACTCAGCTGGGACTCAGGCGAGGTGATCCCCTCCTCTGACAGAACCTCTGTGGTTCTGTTGTTCCAGCCAAACACTCGCAGCTTTATGTCGCACAGCAGAAAAGAGCTGTTGTTTCCTCCTGGCGACTGACTCATTTCCACGTGGAACACACACAGTTCATGGATGCGCTCTGAGGGTGGGGGGCGAGGTTGGGGGGTCGATGAGTGTTGTTTTTATGCAGCTGCAGGTACACAGGAGGAGACGACTGAAGGAAATGACTTAATCGCTCCTAATTCTGTGTATAAGAGGTCCAGTGTTGGACCCGGCAGCTGAGAGCGGTGTGTTTTTTGGAGTGGGGGGGCGGCGGTGCACAGGTAGGGCTTAGAAAACAGCGATTTGTGCTTTGTCCCTTCCAGACTGGTCTCCTGTTGTGAACCCATGAATGGTGGCTTGTTCATCCCACCCCTCCACCCCCCGTCTATGAGCAGGGCGACCTGCACCGATTAGCCACCACCCTGGAGTCGTGTGTAAAACATCTCCGACACAAGAGGTGTGTCTGTTCACCTCAGTGAGCTGGTCGGGGTTGAGGTTGGGGGTGGGGGTGGGGGTGGGGGTGGTGGTCCACAGGCTTTGGCTTTTGCATCATTACTGATGCTGGTTCCATTGTCTGGAAGACCAGGAGTCAGCAGAAGTCCTTTCAGTGGAGCACAATGGATCTCATGAGTGCGTTCATGTAGGCGGCGGTGGTGTGTGTGTGGTGTGTATGTGTGTGTGTGTGTGTCGTGTGTGTGTGTGTGTGTGTGTGTGTGTGTTTGTGTGTGTGTGTGTGTGTGTGTGTGTTTGTGTGTGTGTTTGTGTGTGTGTGTGTTCGTGTGTGTTCGTGTGTGTGTGTGTGTGTGTGTGCGTGTGTGTGTGTTCGTTTGTGTGTGTGTGTGTGTGTGTTTGTGTGTTGTGTGTGGTGTGTGTGTGTGTGTGTGTGGTGTGTGTGTGTGTGTTGTTTGTGTGTGTGTGTGTGTGTGTGTTCGTGTGTGTGTGTGTGTGTGTGTTTCGTTTGTGTGTGTGTGTGTTTGTGTGTGTGTGTGTGTGTGTGTGTGTGTGTGTGTTTGTGTGTGTGTGTGTTCGTGTGTGTTGTGTGTTTTGTTGTGTGTGTGTGGGTGTGTGTGTGTGGGTGTGTTTTTGTGTGTGTGTGTTCGTGTGTGTTCGTGTGTGTGTGTGTGTGTGTGTTCGTTTGTGTGTTTGTGTGTGTGTGTGTGTGTGTGTGTGTGTGTGTGTGTGTGTGTGTGTGTTTGTGTGTTTGTGTGTGTGTGTGTGTGTGTGTGTGTGTGTGTGTGTGTTTTACATTACAACTTAATTGAATTATTGAAATATTTATTAGGCTCATAGTTTGTCTATTTTGTTAAATATATTTTTGGCAGAGAAAAATCAAGATCCAATGAAAAAGAATGAAGTTGAGAAGTTGAAAGAAAAAACTATTTCCACTCTCCAACTTATTTGTAAAATGATTTGGTGTGTATTTGACCATGTTTAAATAAAAATTAAATTAAAGTTTTACCAAACCACAAACCTCCCAGATGCCATGCAGACACCAGAAACCTTTGTTTGGTGCTCAAACATAAAGGCAGCAGCTGTAATCTGCTGTAAAAGTTTAGGCGAGTGGTTTGTTTCCTTCTGAGGGAAAATGACATCACTGTAAACCCTAAACGTGAACGAATCTGTCCTTCTGTGTTGAGGTGAGCTGTCGCTGCCGGGTCACGTCAGCCCGTACACCAAGGTTCCCGAGGAGCCAATGGAGAGCAGGAAGGACGTTTACATCCATCTGGAGCTGCAAACGCTGGAGCAGGCGCTGCTCGCCACCAGTGTGGGCAGCATCACAGAGCTCAGTAAGTGTGTGTTTGTTTAAAGTACGGCGAGCGTCGTGCTGTTGGGACTGTCGCTGCCAGATCGCCGTCTGCCCTGCAGGCCGCCGTACTTCTGTATCCCAATGCCCATGACTGGAACTAGAATCAACGAAGGAGTCTGACATCTTGTACAAGCCGATAATAGAGCGTTTGGTCGAGTTAACGCTCCAGACTTTCAAAATTTGACTAGAAATATTTCATGTTTTTATTGTTTCAAATCCACATCAAATGACTGATTGTAGGATTGTTTATTAGTTGTGAGAACCAAACATTGTACTTAAAAAGAGGTGGGGGGGGCGGAACATACAGTGTACTGTAAAAATGTCATTGGGCCCACAACTGAGCCCTGAGGTACTCCAGGGGTCAGAGGAGCTGCAGATGAGTAACAAAATCCTCTCTGTCTACTATAACTTGAACCAAATTGAAACTTCATCAAAAATCTTTGATAGCAGATAGTTTTAGTCTTGACAGCAGAACTTTAAGCCGCTGGCTGCAGATCTAACTTTACTAAAGAGTTCTCAGTCAGCAGCTAAAAAGGGGTGATTAAAAACTCTGGGCTGTGATGTAATTCAAAATCAGACTGCAGTTCAGTGTCATACCTGTGGAGTATGAATGGAGTTGTTTTGTTCGGAATCAGCATTAACTTCATCTTATCAACAAATGGTACCACCTGCTGGCCTAACCCGGTTCTACAGCAAATCCAAAACGCACTGACACATTCAGTGATTTACATATTTCTGAAAACATGAATTCTGGTGTGTTTGCTGGGTCCCTGACTGAAGAGGGACCCAGCAGGAAGTCATCGTTTTGGTCCTCCTGCAGGTGATCTGGTGTCTCGAGTGATGCGTCACATGCAGCTGCTGCGCAGCTCGAGCCCCTCCATCAGCGAAGCTCGCTCCGCCAGTCAGCCCTCAGTGTCCTGGGCCCCAGATGCTCTCCGTACCCTCTACTACTTCTTGTTCAACCCGCAGATGGAATCCTTGGAGAATCCCAACCTGGGTCCTTCGGTCATGACGCTGAGCAGAGAGAGGTGTTGTCCTGCGCTAATCTGAGTTGTCCAGGTGGTTTTTGGTCTCATCTGTTCTGATGCATCTTAATCTTGGCCCAGGCCGTTCCTGCTCCTCCCTCCTCTCATGGAGTGGATCCGGATGGCTGTGGTGCACGCTGAACACCGCCGCAGCCTGTTGGTGGACAGTGATGATGTCAGACAGACGGCCAGACAGCTGCTTCCTGGACTGGACTGTGAGGCCAGACAGCTGAGGTGAGATCCAGATGATTCCTCCAGCAGTTACCTTTACCATCATCGGCAACAGTTGGTGTTCTGAAAGTCACCTGGTCAAAGTGGGTCGTAGTACAAATACACCCGGACAAAACTGCTGGTATCCATCATCATTTCTGCTCTGGACAGTTTCATCAGCTTTTACTTTTTAATGATTCTGGTGAACCATAATTAAAAAACAAGTTTTGTTTATTATTACTATTGTTAGTTTCACATTGTTTCATAAATTGAAGAACAACAGCAAATAACTTTTCACTTTAATTACAAACAAAAGAAAAATTAAAACTGAAAATGATGTAGGTAATAGTAAGCATCCTCTCCTGCTGCTGTAGGAGTTTAAGTTGCAGTCAGGTGACTCGTTTCAAGCTTTCTGGACGTTTGAAACCTGGATCAGAGAGCAGGTTGTTGTACGTGTCCTTCGCCTGCAGGTCCGAGTGCTGTTTCCAGTCTTTCAAGTGTCTGGATGCAGATGCAGCTGCAGCAAAGTTTCAGCTGGATTTGGGCTTCAGGATGCTGTCATGTGGTCGAGCAGATCTGCTCCCACAGGCCACGGGGCTGCTGGGAGGTGAAGGCGTCGATGCCATGGACGACCAGGTGAGAGCTGATCATTCACTTCAGTTTCTAGACACGTTTGGCTTCTTCTTTAATACATTTGTTTTACCCAGTTGTCTGCATATATATGCAAACACATTTATATTAAATATTCTGCTTTTATTTTCTTTTTATTTAGTTTTCTCTCCCAGAATTCCACAGATCTTTGGTCTGAAAAGTAAAGCAGAAATCTTTTTAAAAAATCTTTTTTAAGTCACAGTCACATTTTGTACGGAAATATGAGAAATACAAGTTGAAAGATCTGTCTGATCCCTCATTAAAGTAAATACTGAAGATAAATGATTTAAAGTAAAATTATGCTTATTTATAAGTAGAGTACAGTTTATGACCACAGATGGGTCACAGTTCTATACATCATTTAATTAACTCATTTTACTCTCCTTTTTCTGGAGTGAATTCCTGTGTCACATTTTATGCATATTAACTTCCACATACTTTAAGAATATTAAAATATTTCCTGTGTTCCTGCAGGGAATGACGCCTCTGATGTACGCGGCTGCAGCAGGTGACGAGGCGTTGGTGCAGATGCTCATCGAGGCAGGAGCCCACCTGAACCTACAGGTCACGCCTCGTTCCTTTAAATCCCTTCTGCTTCTTTTCTGTTTTGTTTGGCCTAACGTCTGGGGGTGAACGTCTTCCTTAAGGTTCCAGGGTTCTCCTCCAGACATCCCTCTGTTCACCCTGGCAGTCGTCACTGGGTGGCGCTGACGTACGCTGTGCTGCACGCTCACCTGTGTGTGGCCCAGGTGAGTCCTTCAGACGAACACCTGGAGGTTTTATAAACGATGACTTCAATTACGTTAAATCCTAAAGCTGTGTAGGAGCCAGAGTGGTGATATTTATATTTACAGACTTTTAGTCCTTCAAAGAGTTTTACTTTTGTAGCGTTTACATCTTAAGATCTTGAAGCTTTACATAACTGAGCTCTGCAAAAGCTCTGCAGCTGGTTCACGCCTGGTTTTTACCTTTGATGTCGCACCTGTGAGGCCTACGAAAAAAGAAGTTATTGCAGAAAAAAAAGCTGCAATTCTGACGAAAAAAAGTTAAAATAAAAGAAAACTAAGCAAAAAAAAAAAAATTGAATTCTGCAGGTAAAAATAGGCATAATTAAATTAAAAAACGTTGTGAATCCATGATGGAAAAAACTGGAATTCCACAAAAAGAAAAATCCTTATCAAAGATTTTCCACATATATTAACAAAATGGAATAAAGTCATAATAATATAAAAGTCATGATGAATCAGAACTGTGCTGAGGAAATGAGAAAAACACTACAAAAACAAATAATTCTTTTTTTGTTCATGAGCATCACATTTTCCTGAGTGGGACAACTTAGGAACTTATATATTCTTATATATCTGTTTGTTATCTTGTATTGTGACTGAGTTTTTTGAAAGGAGTTTTACTATTATTATAAAAAAAAGTCAGTTCTTCTGACAATGACGTGTTTCATGTCCTAAAATTAGAAGTTTAAAGTTAAAAACCAAACCTGTGAAACAGTTTAAAGCATCTATTGTGCTCAAGTTTAAAGAACATAAACCTTCAACAAGGTTTGGTTTACTTATACTTGCAGTTACAAGTTCAGGGATAAACTTTTTTCAAAACTTGAAGGATTTTCATGGTAAGAGCTTCTTGAACAGCAGAAAAAAAGTTTGACTGTTAAAAGCAGAAAAATCAGGATGAAGCAGGTTCAAATAACTGTGTTGTCATGCCGACAGCTGTTGCTGGAGGCTGGAGCAGATGTGGAGGGCGGAGCGCTCCTAGACGGACAGGAGAGCACGGCAGAGACGCCACTGCAGCTCGCCGCCGCTGCAGGTATCTGATTACTGCACATCTGCTTCTGATTATCCGGACCAAAATACATCAGCAAGCTCCTTTTCTTCTTCTTCTGCATTGAGACACGTCACAGTCTAGATAAGGACAACTGAACTTATCTTTAGTGAATAAAAACAGTTGGTTAACTTTTCACAGTGTTGATGAAACAACAGCAACAGTGCTGATTCCCAAATTATCATATCTTTACAACTATGACCTCCACATTTTCAGCAAAGAAGTATTGCTGATCTGTAACTTATTAATCTGAAAATTCAAAGTTTCTACAGATAATTGAATGAAGATGTTTTCAGTGTGGTGAAGCAGATGTTTTAGGGTGAACCAAAACAACAAAACATCTGGTTCTTCCAGGTAACTACGAGATGGTTAACCTGCTGCTCTCCCACGGAGCTGACCCTCTGCTCAGAGTGCATCATGGGAATTCTCTGACATCACCTCTGTACGAGGACATGAACTGCTTCAGCTATGCGGCAGCACATGGACACAGGTGAAAATTTTAAAAATTAAATTTTGTTTACTCTGTTTTTTCTTCGACTAAACAGAAACCTGTTTGAGTGTGCAGGAACATCCTGAGGAGGCTGCTGCTGCGGCCTCCACTCAGGAACGAGGACATCCTCTCTTTGGAGGAGATCCTGGCTGAAGGAGTGGAGGAGAGGGAGGCCGGTAATCCAATACAGCCTCCGGCTGCCGACCCCCTGAGCATCGTCCCCAGACTGTGCAAGACAAGCCTAAAAGGCCTGCAGCAGGCAGCGTACCACAGCGCTGAGCACGGCTACCTGGATGTTACCATGGAGATCACAGAGATGGGTGAGCCACGCTATCAGATGATGAAGATTGAGAGATTCTTAATAATAAAGATACAGGCACCAACACTAGTTGCTTTATCTGCCTCTATCTCACTGTTGATGCTGTTCATTTTACTGCAGCTGTTCAGTTTACTGCAGCTGTTCATTTTACTGCTGCTGTTCAGTTTATTGCTGCTGCTGTTGTTCGTTTTATGGCTGCTGCTGTTCCTTTTATTGTTGCTGCTGTTTATTTTACTGCTGCCGCTGTTCATTTTACTGTTGCCGCTGTTCATTTTATTGCTGCTGCTGTTCATTTTACTGCTGCTGCTGTTCATTTTACTGCTGCTGCTGTTCATTTTACTGTTGCTGCTGTTCCTTTTACTGTTGCTGCTGTTCATTTTACTGTTGCTGCTGTTCATTTTACTGCTGCTGCTGCTGTTCATTTCACTGCTGCTGCTGTTCATTTCACTGCTGCTGCTGTTCATTTCACTGTTGCTGCTGTTCATTTCGCTGTTGCTGCTGTTCATTTCACTGCTGCTGCTGTTCATTTTACTGCTGCTGCTGTTCATTTTACTGTTGCTGCTGTTCATTCCACTGCTGCTGTTGTTCATTTTACTGCTGCTGTTCAGTTTATTGCTGCTGCTGTTGTTCATTTTACGGCTGCTGCTGTTCCTTTTATTGTTGCTGCTGTTCATTTTACTGCTGCCGCTGTTCATTTTACTGCTGCCGCTGTTCATTTTACTGTTGCTGCTGTTCATTTTACTGCTGCTGTTCATTTCACTGCTGCTGTTGTTGATGTTACTGCTTCTGCTGTTCATTTTACTGCTTCTGCTGTTCAGTTTACTGCTGCTGTTCATTTTACTGCTTCTGCTGTTCATTTTACTGTTGCTGCTGTTCATTTTACTGCTGCTGCTGCTGTTCATTTCACTGCTGCTGCTGTTCATTTCACTGCTGCTGTTCATTTCACTGCTGCGGCTGTTCATTTTACTGTTGCTGCTGTTCATTTCACTGCTGCTGTTGTTCATTTTACTGCTGCTGTTCAGTTTATTGCTGCTGCTGTTGTTCAGTTTACTGCTGCTGTTCATTTTACTGCTTCTGCTGTTCATTTTACTGTTGCTGCTGTTCATTTTACTGCTGCTGCTGCTGTTCATTTCACTGCTGCTGCTGTTCATTTCACTGCTGCTGTTCATTTCACTGCTGCTGCTGTTCATTTTACTGTTGCTGCTGTTCATTTCACTGCTGCTGTTGTTCATTTTACTGCTGCTGTTCAGTTTATTGCTGCTGCTGTTGTTCATTTTACGGCTGCTGCTGTTCCTTTTATTGTTGCTGCTGTTCATTTTACTGCTGCCGCTGTTCATTTTACTGCTGCCGCTGTTCATTTTACTGTTGCTGCTGTTCATTTTACTGCTGCTGCTGTTCATTTCACTGCTGCCGCTGTTCATTTTACTGCTGCTGCTGTTAATTTTACTGCTGCTGCTGTTCATTTCACTGCTGCTGCTGTTCATTTCACTGCTGCTGCTGTTCATTTTACTGCTGCTGCTGTTCATTTCACTGCTGCTGCTGTTCATTTCAATGCTGCTGCTGTTTATTTTACTGTTGCTGCTGTTCATTTTGCTGTTGCTGCTGCTCATTTCACTGCTGCTGCTGTTCATTTTACTGCTGCTGCTGTTCGTTTCACTGCTTCTGCTGTTCATTTTACTGCTTCTGCTGTTCAGTTTACTGCAGCTGTTCATTTTACTGCTTCTGCTGTTCATTTTACTGTTGTTGCTGTTCATTTTACTGCTGTTGTTCATTTGACTGTTGCTGCTGTTCATTTTACTGCTGCTGCTGTTCATTTCACTGCTGCTGCTGTTCATTTCAATGCTGCTGCTGTTCATTTTACTGTTGCTGCTGTTCATTTTACTGTTGCTGCTGTTCATTTTACTGCTGTTGTTCATTTCACTGCTGCTGCTGTTCATTTTACAGCTGCTGCTGTTCATTTTATTGCTGCTGCTGTTCATTTTACTGCAGCTGTTCATTTAACTGCTTCTCCTGTTCATTTTACTGCAGCTGTTCATTTTACTGCTTCTGCTGTTCATTTCACTGCAGCTGTTCATTTTACTGCTGTTGTTCATTTTACTGCTTCTGCTGTTCATTTTACTGCTTCTGTTGTTCATTTTACTGTTGCTGCTGTTCATTTTACTGCTGTTGTTCATTTCACTGCTGCTGCTGTTCATTTTACTGCAGCTGTTCATTTTACTGCAGCTGTTGCTCATTTCACTACTGCTGTTCATTTTGCTGTTGCTGCTAATCACTTCACTGCTGCTGTTGATGTTTATTTTACTTTTGCAGCTGTTCATTTTACTGCTGCTGCTGCTGTTCATTTCACTGCTGCTGCTGTTCATCTAATTGCTGATGCTGTTCATTTTACTGTTGCTGCTGTTGTTCATTTTGCTGCTGCTGCTGTTCACTTCCCTGCTGCTGTTGATGTTTATTTTACTTTTGCTGCTGTTCATCTAATTGCTGATGCTATTCATTTCACAGTTCCTCATGCTTCTGGTGCTGCTGTTGGTCATCTTGCTGCTGCTGCTCATTTCAAATCTGATGCTGTTCATCTCGCTGCTGTGCTCAGGTGTTCCCTGGAGGCTTCACACCTGGTTGGAGTCGCTGCGCAGAGTTCAGCAGCTGTGCAGGGATGACATCATGGTCACCCTCCTGACGGAGTTTCCATCCATCAGGACAGACGACTACACTCCAGAGCTCCTGTCCACAGGAATCTCTCTCATGTTCAGCATGTTGGACACCAGCAAGGTGCAACTCACCTCCTCTGGTGGATTCAAAAAGATGGTTTTCAGCTCAGAATATGCAATGCTAACATGCTGCAGGTTATAATCCTTGTTGTCAAAGGTTCTTCCTGCAGGAAGGAAGATGTTTTAAGTCCTTTTTTTGTACAAAATTTAATCTAATTTTTATGAAATTGTTGAATGTAGCAGCTCCATCCAGACATGGAAACCAGCTAAACGTTAAGAAAAGATCATACATTGCTTTTAACATGAAGGTCAATAAAGAGGATCCAGACCCTAGTGGTCGGTAGAGGAATCGCCGGTCTGGATCGGGAGCCTGGTGGTCGGCAGAGGAGCCACAGGTTTCCTCACTGGATCTAACCCAGAATTTGGATCTTTGGTTATGGTCGTTGATTAATATTCATAAATAATTCATCAATACAGCTAGAAAGGTTTTCAAGGTCAAATTGAAAATTGGAAATTCATACTTCTTACTGCAACCAAAAATAATAATAATAAAACAAAGAAGAATGACAAATCATATTCAATTGAAATTGAAACTACATTGATATTTAATTAAAAGCTAGATTTCATAGTTGTGATATAAAACACTAAATAGTAGTAGAGTGTTCGGAGCACATTTTTTCTCAAGTGAACTTTATAACTGCTGATGAGAATAAGTGTTTTAAGTGTTTTAACATCGCCGTAAAAACGTTTCCAAATCACACTTCAATAAACGCGCATTTGTACATGTTTGACGTGGGTGAACGCGTCAAACGAGGCGATCAGCTGATCAGCAGCACGTCCGTGTCTCCGTCTCTGCAGGACTACGTGGTGAAGAAGCGTCTGGCCGCTGTGTTGTCTCACTGCTACGGCTCCTCCCCCGTCCCCGTAGTCCCGCCCATGGACGTGTCTCTGTCCACACAGCTGGGTAACGGCTCGCTGCTGCCAGATGTTGGTTTCTTGCTTTCAGGGCAAACCCATGACCAGCTGCACGGCGACTGTCTCTTTTCTCAGATATTCACTTCCTGAACAACAAGGAGATGTCCGACGTGACGTTGATGGTGGACGGACGTCTGTTCTTCGCTCACCGGGTGCTGCTCATGTCTGCCTCTGAAAGGTCCCGCCCACATCCTACAGATGAAACGATCTCCACTCTGTCAGTTACTGACAGAAGATTTGATTTTAGCTCTCAAATACTCACCTTGACCATTTTATTGTTTGTAGTGATTCAGATGTTTTTAATGAACAAATTCTATTAATGTTAGTGATTTTGTAGCCAAATAATGAAACATCCATCCCAGAAGATACAGACATACAGCTCATCTAAGAACGAAGATGCTCACATGACAACACAAGCATAAAAAGCATAAACGTATAAAACGTTTCTGAAGAGAGTAGATCAGTGAGTCCATGCCGCATCTTTCAGGAATCAGTGGGGCACGTGGGGTCCTCTCGGACGTGCTTGAGCCAGAATCAGATTCAGAAAGTGAAGAAGGTTTAGATGTGAGAGAAAGTCTGCAGCCAGTAGAGCAGAGGCTTCTGGTTTCACGCAGACTTGGGCCTGGTCCAAGTCTGGTTGGACCTGGACGACACGTGAGCGCCTGCGTTGACAAAAATCCGACTTTTAGCTTTATTGTTTCCGTGTGCTGTCTGTAAATCTGTTAGATATAAATGATAAAACTTAAAGTTCTCACAAGCATGTCTTCACAAGGTGACTTGATGTGTGAACGCTAACTTGTCCCCGAGGAGCTACGAGGGAGATTGTGGTTTGTAACTTTTATTTTGTTTTATTTTTTTCTTTGACGCCTACATTCATCTACGCGTGTGTTCCACACAATAAAATCCCCGAAACACCCACCAGCCTACGTTCAGGTTTTATTATCCTCCAAAACACGCGAACGTTAACTGTCACTTATGTCAAAGACGTTGAGTGCCGATTGCAGTTTATTTTTATGTTCATTTCTTTTCCCGTTACACCAGCTTATAAACCAGACACGTTACAGATCCAGCAGAAAGAGGTCCCACTTTCAACAAACGCCCGTGAAGGAGAAGGTGAACGTTTCCATCAGCGCAGTTCAGCGTACTGGCTCCAACAACAGAACGTCCGCTTGTCCTCTCACATACCAGATGCACGTATCCGAGTCATTTCCACATGTAAACGAGGCCTGGAACCGATCCGAACGTGTCCGATTTTGAGGAAAAATGAGAGAAACATTGATTATTAGTGAATGAAGGAGAACTTTTCTGGTTTGTTTCATCCCGGCAGATTTCGACGGATGCTCGCAGATTCCCCCGACAACATCATCCACATCAGTCACATGACCTGCAGCACCTTCCAGGTGAAACTCAGACTCAGCTTTGTTGCGTGTTTGTGTGCGTGAGTGAGATGCAGCTCATGAGCTGGTTGGTGACCACGTGTGCACTCGTCCCTGCAGATGGTGATGAAGTCTCTCTACTGTGGAGGAACTGAGGGGCTGAAGATCTCTCACTCTGAAGCCTTGAAGGTAACATCTCTTATCTGAGGCACATCGTGACTTTATAGCGATGAAAACATTCCTTGGTTGTGGGATGTGTTGGTTTCCTGGCAACAACTGTCGTCTTGCTTCAGAAACGTCCTTCCTGCTGCATCCTTGTCAAAACTCCCAGCTCAGCCATTTTTCCTGCTGGTGCTCAGAAATTCTTCATAATGAAAAATCTTAAGGGTCTTATTTTTAAGGAACTCTGGGAAACCTCGATTGATCCCAACTTCAGGGTCTTCTCCGCATATTTGAGCTTAAAAGGCTTCTGCAGTCACCTGGCCAGTGTATTGTGGGTTGTGAAGGAGCACATAAGCAAAGATTACAAGAGGAAGTAAGGATAAGATCTGAGGACAGCGAGCAGCCAGCAGGGCCATCCGCGCTTTCCAGTAGAGGTCATCTAGAGCGCCACAAACAAACAACAGGCGTGGTATTGTGTCGCTGCTTTTCAGCTGGTTGCCATGGAAACATGACGCTCTGTCAGCACTGATGTTGACCGATGACATTTGAAAACACTTGTGAACATGAACCAGACTCACTGAATTAAAATAAAAAACGTCACAGTGATGCGGCGTTGTGGAGGTGATACGGTGAAGAAAATAGAAAAGCAGCAGATCTGCAAGAGTCCAACATTTTATTGATTTCCTTTGTGTTTTGTTTTGGTCTTGAGGTGTAAATGTATATTTTTCTGCAAAGTTGTGTTTCTGATTTACGAGCTAAGTGTTTCAGCAGTAAAATTGACGTTTTGTAGACTTGCAGGGCTGCTCGTCCAGGACAATGACTTCTACAATTTTGCCTGTCATTACTCGACTTTTTGGATTTTCTCTCTTTTTGTCTGAAGAGCTGATTTTCTAAGTGCTGTTGTGTTGTTGCAACCCGCGTCCCGCTGCTTCTGCACCTGAACGGGAAGTGTCAACGCACCGCTTTACTGCAGCGGATCAGTCCTGGATCGAGTGTACGTACGGAGGTTTTTGTTTCAGTCCATGTTTGTGTCGTCTGTTGGGTCGCAGCTGCTGCCAGTGGCCGCGTTCTTCCAGCTTCGAGGTCTGCAGAGATCCTGCGAGGCGACGCTGTCGCGAAGTCTGACTCTGGACAACGCCGTGAACGTCTATCAAACAGCCGAGGTACCACATTCGAGTTGGTTGGTGTGGCAACCGGCGAGGAGGAGGGGCTCTCTGCTTTGGGTTGAACGTTTGACTTTAGCAGCAGCAGTTACCTTTCAATAGACCAGGTGGCCCTTCAGATGGACCTGTTGTTCTTTATGCTCCAGTTGCAAAGTCTATATCAGTAGTTTAATATCAGTTGAGCCATCAGCAAGCCCCGCCCCCCTTAGTTACTGTTGCTAACTCAGATTATCAGTGTTGTTCAGTTTTACAGTGATGACTGCTTCTGAAAACCTAGTCTGAAGACTTCTAGACCCAAAAGGACCTCCATCTACTGGTCAGGAGTAGTCAGTCGATCCATAACCTGAGACAAGCTAACAACACTAGTGGAGATAAATGTTAACTAACTTATCAGAGACAAAGTCTTTGTTTCTACATAACAATTGTGATCAAATAAGTTTTGGTAACATTCAAAGTTTAACTCATTGTATTTTTGTTTTATCTAAAAACAAATGTGGACGTCCTTGTTGATCTTCTGGACATTAAGTTGGCAGTTTAATCCAAACCAGACATTTGACTGTTTAGTTTTGTCCGTCCTCTCTGATGCCTGGAATCACTATCAAGTAACTCAGATACATTTAAATATGTTTGGCCATAAACTCCATGAAACAGACGACGGTTTTAGATCCGCAGTGTTTTTCTGTGGAGCTGAAAACTACAGGTGTCTGAGTTCTGGTCTGTGAGGAACTAATACTCAACAGCCATTGGCTCATCTGTGTTTGAGGGTGGGGCTTACCAATTTTAGATTACAGAACTGTACAGATTTGTAGAGTTATATCAGCAATTTTGAATTTGTGCACCACGCCTGGTTGGTTTTACCAAAATCAACCTGTGTTTGAATTTTTACTTTTTGGTATCCTGCAGCAGCACGGTGGAGCTGAGCTGAGCAGGTTCTGCAAGGGATTCTTCCTGCAGAATATGGACCGGCTCCTGGACAGAGAGGACTTCCACTACCTGCTGCTGGGAGGAGTCAGTCCGGGGCTGCGCTGCCCAGGTATCAGCGGCCGAGCCGGGCCAGGACACGGACAAGGCCGGGACCCACCCAGTCTCATGAGAGACCTGGAGGCTGTGCTGATCCAAAGACTTTACAACCTTCATGCATCATGTCGAGGGTAGGAACGCTGCCAAACTGAGCTTGCTGTGCGTTTGGGGGACACACTGGACATAACTGGAGAGATGCGAGGCGTGGTCCAAATCGAGCACTAAAGACCAGGTTCCAACTCCATTTTATTAACTAATAAGAACTTTCTGCTCACTGAGTTTCTTGGACAAACTGGATAAAAAGTTTGCCTCTAAGTTGTACCAGGACAGAAGATTTCTGTCTGGACGTGTTCAGAACCTGCGCTTGTCCTCCTTTGCTCCTCTGTTGAATGGCATTAATGTTGCTGTGAATGAAGAAAAGGTGACGGAATAAAAAGTTTTTGTTGTGATTCAGTTTCCCCGTACTTTTGAAAGTCTTGTGTACAAAAAAGCAAATACCTTTTGATTAAAATAAGAGCCAAAATGCACATAAGACAGTCACTTTTAAGATGTTTGAACTAAGATTTCAAACAAGAATCTCCATTTCGAGGAGGTGCGAGGTGTCATGCTCTTTTAAAATGTTTTATGAGATTTGCTGCGTTTGAGCTGTTTTATAAGCTGTTATTGATAAATCTTTGGCTGGTGGCGGCAAACTGAACGAATCCTTAACGGTGAATTTCACAGCTTCGCTTGGCTGTCGTTTGTATTTTTACCTCTGAATCACCCCGGGTCGGCTTCTTCTGGTTCTCAGAATTGAAGCGGGAACTGTGGCGCGCTCAGATCACTTGGATCGCTCAAAGCGCCAGCTCCAGTCCCGTTTCTGTACACGCAGGGACTACCCGGACTGTAACCATGTTATCTGGCCGCCAGCTCCAAGTTTGATCCAGTTCAGTTTCACTGGGGGTTTGTGACGTCTGGCATCACAGAGTACAAAAGTGAAATTAGCAAAATTATTAAAAAGGACAAAAAAAACCTCCAGACAAACTAATCAACATGATGAAAATCTCAAAAGCGGAGATCCTCAGAGGGACTTGAATCTGATCGTCTGTGGTGGAACCGCGGGTCTGGATCCAGGACCCGGACCCTGGTGGTTAGCTTTAATCTGGGTATTTGCAGTTTACTTTGAAAAGACATAATTGTTAAGATAAATGTGTTTATTCATTCAGTCTTTTTTTAATCGTATATGTAATGTTGTAGGTTTAGAGGGAGTAGAGAACAGGACGTTTGCACGTAATCTCATGATCACTATAAATCTTGAGCTCTGAAAATGTAAATATATTTATATTTTTCTGATTACCGTATTTTCCGCACGATTAGGCGCACCTAAACGCCTTCAATCGTTTCAAAAGCTGATCATGCGCCTAATAATACAATGCGCCTTGTATATGGCCCAGTATTAAAACGCATACAGGTCTCAGTTACGGTAAGCAGCCGCGACTCGATTTTCCCTCGTAATAGTGCGCAGTGCATGCTGGGATACCGGGAAACTGGCGTTTCATTTCCATTTTAATAATGCGCTCCACTTCTGCTAAGACGCTGTCACCTGTTTGGTTCAGCGCTGTTGTGTCTGTGTGAACACAGATCCTTTCTGCAGTGAGGATGTCACACACACTCTCTCTCTGTGCGTGACTAGCGTTCTATTGTCAGGAAATATCACAGAGTGTGGCATCGTTTCATACAGCGATGATCTTTGTAAGAGTCAAAATCTCTGCGGAAACAGCCCAAGCAGCTAAAGCTCTAAGTTACAGTGTGATCGTTATTTTAACACTGTGATTTCCAGCGGAATTATTTCTTACATATCGTGTTAAGGAATATAAGTTAAGATTTATCTGAGAGCCAGATGCAGTCGTCAAAAGAGCCACATGTGACTCGCGAGCCATAAGTCCCCGACCCCTGATCTAATGGATGCGTTATGCATCTAATGGATGCATAACGCACCGTAACTCCAGCCTCTACTTTAGCGCCTTATGCGAAGCGTTTTATTAAAGGTGCGCCTTATGATGCGATGCGCCTTATATATGTAAAAATAATTAAAATACGTCATTTATTGAAGGTGCGCCTTTTGATGCGGTGCGTCTTTTCGTGCGCAAAATACGGTAAACAGATGAAAACATTTGTGTACCGAAATCGTGCACTGAACAAGCGTCACACAAGCCCGTCCAAAGTCAACAGATTTATTCCTTTTAGCACTGAAGTTGTTCACAGTAACATCACAAGGGAGTACATTGCCAGTGGTAATCCTGCTCAGTGGTGGCGCTCCAAGTCCAGTCTGTGTGCTCTGGATTCCCACAGTACAAAAACAGGAAAGCGAACAATGAAAGGTATTGCTTTAATTTGTCTCTCTGATAACCCGACACCCACCCAGCTGGTGTGAGCGAGCGACCCGATCGCCAGCGAGGTTCCTCTGAGAGAGTGAGTGAGGAGGATGCATCGCGCGGTTACTGTGGCTGCGCAGTAATCAGGGGAAGGCCGGCCAAGAAAATGAACTTTAAAATGAAATTTGAAGGCAAATAAATTAAAAAATACATTAAAAAACTAAACAAAAATGCATAAAAGCGCGGAGAGAGAAAAAGGGAATGGGAGAACAATTCCAACGACGACATGCAAAGAAAAGACGAATGCTGAACATGCAAACAACCGTACGAAGTCAAAGCTAAGAGTAGGGATCCCCCGGTTATTTTAAATAAGTCAGTAAACTCAGCTCATTCACAGAACCAGTGTCCGGTGACCTCTGGGTCGTCTTACGCACGGGTTTGAGAGGAGAAGCTGACAATTATCAACAAAGGGTTTGTTCCTCTCAAAGAGGCTAATCTACATTCTGAAATTACAACAAATAAACTTTCAAACGTATTTTACATGTTTCATTTAAAAAAAAGGCTGGGAAGGGAACCAATGCTCACAAATGTTTCCAGGTTTGTAAGAATAACTTAAACATGACAAAAATATACTTAAATAACTGACATTAAGAACATTCTCTACATCTTTTTATATAAATAACAGATGACAAAATACAATAAAATACAAAAATATACACAGTAGTTCAATATTGTCTGAAACCTGCAGATAATACAAAAGAACCTGAACAGAAAAAAGGAAATTAAGTACAAAAATTAAAAACACACTGACATGGTGTAAATCAACTAAAATAACATCCAAAAAGTGCAAAATTAGGAAAGAAAGTGGCGGGTCACACCGGAGCGTGGCTCAACAAGAACGCGGCTCGACCGCTTCAACCGCCGCCGATAGTCGACAAGAACGCGGCTCGACCGCTTCAACCGCCGCCGATAGTCGACAAGAACGCGGCTCGACCGCTTCAACCGCCGCCGATAGTCGACAAGAACGCGGCTCGACCGCTTCAACCGCCGCCGATAGTCGACAAGAACGCGGCTCGACCGCTTCAACCGCCGTCGATAACCGACAAGAACGCGGCTCGACCGCTTCAACCGCCGTCGCTAACCACCAAGAACGCGGCTCGACCGCTTCAACCGCCGTCGATAGTCGACAAGAACGCGGCTCGACCGCTTCAACCGCCGTCGATAGTCGACAAGAACGCGGCTCGACCGCTTCAACCGCCGTCGATAACCGACAAGATGGACAGTTTTGCAGATGCGTAAAATCTTCATTTATATTAATGGAAGTATGCTTCAGCCTGCTAGGGGAGGTATGAAAGTATTCGAGTACATGAAGTCCACAGGTCCAAACTTGGCGTAGATGGAATTGATGGCTCAACAAAAGCTTAAACAAGCAACAAAAGTTTTTCTTCCACTAGGGGAGTTTTTACCTGCCGCTGTTTATATAATTGCTCGGTCATGTTCTGGTCTCTGGAAAGATCCTGGAGACGACTTGTGTTTTAATGGATGCTGTATGAATACAATTGAATGGAATTGAAAAGATGTCTGAAATGTTCCTTCAGAGGAAAAGGAACGCTGGTGGACGACTTGTCGGTTTTACAGTAAAAACTTCTGGATTCTTGTTTAAACAACTCTGCAATAATCTTTGTTGTTTGGAAGAGCGACTACTGGATGTTCCTGTGTGAGTCATCACTCTAATCCCGCCCCCATCCCACTACGTTAGGTTTGGTCTTTTACACACCTGTGGAAACGGCTCTGAGTGGGTGGGTGGGGCATCACACCTGAAGTGAACACGTTGAAAGCTAGTTTTTGTCAAGCTTGCTCGGTAGCTACTGGCCAAAGTTTATTACAAACAAACTCAACTTTTGACCTCTAAAGAGAAAAGAAGATTAAAGAAAGATGGAGTATACTACTTCATATTCAAGTATCTTGGTTTTATTTGAAGTGGGACAAAGTGCTTTGCTCAGCGGGTCCCCCTGGAGGCGAGGAGGTTTTATAACCTTGTTTTAAACGTGCACATCGACAGGCATGTTTGCTAACCAGGTTTATTAAACGCAGCCAGAAAAACCTGAAGTCGTCACCTGACCAGGTAAAGCAAACATCGATGTTTTTGTTTTTAAAGCCAGACTGTGAGGACAAAACAGCAGTTTGTTAAAATCCTTAAATACTCCTTCAAATAAAACTGGAACTGACGTTTTGATAAGAACAAAAATCTTTTGTGCTGCTTTAAATGTCAAACGTTCGCAGATGTAATGTAGAATGGAAAGTGTTTATCAGGTTGATGTTTTTCAACTGGACTTCTTGTTCTTAGATGATCCAGGAACTAAGAAAACGAGTCCCAGCAGCGTCTGAGGACCACCAGGACCTGTATGAGCTCCACACGAGGCCAACGTCCAGGTACGCCACTGAAGATGACGTTTCTGAGTGTTTATCTGGCGGCTTTTAAATCGATGCAAACTTTCACAAAATCATGAGCAAGTCTTCTGATCACAGTGATTTTTATCCAACCACAAACCCGAGCCGCTGCGATGCCGGTGTGACCATGCCGGTACATAAAAGCAAAATAAAGCAACAACTTTAAAAGACAATGTCACAACTACACTTTATGTACATACAGATCATCATTTAGTCTGTACAACAGAATAGATCATTCATTTATATATAATCAGCTTCCCCGTACGCGTCGCACTTCACTGGACAGTCGTTTACCGACAGAGCTCGTTATCAGAGACTCGCCAGCAACCCTGCGTCTGCAAAGAAAATCAACGTTTAAAAGAACTACAATCCAGCCAGCGTTCCTCTCTTGTCCGTCTCTGCTTTCTTCCATCGCTCCGACGTCAATCGTAAAGAAGCCATGTTTATGTAGGAGTCTGTGTGGTTTAACTTCCTGTATGTACACGTGGAAGAAAGGGAAGAAAGAGAGAGGAGGAGGAGGTCTAGATCGACAAACATCACTGTCTTAAGGCTCGTTTTTTTTCCTTTTAACAACTCTGTCAATACATCTCTGTGTTTGGTTTGTGGGGCGAACAGGACTAATGATGCGGTCCGAAGAAAAAAAAAAAAAACCTCAAAGAGGAAGGCTGTGAGAGGGAAGGGGTCCGCTGTCTTTGTCCTCAGATTTGGACTCTGGTGGAGGTGGAGGTGGAGGTGGCAGGCTGCAGTCGAGAAGCCGCCGAGGTTAATAGCTATTATGGATGATCCCTGGTGGCAGAGACAAGTCAAGCCATCACACATCTGAGGAAGACAAACACCCACGGAAAGCCCCCCCGAGGACACAGAGAGGGACACAAGGTCGGGACGGCAAAGCTACATCTGCTACTTACTGGAAAATACGCAACTTCAAACTTAAAGAGCCATTCCCATCATGGAGTACAAAACTTATAGGCAAAAAGTGGATGTTCTTAAATAACTTTCAGAAACTAAAGGGCAAAGTTAGCAGCTCTCCTCCTCTTATGACCTGATTACTGCTCTTTGTCTAGTCATGCACAGCTACCCCTCCTCAAGGATGTTCCTGCGTCCTGCTGCTGGAGGCCGTCTTTGTTTTTTCTTTGCCGGGGGGGCTTTTAGAGTCATTGGGCGGGGGCTGGTTGGGCTTGATGCTGGGGGCATGCTTGGTGGGGGAGCTAGGCGTGGCGGGGGCGCCAGGGGAGTGGGATGCCTGGATGTTCTTCTCGTCTGAAAAAAGCTGTTTAATTACGTCAAAGAAGTTACTCAACGGGCTGCCTACACAGACGGAAAGAAAAGAAAGAAAAACACAAAGAGAGAGAGAACAAACAACAGATGAGCAATGAGGTTAACGAGAGGAGAGGAAGAGGAGGTGATGAGATGAGCGAGTGCAGCAGGGGAAGAGGAGACTCTTACAGCACACTGGACCGGAAGGTGGACAGGTTTCCACAACAACACAGGATCGCATCCCCAAACGCATTTCACGATAGACGTGTGCAAAAGCTTCACCCTCCTCTGTGCACCTTTGCTTTATGTGTGAAAATTAAACATCATCTGATCGTAGTGGGTCTTTGTGTTCCCCAAATCGAACCTAAAAAAAATTGGGCAAACCTGAGTACCTGGCTGCTTCCAGAGAAGTTCAGAAGGTCAGTTGTAGCCCGCTGTTGTCATCAGTCCTTGATGGATTGATGACCATGACCATGACCTGTGGACGGATCTCCATACCCGATAGACGAATCTCCACCCCCGATAGACGGATCTCCACCTCGATAGACGGATCTCCACCCCCGATAGACGGATCTCCACCCCCGATAGACGGATCTCCACCCCCGATAGACGGATCTCCACCCCCGATAGACGGATCTCCACCCCCGATTGACGGATCTCCATCCCCGATGGACCGATCTCCATGAACAATGGACCGATCTCCATGAACAATGGACCGATCTCCATGAACAATGGATGGATCTCCACCTCCGATTAACGGATCTACATCCCCGATGGACCGATCTCCATGAACAATGGACCGATCTCCATGAACAATGGATGGATCTACACCTCCGATTAACGGATCTACATCCCTGAGGGACTGATCTCCATGACTGATGGACGGATCTCCGTGACTGATGGACGGATCTCCGTGACAGATGGACGGATCTCCGTGACAGATGGACGGATCTCCGTGACAGATGGACGGATCTCCGTGACCGATGGACGGATCTCTGTGACCGATGGACGGATCTCCGTGACCGATGGACGGATCTCCGTCACAGATGGACGGATCTCCGTGACCGATGGACGGATCTCCGTCACAGATGGACGGATCATTCACACGTGTGCAGACCTTTACAAAAGCAGATGTTAGCAGTTTGCTGGTCTGGAGAATTCAGGTGTGTTAACACAATGCAAAGGGGGAAAGATTTAAGCAACATTCTCTAAGAAAAAGACTATTACGTGCAAAGGCATGTATAACCATTTCCAAATAATTATGAATTCAACATTCTATAGCCTGAAAGACGATTGATGCGTAAAAACATACGTAAGCATACGTAAAAGCTTGGAAGCATGACTGAGGTTCATAAACCTGCATCTGAACAAACCAGCAGATTTCTAGAACAAAGTCCTCTGGACACATGAGACCAAAGTGGAGATGTTTGGTCTTCATGTCCAGCACCATGTTTGGAGAAAAGCACTTCATCACTGTGAAGCACGGTGGTGGAGGGGTGATGGTCTGGGCAGCAACAGGATCATGATCTCCTCATACACCATGAAGGTACACCACCTCCGTGTCCAGGAAAGAAAGTATTACTGCGAATGGGAACTACAAACTACTGAATCCCGAGAGAAGCAAGTATTGAAATGTTTTCTTTTTCTCTGGTTTTATTTTTGTTAACTAAATATAGTGAGGTTGTATTTGCACAATACTTTCTCCCACTGCGATCAGATGATTTTTAAAAAATATGTTTGGGATTGGGGGAAAAAAAAGATTGAAGGAGGGGTGCTAACTTTTGCATATGACTCCAGATGTGCAGTCAGTGTTGGCTTTAGTCTCCGTTTTCCCTGCAGGATGAAGAGCCAACTGGAGCCGTGAAAGACGTTTCAGATATTAGTCAGTGTCAGAAATTCACTGATAAAAGAGCCGCTCAATCACTGCAAATCACTTTTCAGGTTCCCCTGAAAGAGCTCAGGCCACAAGGACTGAAAACGTCTAAACCAATTCCCCACTTCTAAGAAAAACTCTGAGGGGTAAACGACAGCTTTGAGACCTTTTCCATTATGCTGCTGGGCCGAGAACCTGTCGCCGTTTCCAGCCTGTACCTGAGCGCGTTTCCGGCGTTCATTTAGCACGTTGGTCTCACCAGCTTGGAAAACTTTGACACCCGAGATGCAGTATTTGCTTAAACGGTAACGGCGCGGGCGGCCGGAGCGTCCTGGGGTGTCGGCATTGAGCGCTGCGGAACTGAATCGTGGGTTTTGTGAGTCGGGTTGTTTCTGTCAAAGCTAAATTGCAGCTATGTGGCTAGCGCTCACACGTGGGAGCGGAGCGAGCAGAAAGGAATCTGATTGGTTTTTTAAAGAACGGGAACAAGGAAGGCGTGTCAGAAGCGCCGCCGCGGAGCGGTATCGTAACGGCGCTGTCTGAGCTCGCGGCTACGGCCTCGCCGTGCTGCTTCGTGTTGAACCACAGGCCGCCATCTGACGTAGCAAGTCCACCAAATGTTGCGGTGGATAAATGCACATCGTGGCAGTGTTCCTTGTCGTTAATGTTCCACTTTGGCACGGCGAGAGGCACCAACTACCATCCCGACAGCATCAACTCGAGGGTCTGGCGGTTCCTCCAGTGGCGCCGGTGTTTTCTCTGCTGCGACTGCAACAAAACCGAGACAGAACCGCCCTCTTCCAGCTGCGCAGCTGGTTGTCAACGCTTGATCACGCTGCAAATATATCCCAGGTATAACCCTCGTATCGTAACATCCCCATTAACAGTTTTATTGTTACTTTGGAGAGGTTTTAAGTCTGAGTAGCCGTGATTCCAGCTAATTTTTATTCCTCCCGTTCACGTCTTTGACGGTTAGTTTGTTTTGGTCTGAAAGTCTCCCAGAGCTCCTGCTGACGCGACATCACATCCACATTCATCACAACAACATCCATCTGTTAGGACCAAGCTTCTTTTGGTGTTTTAAAAACCACCATGAAGAAATAAAACATGCAACAAAACACAGTACACACATTAATACACAGCTCCTCCTCATCGCCAGTTAGTCCTTAAAACAGTGAGTAGACATCTGTGTTTTTGTGTTTTGATGCTTACGAATAGCGATAAATGTGCACTTACCACTCTTCTTCTTCAACAACTCACAGATTCACATTGATGCTCATAGTTTTAGTTCCAGTGATTTTTAAAATATGGAAAGTTTCAAAGGAGGGATGAAGAACGCAGCGTGAAACACCAACATGCCACCAGCAAATTAAAAGCCACTCACACATTTGACTAACTATTTAATCCGAGCTTTTAGAAAGACAAATCTGCCCTCAAAACATCATGTGAGCTAAATGGATTATAGGTTTTTAGCCATTTGGTAACACAAGTCTGAAAATTAATAGGTACTTAAAACGTTCTTGTTAACTGCAGTTGGATTTTAATTACCGACAGATGCAGAAGAAACTGCCTTTGGATGCCGTTGGTGAGATGTACAACCAATCAGAGACAGGAATCCTGTAATGTAGGCGGAGCTACATCCAGGTTAGTGTCAACTAAAGTCATAAACGTAGCAACGTGGTATATATTGTTGGTTTTACAGTAATAACTTTTTGATCCAAGGCATTATTAGTGATGCACCTATCATTTGGATCTTGAGTGTTTGGATCTAGAACATTAATTAAAATTAACTCCATTGTCCATCCTCAGTATTGTAATCAGTATTACAAGCACTTGGGAAGTATTTTTGTCAAACTCCAGAAAACAGATGCGAGTTCAGGACTTTCAGTGTTTATCTGTAGAGCTGAAAACTTCAGATGTCTGAGTTCTGGTCCCGTGGAACTGACACTCAACAGCCATTGGCTCATCTGTGTTTGAGGGGCGGGGCTTATTGCTAGGTCAACTCTGCAGCCATCTGGGTTGTTTTGAATAGTGTTTGGAGGCCCCTGGATGATCCATCTAATTAAGGTTTTAGCTGAAATTTCAGACAATTGCTGATTCCTTCGAGAATGACTTATTATTTCTGCTGAAAACACTTTTCCTTCACTGTAAATGTCCTGTTTCAGATGAGTCTATATTATCACACACTCCTCAAACACACACACACGTGTTAGTGCAGGCAGGTAGTGTTGGTGACAAGCCTCCACGAAATCAGCAGTGTGTGTTAAAAGCCAGCATTAAGGTGGATTTCCGGGTTCTCCCGGGGGCTCAGGGTCTTACCACGCTTGGAGGGCTTACTGGACAAAGAGGGTGAGCGCTGAGAGCCATCTGAGAGCAGAGCACAGGTTGAGAAACACCGACCCAGCACCGTAGCCCTGCACTTCTTCATCTCGTGAGCCGACGGCCAACGTCAGCAGCACACTTCTCACTTACGACTGAATACGACTGAATTCCAGACACGTAAATGTTCGGCTCATTTTCCAGAGTCTTTTGGTGAAGTTATATGGAAATAGTCTTTATAGGCGTAAAGCTGAGCTTTTCTCCGTGTGTATAATTGATCAAGCTTTGTAATCAATAACGCCTTCAGTGATCTCAGTTTAATCTGACCCGGACGCGAGGACTCGTTCCATTCAAGGACAGCAGATATGAGTGACACTGGGTTTTTCCATCATTTTGTTGTGAAACCTGAACCTTTATAGTCTGAAAATACTTAGTAAGTAAAATCTCTGAGCAGACAGATTTATTTAACCTTTTATCTGGATTCATTTTAATCAGTGATGGCTCGTATAATCTTCCTCCGACCTGTTGAGGATTGCTCTTTAGATAGGCAAAGGTCAGAGGTTTGTCTCTGAAGGAAAAACGACAAACGTTTCTCTAATCTGATCAGCATTTTAACCCGGAGACTCTGAGAAAAAAGCAGAACATATATCGTTGCAGATGTGAGTTTGAATTCACCTGCTCATCTATCATCGTCAACCGTCAAAATCAAAACACACACACACACACACACACACACACACACACACACACACAGGGCCATCAGGGTCACACGGTTTGTTTGAGCTCTTAGACATGCATGCTGATCTTCTGAGGTCTGGACTCTGCTTTTCTGCTCAGTACCGTCGCTGCAGCAAACAGAGAGCATGCTCCACTGTGATCTGTGTCAGCTGACACACATCACCCAGAACCAGCAAACACGCTCACATCCCAGACAAAGTCGGCGTGCAGGCGTGCAGTGGGGCAGGCCAGTTCTGGCCCGCCCCCCAGGTTCTGGGTTTTCATTCAGCATGCAAGTAATTCGATCAAAGAGGCACTGGTGAAGCTGTGGATGACGAGCAGCAGGGTGGCATGAGGAGCAGAGATGTGGGTTATTGGCACATCTACACAGTGAAGGGGGAGTGGCTAAAGGTGTGTGCATGAAGCCTGATAACAGTTCCCATCAGTGGCGGCGGCTGGGATCAATAAACCCAAACTTCCTGCTAAAAGACTTCTAGCTTTAGATGCAATGTAGTGGAGGCTGACTGGGTGTTAGTTTCTGTGTCCGTGTGTGTGTTCATGTCTGTGGTTCCATGTGTAACGGTGTTTGTGTATCAGCTGTTGGGTTGTAGTTGCTCGTCTTCACCACCAGAGGGGACTATTATCAAGTAAATAACCACAGAAACACAACAGGGACAACACAGCGCCACACTAACAAAGACAACTGGAGGACAGTCACTTTCTTTTCTTCCATATTTTTTTTAAATTTCATCCGTCTTTACTGAGGCAGCCGCAAACCCGCGTCTACACTTCAAATACAGACGGAAACATCTATATCTCTCTCCGTCTTTGTGACAAAAACACTTTCAGCCCAGATGAAAGTGTTCGTCTGCACACACGTGCAGCTGAGCAAACACCCTGCGCCTGTGTGCGTGTGTGTGTGTGTGTGTGTGTGTTTGTGGGGGGTTCTGCTGAGTGGAATCATCTCTGTGGACGCTGTTGTGCACGCCGTGGAGTGCAGCAGGGACATGCACATGGGGATGCTGTGCACTAAAAGCAGTGTGTGGAGCTTAGCCGGTCCGAGCTGAGGTGGGCTGTGGTTGCGGCTGCACCGTGATGCCGGGTGGGAGGGAGGGGGTTGTAGGCGTGGGCGTGGCGGGTGGCGAGGAGCTTGACTTACCAGATATCTGAGGCTGGATGCCAGGCTGGTCACTGGAGCTGAGCAACTGCGCCTGGATGGTCTCCACCACACGCTTGAAACGCCGGCTGGGTCCTGAAGAGAAACGTTGAGTCTGGTTGTTACAGTCTGGTCCTGGACTCAACCCCAACTATCTGGGCTGTCGGCTGTAGTCTTAGGTATTGGCCACCTGATCAAGTCAAATTTAGAAGCCCAGATGCACGTGACCAGTTCAGCAGTCGCTGTTCCCTGATGGTGCGGTTACCTGAGAGCAGGGTGAAGGTGACTGAATAGATGCCGTTCTCCTTGGTGGCGCCGGTGCTCTCCGTGTACGTGATGTCCACCTGGAACTTGACGGGCTTCTGGAAAACCGTGGGACCAGCCGTGGACTTGTACTCTGCCCGGAAACTGGTCTGGGAGATGACGCTGTGGCTCAGACTGGGAATCTAGGGGCGAGGGGGGGAGGGGAGGGAATAACTGGAGTCAGCAACAACACAGGACTCGAGCGCCGGTTCAGACAGCAGCTGCCACAGATCTGACAGAGAGAGACGGCAGCAGTCGACCCGCTGACATGGATGTGTTGCATTTTAAGGCACCGTGGCGTTTTGCAGCGTCTGCACCTGACTTGACACTGACAACAAACCGAGGTCGTCCAACCGAACGCCCACTTTTAAATACATTTAAAAGCTTTTTAAATACTGACACGATAACTTGCTGTCATCATGTTACCAGCAACAGCTGCAGTCCCACCATGTGACCATCCCAGTGTTACCTCCACCTGTCTGTATGGATGTCTGTTGGAGACCTGCTGACATCCTGACCTGCAGTCCTCATCCATGTGGATCACCAACTATCCATAACACCCATATACACAGAAGTCTTAGTTCTGCTGCTGATGGATAATTATACTAATGTATCCTGTCTTGTACCTTTGACGGTGTGTCGGTGTCTCTTCTCTCTACTTCCTGTTCTACCTGCTGGTCTTCAGCAGGAGGGTCCCCCATTATGAGCCAGGTCCTAGTCCAGGTTTCTTCCCTCTTAAAGGGGAGTTTTTACCTGCCGTTGTTTATGTAATAAGTGATCGGGGTCATGTTCTGGTCTCTGGAAAGATCCTGGAGACAACTGGTGTTGTAATAGACGCTATAGAAATAAAATTGAATTGAATTGAACAGGTTGGACCTTCAGGACTGCTTTGTTCTTCGAAGCAAAGGTCCAACAAAATGCTGGAAACATTCTTCAGAGATCTTTATACATCAATGAGAAGATTTGTTACCTTGCTGAAGGTATCCATCAAAAAAGACGGGTGATAAAGTGATGAAACTGTGGCATTAAAATCATCGTCATTGGTACGAAGGAGCCTAAAAGTGCCAAGAAAGCACCTTCTACAGCAAAACACCACCAGCTTGAACTGAAACGAGGATGGATCCAAGTTTTCATGTTCCTTAAACAAATGTCTGACTCTGAAATCTGAGGGGAAGGTAGAACTTCCCTCATCAAACCACAAAACGTTTCTGCGTTTTTTCTGTTGTCTTCTGGTGGACTCGTGTGAACAGAAGCCTCAAGTCCCTGTTCTTGGCTGACGAGAACATCACCAGTGTGGTCTTCTAGGCCGTCTCCTTGGGCTTCCTTGGTTTTATAGAGTGGGTTCTGTTGTTTTTCTCTCACCTTAAACCCGTCTGACCAGTCTCCTCTGAACTCTGGTCTCAATAAAAACCAACAAGACCTTCTCATTCGGACGGGTCCACCCCACTGCACCGTGCTCCAGCGTGGAGATTGTGACCCGTCGTTGCAGCTGCCTGATGCAGAAGTGGTCCAGAATAAATGTCTGAGTAGAGCTCATGTGAACCGGTGAAACACGACAGTCGAGTAGGTAAAAAACATCCCTGATTATTATGAATAAATTCTTCTCTATATTGAATCTAATCTTACTGAAAAGAAATAAAAAGCTGATTTATTTCTGGATACTTCAGCCCTAATCTGACTTCATAACTGAAATATGTAATAATTAAAAATAAAAGACTTTTTCTTTGGCAGCTCACACAACAGATTTGTTTTTTTGGTAAACTGCTTTTGAATGTTTTATCTCCATCTGTCATATGTCATCTTTTATTTCCCGGTTTATATCTCTTTTAAATTTTTATCCCTTGTTTCAGGAATCATAATAAATAATAAAACAAAGACATGTTACCACCTTTTGTCTTATCAAAGTTGAAAAGTTTTCTGACACTTGACAAACGCAACAACCAGGTCCTTTAAAACCAAACTTATGTTTGTGAAAGAAAATCCACATGATTAAAGATGACGTTTGTGATGAACTGCTGATAAAGATGTGAACAGCTCATTGCTGTTTGGATGAGTGAACCTGAAGATGCTCCCTTAGGTCTCTGGTCTCTTCTGTTTCTAACAAAGAGAAAAGTGGACACCTGATGGGACACAGTTACAGGACACCACTGTGTCTCTGGTTGTCTCAACTCATCACAGATGTTACTCATTATTATTTAGTTCTTCATCAAAAACTGCGACTTTTTAAAGAACATAGGAGGAAAACTGAAAGAGACTCACAGAGAGGAAGGCATGGACGATGTCGGCCTTTATGGAGCTGAGAGGTTTATCTTTGATCACAATGAAGATCTGCTCCTCCTTTTCCAGGTTGATGAAGTTCCCAAACCACGACTTCTTAGCCAGTCTGCAGTTAAGAGAAGTGTTTTGTTTACCATGCCAAAAACCACATCATCATGATCAGAAAGATCCAAACATTCCAACACCTCCGGGACTAAGTCACACCGAGTAAGAAACCTTATAGTTTCTCTACCGACCACCAGATTCCAGATCCAGACCTGTGTTTCATGTACCGACCACTATGGTCTGGATCCAGACCTGCAGTTCCTTTACCGACCACCTTGGTCTGGATCCAGACCTGCAGTTCCTCTACCGACCACTATGGTCTGGATCCAGACCTGCAGTTCCTCTACCGACCACTATGGTCTGGATCCAGACCTGCAGTTCCTTTACCGACCACTATGGTCTGGATCCAGACCTGCAGTTCCTCTACCGACCACCTTGGTCTGGATCCAGACCTACAGTTCCTCTACCGACCACCTTGGTCTGGATCCAGACCTGCAGTTCCTCTACCGACCACCTTGGTCTGGATCCAGACCTGCAGTCCTAACAGAACAAGAATCAGTACAAACAAACATAAGTTCTCCTTGTGTCCCTCCCACCACAATTAGATCAAACCAAGCAGCAGCACAGCCAGAAGATCAGAGCTTCAGTCTGCTGCCAGATGAGGTTTAAAATCATACAACTGTGTTTGTTTACGTGAACATTACTCTGCTTTGTGAAGCTACAACCAGCAGAAATCGTTTTTACCGAGCACCAGCCAGACTCGGCTCATTAGGACCTACTTTTAGCCGTATTTGCCTTAAAACGACAGCAGCTTTACAGAAGGTTAATAGTGACTTATTTTGTGAACAGTTTCATAGGGCGCCTTTAATGATGCTATTGTTCTACAAAAGTGCAGCACGCAGCTTTCAACACCAATTAAAAGCATTGCTTTGGTTTGGGACTCATTTCATAAGCAGTTTTATCCGAGTTTACAGCTGCAGTGAAACCGGTTCACAAACGGCCACCTGAATTAAAAACATGCTGAAGGTGTGGAAGTGTGTCGCAGTGTTACTCACTCTGGAGACGAGTCGGGGGTGAGGCTGGACATGTCCTCCTGGGTGGGAACTGTGGGTGCAAGCAGAAGTCAGAGATCCTGCTGTGTGTCTTCCAGACGAGGACAAACGCTCGCAAGTCACTGATGTGCTCTCTTTCATGGAAGCGTATCAACTAACGCGTGATACTAACAGCTGCTGAAGGGAGGTGCCGTGTTGCTTTGGCAGCCTCTCTGATGCAACTGAAACATCCGTCACCGTGGTATGAAACTCTGCCCTCAATCTAGTTCAGTGTGCTGTGATTTCACGGCTCTATTACAGGAGCGTGCAGAAAACTTCTAAACCAACACAAGAATGAAAAAAACTGCTCCACGCTGTAATGAGGTAGTTATGTTCTTTATGAAGCTGCAGATTGTCATGATAAGGTTGGCTGCAGGTGCTCTGCACACAGCCGTTACGAGCGTGGAGAGGATTTGTAATTTCCCCGAAGCTACAAGGATGCAGAACCACATGGCGAAATCGATTACAGACAGATAAGAAAGATATCAAAATCTGACCTGACTTGATTATTAATCTTAATTTGGCGCACCCCGTCTCCTCCCCCTCACCTTGCATTTTCCGGCGATGGAAGCGTGGTGAGCCCAGGAAGCTGTTCTTGATGGAATTGAGGCGCGTCCTCCAGGGCATTCCTCCGATGGAGGGGCTGGGTGGTGGCGTCGGGCTGGGTGTGCCGGCTGGGCTGTCCTTGGGCGTGTGCACGGGCGTGCCTTTGGGGGTGGGGAGAGGGCTCCCTCTGGGGGAGGGGTGGGGGGTCACCTGCGTGATGGGGACAGATTTGCCGTTGTGGTCAGGGTACAGGTGGGGACGGCGGAGGGGCGACATAGGGGGCACCGGGCAGAGGGGGATCGACAGCTTAGGGGGAACGGTGAGGGGAGGGTGGCGTCTCACCCGGGGGCTGTTGGGAATGCAGGGAGCCAGAGGCTGGCAGGGTGTGGACGGCTCAGATTTGGGGGTGCCAGGTGTCTGGGCGGTGTTAGGGAGTGGGTTGGATCTGGTGGTCTGCAGGGGCTTCTCAGAAACTTTGGGCTTGGCAGGGAGGGTCTGCGTACGGGGGTGCATGATGGGGGACCCCATCTTTGGCTGGAAGGAGTTGGGTGTGCGTGGCCCCACCCCATTGAGGCGAACCCCAGGGGAGTGTGTGGGGCTGCAGTTGGGGGACTGACAGAGGTCTGGGGACTGGGGCGGGACGAAAAACCGCCGGTTGGGCTGTGATCGGCCATGCACACGACAGCAGGATCAGCCAATGAGAAAGCAGCAGCAACACCACAGCCCAAAAACGGTTCATTCCCAAGAAAAACAAATAAAACCAAATAAAATGAACGGCAGCAAATGAATTAGGAGCACACGGGTGGAGAAGTGGAGCAGGCAGGGAGTGGTGAAAGTGCATGAAAGAAAGAAAAACAGAACATGCCATTAGCAGAGTGATTAGCCAATCAGGAAGCAGCAGTGGAGCATTCATGATGCGCTGACGGCAGGGATGCACCGAGTCCAAGTGTGGTACGCTGGGAACTTTCCCACGTGTGACCTGGCATCCCATAATCCACATTTGATTTGAAACTTCTGCTGACTTGGTTCAGATCTACAGAAAAGCATTCGATTCACTCCTGGGGATGAATCAGCAACTTTACAGCCGCACAAAGGAGGTTTTGATTTCACGGTCAACTATCAGCGTCGGTTTCACTCAAAGGAATGTTTAATAGTTTTTTCAGGGTGTCTTCTAGCTCTGCGTTGCCTACATTCACCAAAATGAACTTTCATCTCAGTTGTTTTTGACAACAACGATGAAGCTCACAGAGCTACAGTGGACCACGGACGGATGTAGGGATTTACAAAAAAACCGGAGCATAAGCCGGGCTTTAAACTCCACCCCTGCAGGGCGATCCTCTGAGCTAAAAAGTGCAAAAGTTCCTTTGTGCTGCTTTAAAATCCTGCAGAGGGCCAATGCTTACTGTACTTTAGATTTATTTCAAATCTAGTGAGATGTTTATTTAAAAATGTAGGAAAAGTAAACTGTTCAAACAAATATTGGAGAGAAATCTGCAAACGTGGACGGCCGCGGTACGCTGGTGGGGAGTCTCGGTCCTCTAGGTCATCCACAACTCTCAAAGCCTTCAAACAAGGAGACTGGACGTCCTTTTCTTTAGTTCTTAAAGACGTTTCACCGTCTAGTGACAAACTGATGAAGTTTACAGGATAAAAGGTGAAATGTCATCAAGAGAAAAAAAGAAAGTGCAGTTGCCTTGTTTCAGGTCTTCGAGCACAAAGATCTACAATGAAGCAGAAATCTTATTTTCCTTACAATGTTACAACCAAACCAAGGACCTGATTCAGCATCAGATTTCCGACATCGGTGCATCCCTCATATCCGAATGCTGTGACCCAGCTCAAAAGCTAACAGGTTTAGCTTCACCCTCCACCTGGGAAAGCAGCCAGAGAGCATGCCCAGAACTGTGGGATGAATGAGCACATCTCTGAGGAGGCAAACCACTGGACAAGACCTCAGTGGGTCTGAAACCAGGCCGAACAGGGTCGTCCGGTCTGGTCTGTCTGGTCTAGTCCGTCCGGGTCTGTCCAGTCTGTCTAGTCCGGTCCGGTTGGCCCGTCCGGTCCGGTCTGTCCGGTCCAGTCTGTTTAGCCTGGGCCGGTCGGTTGGTCCGGGTCTGTCCAGTCTGTCTAGTCCAGTCTGTCCAGTCTGTCTAGTCCGGTCCGGTCCGGTTGGTTCGGTCTGTCTAGTCCGTCTAGTCTGGTCTGTCCAATCTGTCTAGTCCGGTCCGGTCGGTCCATAAGGTCCGGTCTGTCCAGTCTGTCTAGTTCGGTCCGGTTGGCCCGTCCGGTTCGGTCTGTCCGGTCCAGTCTGTATAGTCCGGTCCGGTCCGGTTGGTTCAGTCTGTCTAGTCCGTCTAGTCCGGTCTGTCCAATCTGTCTAGTCCGGTCCGGTCGGTTCATAAGGTCCGGTCTGTCCAGTCTGTCTAGTTCGGTCCGGTTGGCCCGTCCGGTTCGGTCTGTCCGGTCCAGTCTGTCTAGTCCGGTCCGGTCCGGTTGGTTCAGTCCGTCTAGTCCGGTCTGTCCAATCTGTCTAGTCCGGTCTGGTCGGTTCATAAGGTCCGGTCTGTCCAGTCTGTCTAGTTCGGTCCGGTTGGCCCGTCCGTTCTGTCCGTCCGGTCTCAGAGGAACATTGGAACGTTTTTACAGTACACACACATTCTTGTGCCCTGTGCGAACACTGCTTTTACCCGATTTAAGAAGCTGTCACATTTGATAATTTATTTTAAAAGGTTTGTAGTTTTGTTACGAGGAAAGAACTAGTTGGATGAACAAAATGCTGAGACACTGCAGATCGAACCCCAAACATCTCATCATGTTGTTTTCTTTAAAAGTCTACAAACCGAGGGCTTCAACATGGACGTAAAATATCTATTTAACAACTTCAGGGACTAAAATAAGATCCTGAACACTTTTTATGTGCAGCTGAGCACATTGTTATTCCTCCGTATCGAGCAGGACTCCTGTTTCAGGTCAGTTAGAATGATGTATTTTTGTCTTTAAATAAAAAAAAATGTTCTTGCTTCATTTAAAGTACACACACCTAGTTAATATTTGGTAGAACTGCTTTTAATCCATTTATCCTGGTCCCCTGCCAGAACTGGTGGGTCTGACAATTTTTGTCTTGACGTAAGGTAAAGTATGTCCAGTTCTTTCACGCCGTTGTCCTTAAGTCCTACACAGCTAATCTGGAGCTATGTTTGGAGTCATTGTCTCGTGATATAACTTTGATATGTCCACAGAAACTTGTTTGGTGAAGTCCACCAGTTCCTCCTGGAGAAAACCAGCCCCACACATGTAGACCATATCCACCGTGCTTCACAGTTGGGATGTTGTCCTGAGGCTCTCAGAGTTCTTTGTTTTGATGCAGAGCTGCAAACTGTGATTTTTTCTGGTTTATGGTGGTTTAGCAGCAGTTGGGTTCTATCTGCTATGTAGCTTTTTGGCTCATGCCAGCATCTTCAAAGTAACTTTTGTTATCATCCAGGGTTTAACTGCACATTTGACAACAATCCAATTTTAAATTTTATCTATACATGAACCAGACTTGTGAACCAGGTCCTGAAGGTTGTTTTTGTCATGAGGCCCTTGAGTTTGAAGGCATCTCTTAAAACATCTACGTATGTTCCCCTCACAGGAATCCTCATGCGTCTTCGGGGTGTTTCACACCACAGTCACTTTAATCTATGTAAAGTCACAATAACTAACTGACCTAAAAGAGAAAAGTTTTACGACCTTGCAGTGATACATGGAGGAAAAACAAAAAAGTCTGACTTTTTTTTGTTAACGACAAACTTCTGGGCACAAACTTTAGATCAGCAGGATTCTGCATTAATAGTGTTTAGAAGTTGGAAGAGTAAAGTAATGTTCTTACAGGTTTGGTGACCTTCATTCATTACCTTCTAAACAGCAGCTACCCACTAAAATCTGCTGCCTCTTCAGTTTGCAGTCTGATAAGCAGAAAAAGAATGTGCTGCGCTGACAGATGAAACAATAGCGTTCATTATGAAGATAGAAAATGTTTGATGATGTGCAGCCTGTGTCTTTGCTGAGAGTAACAGTACAATGCACTGCACCGAGAAGTTAAGCTCTCCGTCTCCCCCGACCAGTGTTTCCCAATCACAGTCCTCGTGTACTCCTGTCCTGCATGTTTTAGATGTTCCCCTGCTTCAACACAACCCTGATGGACGTGGTTGTGTCATTATCAGACTTGTACAGACCTTGAAGAACCTCATAATGACCTTTATTAGAATCAGGTGTGTTGATGCAAGGAGAAGTGTAAAACGTGCAGGGCCGGGGTACACGAGGACCGGAGTTGGGAACACTGCTCTAACCTGCAGCTGAAAACGCAGCGAGTCTGTTCGAGGTGGAAGTTCATCACCGGATCTCATCGGGAGTTATGCCTTGGACCTCCACTGGATCTAGTCTCGTTTCATCTTAAGCTCCGTGTGACGTGCGTTCCATACGTGTGACGTACGTTACAAGCTGTTGCATTTTAGTTAATTAGATTATCATTCATCAAGTCTGCAGAAATCTACTGTCATCAAAGGAAAACTGGCGCTACATCCAACGGGCTTACGATGAAGTCCACGGCAGCTGATGAGAGGTGAACGGACATCTGAGTGTGTAACGGCATGCCAGCAGAGCCAGCCAGCAGGATGCATTGTGGGAAACCAGTCGGTGTGTGGGAGGGACGGAAACTCACCCTGGGACTGCTGAGAGGACTGGTGGACAGCCCGGAGGACGCCCCGCTGATCGACCGCGACCTGCACACACAAAGTCACATTGCTGCTCAAAAAGGACACGACAAGACGGAGGACACATGGACATGGACATGCACGCACGCACGCACAGGACGAACGGAGCTGTTCCACACATCTCGCCTCTTCTTTTCTTGTTAACTCTCATTAGTCCGACCTTCAGAGGAGCATCAGTCGCTCTGGACATGTTTGGTCATGTGAGAAACACATGACCTGGAACACACAAACCAAACCTGGTAAAGACATTAACCCTACGTTCACTACCCTAGTTGTTTTATTTTAAACTAATCATTTAAAAAACTGCTTACTCCTGTTCATGATGACGGGCATCTGCCGGAGTCTGGCCCAGCTCTGAATGAGAGGCAGGTAGACTCTGGTCAACGGACCATCAGCACACACGAACAATTCACCAGTTCACCTGACAGACATGTTTTCATATTTCAGACAAGGTCAAAGTCACGTTTATTGTCAATTCTGTCACATGTGAAGTATATACAGAGAATCCAAATTACATCACTCCCAAACCCTCGCTGCTACACAAATAAATGACTCTAAACACAAATCTAAAAGAAACAAGTAATAACATGATGCTGAGTTAAGGAACCAAGGGCAATAAAATTACAATAAAAAGAATACAATGGCAGTATGATGATGGACATTATTGTTATGATGAACTGTATTTTTATAAAGACAGTGAAATGTACAACAGTCCTCCAGGTGTTCAGCTGATCGGTCTGGTATAAGACATCATGTCTGTTGTGTTGTTGGTTTCACTAACGGACCACCGTGGCGGGTTCTGGGTCGAAGCTCGGCTACTCAACAGACAGGTTGTGCTACTTGTGTGTCGGGTAAACACAGCAATTATTTCAGATTTTGGACCAAACGACATGTAAAACAGGACGTCCTGCCGTCAATGTTCACCAGCCGCTCCACAGCTCCTCCGGTGTGGATCAGCTGTCGGGAGCCACGATGGATCATTTCAAGAACCTTCCACGTGGAAGTCTGCTGAGACCTGCAGCCAGTCATTTCTCAACGGCGCCAAGATCAAATCCAGCAGCTCTGCTGGTCCTGGTTCAATGCTGGTCCTGGTTCCAGCTCCGCTAGTCTTGGTTCAATGCTGGTCCTGGTTCCAGCTCAACTAGTCCTGGTTTCACGCTAGTCCTGGTTCCAGCTCCACCAGTCCTGGTTCCAGCACCACTAGTCCTGGTTCCAGCTCCACTAGTCCTGGTTCCAGCTCCACTAGTCCTGGTTCCAGCTCCACTAATCCTGGTTCCATGGTAGTCCTGGTTTCAGTTCTTCCAATCCTGGTTCCAGCTCCACTAGTCCTGGTTTCAGTTCTTCCAATCCTGGTTCCAGCTCCACTAATCCTGGTTCCATGGTAGTCCTGGTTTCAGTTCTTCCAATCCTGGTTGCAGCTCCACCAGTCCTGGTTTTAGGGATGCTGGTCCTGGTTTCAGATGTTTCAGTACTCAGCCAATATAAATTAGCTAAGTGTGATTGACATAATGTAACCGGGATAACTTATATCTTATGTTATAATAGCACCAAATCTGTTCAAGTGTTATCATACCTGAGGGATCTCTAACACACTGCTGCATTACACTCCAAGTCATGGCCCCGCCTTCCTTCTTCTTCTTCTTTTGACCCTCCTATATATCCCAGAGGCAACTGTTCCCCTTCCCTTTTGTATGACCTCCTGTTAGAGAGGTGGGTTCTATCATCCTTAAATCATTTTATCCCAATCCATCCTATTGTTTAATATCCCTTTTGGTGTTCATTTTTACTTGTATAATCACAACAACCTATATGTATAACTTGTGCTGTGATGGTTACGGGGTATGGATGGGTTAGGAGAGATAATTGGGGGATTTACTGTTTGAGCTTAAGTTTTGGTTTGTTTTGTTTGCATAGGAACTGGAGTGGGCAGGATCACAGCGTGTTGTTTTTCTGTTTGTTTGTTCCCAGAAATAAACGGAGGCTTCTCTCCAATAGTAACGCCGTGTCACGCCATATAATTAACCAGCACAACGCAGAAAGCGACCGGTTACAATAAGTCGGGTGTGTTCCAGCTTCCAAAGAAAACGACTCTTCAAAAGCATCTCCCGAAAACCTTTGGATGACATCCCTCCACCACTCGCCCACCCTAAACCAGAAAACACGCCCCAAGTGCCACATCCCCTCCCCCTCCTAATGTAAGCTTCCCCTTGTTGGTGGTTGGCTGGAGTTTGAGGGGCTGCCCGAGTCTGGACTGAGAATGTTTTTTGTTTTTTTGTGTTCTTACAACACGGGCGGCTCGATGATGTTCACTGAATGTGATAAAAAGGGTTTATGATTCACATACCCAACCTTTAATAAACTAAATTTCTCACTAAAGAATGACCAATGCATAGATGGGAACTAGACTTCAGTATTAATGGGACTGTGGCTCAAATAGGACAAGATGTTTATCAAGCACTTTTTTGACACAACGAAGGCGTAAAAGCAGAGAAGCAGAAGATGAAATTACGACACGGGGTTTGAAAGATGTGTTTAAGAGCTGCGCTGCTGAAAACGGGGCGTCGTAGTCTGAATCTGATCTGCCAACAACATCCTCCGTTGATGTCACAATTAATAAAAAGTTCAGAAACATCAGCTTTTTATACACACACAGAAATCAAATGCAAAATTCATTAGCGTTCCCGCTTTTCTTCTCCTCATGAGCTTTTTCATTTTTCATTTACGTGTCATTAACTTTTCATATTCCCTTTCTTTTCCACCTCACTTTTCCCAACTGTCGTTTTACACACACACACACACACACACACACACACACACACACACACACACAATGCAGACCTGCTAATGTCTTTGAGGACATTTGGATTTAATTGTTCATGAACAATTTGACTTTATGGGCGTTAAAAATTAAAACAGTAAATCATAATTAAATATTCTTGGACTCAACTAGACACACACACACACGGCAGACGCCATTATTGTCATTAAATTGTCTTCAGCAGCTGGGTCTTTGAGTGAGACGGGTCTTTCCGCTCCGACCCTCGGGGGTGGCGGCGTCGGTGCTTCTGAGCTTCTCTATAACTCTGCTGTAAACATTTCTACTTCGCCGAGCATTGTTTGTTGCTGATTAAAGTTACAAAAAAGACTAAAAAAACTAAAAAAATGTTTTGCTCATAACAGAGCGGTTTTTCAACTCGTTTAAACAGGATGAAACCCATTAAAACCAGATAAAACTCATAAAAACCAGATGGAAACCCATTTGAACCGGAAGGAAACCTGTTCCCGGATCAAACCCATTAAGTCCGGATCAAACCCATTAAGTCCGGATTAAACCCATTAAGTCCGGATTAAAGCCATATAAACCACATAAAATATTGATTTAAAAAAAAAAAAAAAAAAAAAAAAAAACATTAAAATTGAGTTTGTCCTAATTTATAAAATGAAAATACATTTTTATTTTACATATATCTGCTTACACTTTAATTTGTGGATTTCTATATTTCAAATAAAAAATTTTTTAAATGACGATAACAATACTTTTATTTGTTAGTTAGAAATGAAAACAAACGCGAAGCAGCTCCAGAATAGAGCTGAACCTTCATTTGTCACAATGGATACCGTCTTCTTTTCTTTTAAGGATTCATTTTTGCATCTGTGAACATAGCACTTATGTCAAAAAGCTCCAGTTTTGTCTCATATGTCCAAAGGACTTGTTGATTATGTTCATCCAACAGGGGAGTCCTCCTCAGTGCTCCACTTTGGTTCCAACACTGATGATGCTGACCTGACACAAGTTGTTCTGGCCTCTTTGGTTTCCTTTCATATTATTCGTCTCTTCAGTTCGTCCTCAGTTGTCCCCTTGTATCCACTTCCAGGGAGGTTGTCTACAGTCCTGTGGAGCCTAAACTTCTACTGCTGGTCTAGAAGGTTCTTCCTGATGTTCTCGAACAACTGTCTCCTTTACGTTCTCTGGTCCATGCTCAGTGTGGTGAACACACGGATACCAAACAGCTGGGGGACCACTATAAACCCTTTAAATAGTCAAACTGACTTTAGTTAAATTATTAACAATCCTTTCTAGGGATACCTACTAGTTTTTCCAGTAATGACAACGTGTGTCTGTGAGCACTATGGAAAACATCTGTATATTGACACTGATATAAGACACATTTCCTGTTTACTTTGTACACATGGTGCCCCGAAGTGTCACTTCAGACAACGGCATTTATAAACTTCTATGACACTTGTGCTGGTCACCACCAAACTCTAGTTTTACATGTTTAGAGACATAGGATGGACACTAATCGTCGCTGGTCTGGTTTCAGGACTGGTTTCAGAAATGTCCAACTTAAACATTTTCTAACTTAAAATTGGCGCATGGATCGGGATCTCTGTCAGGTGCTGACGTGTCCTGGTTCAGGACTCTAAACAACTGAGCCACCAGAGGGTCGATGAAGGAAAGGCTGAAAGAAGCTGGCTGTGTGTAATAATGACCTAAGAATACACGAACTGGGCTGAGAAAAGCTGCAGTGGTGAAACGAGCTCCAGAATGGTGAGACCAGATCACCAACGTGTCTCTCAGACCCGAAACATCCAAAACATCCTCATTACAAGTGTAAAACTGAAACTACATCCCAAACCAGTCAGCTTTCTGATGTATTTTCTGTCACCACAAGCTGAGCCTCCAGAGGAAAAGCAAAATCCCCAAAGTGGATATATCGTTTGTGCTGACTGTGTAAAGGTCCATGGGTGTTTAGGTTCTGCTGGTCCAAAAGCGCCTCGTAGGTGCTCATAATCAGAGTGGATGTTTCTGCCGCACTGACTAACACTGGAGAGGTGTTGAAGAGCTGCCAGCCTGCAGCGGCGCTCCATTAATGACGCGGCGAGACTCTCCACACCCTCAGGCACTTCGGAAAAGGAGCGCCGATTAACATGCAGCTCATTATCTGTGACACCCATCCGGTCCAAAAACCAGGACGCCGCAGCCGGCAGGTCTTTGAAGACACTAAATTGATTCCTGGTCCATCGTTGGCATGTGTGTGGAAGACGCAACAAGCCGAATTTGCTGGATCTCCCCAGTTAGACGATGAGTGAGATAAAGGGCTACTGAGTGTGGCGGGGAGCCTCATTTCCATCTGCATTCCTGCCAATTAATTTTTGCTCATCTCCATCCGAGCGCACATCCAAACATAAACCGTCTTTTTCTTTCCTGCTCCTTTTTGCACGCTGCAGGGTCAACCACACAGACAAGCTGCAACTGTGATAAACTAAGATGTTAGGAGGGTAGAAAGTGAAGGAGGGAAGGAGGCAGAGTCAGAGCAGGAGGACAGATGACCGAACACTCCTGCTGGCAGGAGAACATTCGACCAGGAAGTTGGCACTCAGCACCCAGCTCCTCCTCTCACAGACGAGAGGCAGGTTTGACATCAGCGTAACTGCTTCTAGTTCTGAGTTTCCGTCTGCATCTGTGATGCCCGACTCTGCTGGACGACAGGTTTGTGAAGGGAAAACAAGCGTGTAAAACGTTTCATTAAAGATCATTTACATACAGGAGCAAGTGCTACTGACCCACCAAACAATAACTGGTGAACGACGACGTCTGGATCACAAATCTTACAGCAAACATGAGCAGCACGTCGCTCCTTTTTCCCTCTGTGGATGCAGTTTTCTTTTCTGTTATTCTTTTGATTTTTTTCAAGACATGAGGTGCTGCAGTGACATGACAATACAGGACAACAGAGGACAAGACGTGGTGTTACTTCTGTGTCGTTTTGCTGTAGGTTTCTTGTGTTTGGGATGTTTGTCCTGGTGCAGGACAGAATTTCACCTCAGTTTAAAGGGTCTTCCAATGCTCAACGTTTGAAACTGAAACCGAGATGGACGGATCTTTTTATCCCTACCCTGGGCTTCTCCGGAAGCCGTGGAGGGCAGCAGATGACATTAGCAGATGCAAAACAAAGCAGCAGGAGTGGGACCGGAGACGTGAGATGGTGCAGCGTCCGCATGTGGTGTACCTCTGCACAGGTTACTGTGAAGGAGCACTTGGGCATCCCAGATGTTGACATACTGACATATTAATGTCAAAAAAGCCATTTAAGATGCTTACTGAGATGTCTATCCATCCCTCCTTCCATACCTCCACCCATCCATGCTAATCTGGATTTATGTTGCTGGGAAAGCAGCCAAAGCAGAGAGGCCTGGACCTCCTTCGCTGGAGCCACTTCTTACAGCTCAGCCAGGACGACACCAAGACAGTCTAGGCCAGTCTTGTCTTTTATCTCAGCTCTCACTTCACCACAGTAACCGGTAGTGAGTCCACATATCTGCTGATGCTGCACCTTGAGGCAGCACCTCACTCCCACCCAAGCGAACATCCAAGTCTTTTATGACTGAGGACCATGGTCTCAGATTCAGAGGTACTGATTTGCTTCCTTGCTGCTTCACACCTGCCTTTAACCTTCTCCAGTGAGAGCTGAAGGTGCCTACCTGATGAAGCCAGCAGGGCCGCATCATCTGCACACACAGATGGAATCCTGACACCACCATAGTGGATGCTTTGTAGAGCAGTAACAACTGTCTTGAATTTTTCCACTTGAATTTTCTTTTTCATTCTGAAATGACGAGCTCTGAATGATATGAAAATCCCCTTCTCTTTTCTAAGCTCACTGCTGACATCTGTCCTCCTTGGCGTAGTGTTCACACACACATCTGAATGCTCCACAGAAACAATCTGATAAAAAGAGATGCTGACAATAAACCAATCAAGAGTATTCGGTTATCAGCAGCCAGCTGCTTTTTGGGTGTGTTTTTGTAGTAAATAACGATAATTTAGGATGTTTTTGTTGTTCATCTGAGGTTAAATTTATTAATTTATCAGCTGGTCATTACTAGATAAATTTAGATTAAAACCTTAGAATTAAAACTGGATGGATTTTCTTGGTCATTAAAATTTTCACCAACATAAGAAGCCACATTTAAAAAGTAACATGCTAAAAACACACGAAGAACTTGAAATAAACACAAACACAACACAAAACACAGCACATGGACGGAGACTGACGGAGACTGACGGAGACTGACGGAGCAGACAGTACCTTTCCTCCTTGCTGCAGTTAGAGTTTGTGATATCCAAGCTTTTACTGAAAACAGATTTGCTAAAAAAAATTCAAAGAAAAATAATAAAAGGGAGGCAGACAGAAAATCAAGAGACAAAAAAAGGAAGTCACAAATGGGAAATCTGGAGTTCAGCATGCAAGATAGTACTCAAAAGTACAAACTCAAACACTCGGGACACTTTAAGACTATAAAGATAAAAAAAACAACACAAATCACCTTGAGATTAAGACCAACAGCAGAACTCATAAACATGCAGACAGAACAGAGAGAAGCACGTTCATGCTCCAGGAGATGATTTCAGGTTTGTCTCCACATGCTCCGTCACGGCTGCAAAGTCACTATTAAGACTACATGCACGTCACCATGACGACTAGGGATCCAAGGTTTGTGTTTAAAAGAACGCTCTGGTCTGGTATTGGTTCTGGTCTGGTATTGGATCTGGTCTGGTATTGGTTCTAATCTGGTATTAGATCTGGTCTGGTATTGGTTCTAGACTGGTATTAAATCTGGTCTGGTATTGGATCTGTTCTGGTATTGGTTCTAATCTGGTATTAAATCTGGTCTGGTATTGGATCTGGTCTGGTATTGGATCTGGTCTGGTATTGGTTCTAGACTGGTATTAAATCTGGTCTGGTATTGGATCTGTTCTGGTATTGGATCTGGTCTGGTATTGGTTCTAATGTGGTATTGGTTCTAATATGGTATTAGATCTGGTCTGGTATTGGTTCTAGACTGGTATTAAATCTGGTCTGGTATTGGATCTGTTCTGGTATTGGATCTGGTCTGGTATTGGATCTGGTCTGGTATTGGTTGTAATCTGGTATTGGTTCTAATCTGGTATTAGATCTGGTCTGGTATTGGTTCTAGACTGGTATTAAATCTGGTCTGGTATTGGTTCTAGTCTGGTATTGGATCTGTTCTGGTATTGGTTCTAATCTGGTATTAGATCTGGTCTGGTATTGGATCTGGTCTGGTATTGGATCTGGTCTGGTATTGGTTCTAATCTGGTATTAGATCTGGGCTGGTATTGGATCTGTTCTGGTATTGGTTCTAGTCTGGTATTGGATCTGGTCTGGTATTGGATCTGGTCTGGTATTGGTTGTAGACTGGTATTAAATCTGGTCTGGTATTGGATCTGGTCTGGTATTGGTTCTAGACTGGTATTAAATCTGGTCTGGTATTGGTTCTAGTCTGGTATTGGATCTGGTCTGGTATTGGTTCTAGACTGGTATTAAATCTGGTCTGGTATTGGATCTGGTCTGGTATTGGTTCTAGACTGGTATTAAATCTGGTCTGGTATTGGTTCTAGTCTGGTATTGGATCTGTTCTGGTATTGGTTCTAATCTGGCATTAGATCGGGTCTGGTATTGGATCTGGTCTGGTATTGGATCTGGTCTGGTATTGGTTCTAATCTGGTATTGGTTCTAGTCTGGTATTGGTTCAGGTTCTAATTCAGCTTTAAAAGGTGAAAGACAAAATATGAAGGTGAAGTTTAGTTCATGGTTATTCATAATACTAGCTATCGTTGAATACTATCAACGATGCAACAGGGATTTCTTCAGACTCCGTCTCAGATCGTCCTCTATCTGTTCACCTGATTGTCCTCCTGCTGGTTCTCCTGGTCGTCCTGCTGCTTGTTCCCTTTCTAGTCCTTAATTAGGCTGATTCTACTGATTGTCCTCCTGCTCTTTCTCCTGCTTGTCTCCTCCTGATCATCCTCCCCATTGTCCTTCTGCTAGTCCTACAGATCGTCCTTCGATTGCACTCTATCTCGTCCTCCAGCTGGTTCTCCTGACCATCCTCTACCTCATCCTCATGCTTGTCCCACCGATCGTCTTCGTCCAGACTGAAGGACGTCTTCAGTGGGGATTTCGGCTTGAAAGCAAATGATTTCCCAGTTAAAAAGCCGGTGGGTTAAGGACGGTGAGGATTGTGAAGCATGTCAAGGCGGGTTCTCGGCTCTAACTGCAGACCTTCACAGAGCCGTCAGCTGATTACATCATCCATTACCTGTTGCATCACTTCTGCTTCATTAGCAGGGATACTACTTCTCTGGATTTAATGCGAGCGTAAAAAAAAAAAAAATACAAAACCTGTTGAAACAACGATTACTTCATCAACTGAAGCGATCAAACATTTTGATCAGGGAAATCATGGCCTGTTTATTAACCGTCTTTCACCAGAGAAAGTTTCTTTTTCCCTCCGTTTCTTCATCTATTTTTTTAGTTTCTGATGCCCTTCAGCGCGTCTACGCTGGGATGCTTCTCGTCCTCTTTGACCGCATGCCTCATGCACACTCTGCTCACACAAACCTGAGACTTTCATTCATGCACTTCACGGCTGTAACCACGTTCCAGCAGAGCTACGGTTAGACCGGGTTAATGCCAGGCCTCGCGTGAAGCGCGCTGCACATCCTGAACCCACGGAGACGGGAACAACGTCATGTATTTAACAGCAGTTCAGTGAAGTAGGGAAAGACCTACAGCTGTGGAGAAAGCTGACATGAACCTGACAGAGGTCAGCCAGGAGAAGGACTGAACTGAGGCGCCGTGTCCGGATGAGACACCTCCAGAAAAAATAAAATAACATCTGGCCACATTTGGTTTAGAGCTGCTGAGCTGTACCTCCTTCCCTTTCTTCCTGAACTGTTCTTAAATACATAATTTATCATAAATGATAATTACAAACAGTGCAGCCATGTGGAAACAATCCTATGCTTTTATTTTGTTTCCTTAAAGACACAATAAAAATGATCTGATCATGTTGAGTCTAGGTGTTAGACTATGATGTCACAATTCCAGACTAACAATAACATATTAGCTTTTTTCAATGTGCTGTTATTGATTGAACAAAAATTGAAGCCAAAAACCAACAAAAAACATGGGCAATCCCAAGTACCCCCCCTACAGCTTCCATAAGATTTAAAATGCTGCGTAACAGTCAAGTACTGCTAATTGATGAGCCTCGATTAATCAATCATTAGCAGATGTTTGGTTGGTTTGATGATCTGGAGTATTCAAGTGTGTGTTAAGAAAATGCCAAAAGGGAAAGACATAAGAAATGGTCTTAGACAAGCAACTGTTGCTGCATGAATCTAGGAAAGGTTATTAAACAATTTTCCAACAATTTGAGTTTAATATTCTACAGCAAAAAAAGGTTATTGACAAGTTTAAAACATTCATGATAGTCAATCTTCTCAGGAGTGACCATCCCTGCAGATTTACCCCAACATCAGAGCGATCCGAAGAGAGCAACTAGAGTCTACCGGCCTCACCTAGCATGCTGGATGTAAAAAAAATAAAAATAAAAAGTCCATGATATCATGACATGAACTAAATCCAGCCGCTAAATCCTTCTTCCAGGTTCTCAGTCTTTCTCACATAGATTATTTTCCAAAATCAGCCCTAATTACAATTTTCCACCCCCCAATATTGTGCTTTTAATTTATAATGCATTTTTTTCTTTTTAAATAAAACCTAATGGATGATTTTTATTCTAACACAATAGTACATACATTTAGTACAAAAAAAAAAAAAAAAAAAAAAAAAAATGTTCTTATAAATGAGGCATCTTTGTTTTAAGTCTTGCATATTTTAATAAAGACTAATAATAATGTAACTAATGCTTGTTTTTAGTTGAAATATGTTGAAAGTTGAAATTACTGACAAAGCAATGAGGGTTACACAAATCTTTAAGTAGGCTATTTTTAATAAAAATTCAGATTTTACAAAATATCTAATATTGAGATCAGTGAAATTGAACTATTTAACATTTAAATAATAAAAGAACATGTACCAGAGTTAGACTGGTCAAACTAGGATTGAATTGAGTGTTGTGGTTTTTGAAGTAGAGCTGGTCTAAGGTCTTGTTGTTTTAAAACCCAGTGGAACGGTACTTTTGTCTTGTGGTGATTCAGAAACTAACTTCGGCATTGTGCCCTTTAGAGTTGGGCTGCTTTGCTCGTCTGGCGCATTAGCGCTCAACGTTTTAGTTATACAACGTCGTACTTGTTTCCACTGCGTTTTTCTCTTTTCAAAGTGTCGGAACTAGTTTGTAGTTTTACTCTGTGAAATAGCGACGTCGGCACGGCGTGCTCTGCACACCTGGCATTGAGAAAGCAGCAACAACAGATTGAAGCGCAACCGAGTGCTGTTTACACTGGCATCAAGGGACCTCATAATAAACCTTATAATCGCTCATCCTGCGACCACAAAATTGCGCGTTATGATATTGCGATATTATCATTATTAAGTAATCACACAGCCCCGGTCCCACATGACTCTTTTCCTTTTGGCTTAAACTTGGATTATGTGAAAATGGCAAAGTGACTCACTATGATCAGACAATTTTAAAAATTATGTTTTGGCACAAAGTAAATACACAGGATTAAGGATTAAGAGAGCTAGTGCACACTTTTGAACAACAGCAAATACCCAGAAACCACCGTCATCCATGCACACGGCGAGCACAAGCTCTCGCTCACCTCTGACCGTGGGTCGCCATGTCGATGGCTCGTCGGACCGGTACGGGAGATCCACCCTCCGTGACGGTCAGCACCTCCATGGACTTCCTCTCTGGCCTCCGCTTGCCGTGTCGGCTCAGCATGGGCGAGTCTACACGCTTTCTGGGCGGGTCTGCTGAGCGCGCCGTGTTAGCCGACATGACAAATGGAAGATGAAAGAAAACAGTTAGGTGGACCAAATCAACGGAAGGAAAATAACTCTGTCCCACATAAATGGGCCAGAGGGATTGAGAGAGATGTGTTAACGGGTCACTAAGTCAACTCAAATATGGAGATTGGCTAAAAATCAGCTGCTGATCAGCTGCTGATCAGCTGCAGATCAGCTGGAAATCAGCAGGAAATCAGCTAGAGATCAGCTGCAGATCAGCTTGAGATCAGCTGCAGATCAGCTGCAGATCGGCTGGAGATCAGCTAGAGATCAGCTGCAGATCAGCTGCAGATCAGCTGCAGATCAGCTGGAGATCAGCTGCAGATCAGCTGCAGATCAGCTGGACTAGCATACCAATCTCGTTGCGTGGCGGCAGGTTCTGATCCTCATGGCTGGGATATCTCTCCTTCCGATCTAGCAGCAGGAAGTAGATCATCTTCTCCTGGTTGTCACTGGAGAGAGAAGACAGTTGGACAGAAGGTCAGGAGATGAGTGACTGCTGTTTACGCAGGACACATTAAAACCAAAGAATTCATCAAACTGCCAATGTCTTTCTTGAATCCCGTGTCCTTCGCCCCCCCTGCCCAGCTCTCTTTTTAAGCTCCTTCCACCTTTCCTCCTCCTTGGTCACTCACTCCTCAGATAGCAGGTCTTTGGTCAGCTTGTCCTTGTCTCTGAAGCAGCCCAGAGAGTGCATGCTCTCCAGGACGTCAGGATCGATTTCCTCGGCTAAAGCCAGCATCCTGATGGCCACCTTTCTTGGGACGGGCTGCTCAGGCTCAGGCTCATTCTTTCCCGCTCTGAAACACAAATAAATCCAATAAACTGATGGCCACAACACCGACAACATTTTCAAAAAAAGAAATTGAGATGTTCTTTACAGATGAGCTGCATGGATGCTGAGCTCAGTCGCTGCTTCTGTCCTGCAGATCCTTGTCAACTAATAAACCCTCAAGTACAAGCACAAGTCTCCGTGAGCAGCCCTTTGTGGTTGTTCATAAAAGGCCATCTGAGGTTTATTTCAATTGATTTCTTTAGGTTATGATCATTTTTCACTGGCGGTGACCAATGGTTCTCAGTAATGACCCAATCCTGGGACTGGTTTCGCTCTCAGATGAAGCAGCTTTAGAAGTCATGGACCGATGGAGTTCACAGCCAAACGTTACGATGGACAAAAGTTAAGATGAACCCAGATCGCTCCGTGTTTATGAACCGCAGCATTCTGGACGAACTGCACTGCCATGTGGAGGGGCGGAGCTTCTGGGACAGGCGACCAGAAACAGTAAAAGTTTGGCCGGCGGGCAGCATGAGGCACTTGAGGACTTCTGGACCGAAGCTCAGAGCTGCTTCGTGTGGATTTGGATTACTTTATGGGAATACTTGCAGCAGAGCCACCTGGTTTTTACCTGTTCATGCGGCGCATTGCTAAGAACTGGATCTTCTGTTTTGTGATCGTTGTGTTTGGTCCCATGTTGGTATTGGAGCGAGATGTCCAGGATATTGTACTTGGTTGTTTGGCGTGTTTTGTATATTTGTTTCACAATATAGGAAAAGATATTGTTTTCTTCTTTATAACTTTTGTCACTCAATAATTTTTCAGTTTATGTCACAAGAACCTGCTCAAATCACAATGTAACATTTAACAGCATTAAATGGCTCCGTTTGACTTCTGCAGTCAACCAGCCAGATGTTCCCAGATGTTGTGTCCTGATGGAGACTAAAGCCAGAAAACATGGAAGTGACAAAGCTTTTGCCCCAAATTAAAAGGTTTGGGTCTTATTTTGCTCATATCAGAGACTTAAATCTTCCCTCTGGTTTTACCCTCGAGTGTAAATTGGGACGTTATTTCTATATATTTAACTTTTTTCGTAATTTGTTAACCTATTTCGTATTTATAGAAATCAGAGAAAAATATAAAAATATTAAAACACCGAACAGGAACAGACAGCTGACGCTGTTAGTTACCGAGAGGTCAAATGTCTTCAGAGCCTTTAATTTCTAATTAATCACATAATTCTGCAGAAATAATAAACCCATTAGAGATGCAGTGGTGCGTGTCCTGACATCCGAGCAGCACTCTCCACTCTCACTCTTGAGACTGATGGAGGTGCTTTGTCTCGGAGAAAGCCGCCTTTGATGAGAGCGTCATCATGCTGCAGCAGTTTCATCTGCTCAGACGCTGCAGGCAGACACAAACAGGAGCCAAGTGGACATGAAAAGAGGGTGTACTCACAGGTACCAGGTGTGCTTCTGGATCTGCTCCAGCTACAACAGGAAGCAGAGGAGAAAATCAACACGAAGGACTTTTAATAACATGTCAAACAGAGATAAACATCTGCAAAGATGCAAAATCACATAAAAAATCTGCCGTTTCCCAACCGAGGCTCCTGGAACACATTCTCAGTAGCTCCTCAAAAGCATCTGGAGTAGGACAGTAGTAGGATCTGGAGTATGATCCAGTCCTGAAGGCAATCTCTGAACCCGTCAGTGTGTGACTTGAGAGTATGAAGGTGAAGAGAATCAGCGTCTCAGAGATCGTTGTCATCATCATCTGTAAGCCTCCTGAACTTGGTGAGGGAGGGCCAGCTGCTCCTGGACCGAGAACAAACAGTCTGACATGTTCTGGTTGGTTTGTGCTGCTGGACGTGATGGTCCTGTAGGAAGATCTTGGAGGAAGCCTCTGAAAGGAAACCACTCAGTACTTCTCAGGGAGTACCAGGAAACTGGATCTAGAGCAAGGTGACCCCAGTGAGACGTGAAACCTTGATGATTCCAGTGACGTGTCCAGAGGCACCAGCAGGTACAGAGTGTGAGATATATATTTATTTAAAAAACCGTTCTAAAGAGATGGGTTTTGAGTCCAGTTCTGCTGAGTCACGCAGGTCTGTGTAGGGAGCTGCTGAGGGTGGGGCGGTGGTGGAGAATCCTCAGTCCTCTAGGGATCGGTTCTGAGTGGTGGTTGGAGAAGGTTAGCATCTAGGAGTATAGGAGTGTGGTGGTGAAGGAGATCAGTGAGCTCCACTGAAGGAGAAACTGGCGTTTTCAACTTGTTTTGACAATGACTTGGAGCTGATGATGATCTACAGGGTCCATTTACTGCAGTGAAGCTGGAGGATAGTGGCTTTCATCCAGGACTTCATTGAGTCAGTCTGTCAGAGTGGTTGAGGTGATGGACAGCAGAGCTGTGGAAGTGGAGAACATGCTTTCCAAATACGGGGGGAATGTGATGCATGACAGCTGCAGTGGAGTTGGTGAAGATGGAGAGGTGAGCAGGTCCTGGTTGAGGCTCTTCAGCAGCATGAAGCCAAAGTGTAGAAGTGCAGCAAGAGGAAGCAGAAGCACATTGTGTGACAGCACGTTTGTTATTTTTATAGCATTTCTAAACTGAGATGAAAGGATGCAGCGCAGCTGCAGGGCCAGTCACGGAGCAGCTGTGCTAAATTTAGCCCGAGCCGTCCCAGAGGCACCGACCCAGACTGGAAAAATGCAAACGGTGCAGCCAGATCTGAGCCCGCTGAGCGATCCTGAGGCGTGTGGCGTGGGCTGCGTGGCGTGGGCGGAGTCGCTTACCGTCAGCCTTTTGCTGGCGTCCACTTCGATCATGCCGCGCAGGAGGTTCTGACAGTCTGGAGGGATGAAGTGAGGCATGTGGAACACTCCCAGCTTCACCTTCTCCAACAGGTTCCTCAGGTTGTCGTCATCGAACGGCAGCGCCCCCTGAGAGACACAAACGAAACAGCAACGACAGGCTTTATGTGTAAATATTCATTCTGTACAGTTTATGAAAAAACATGTAAATGGAAACAAAAGTACTGCACAAAACCGTGTTGACACTCAAACATTCTGGCTTTTTAAATCAAACCTTTAAGATCTAAATTACCTTAATTAATGGATTTTTATTTTCAGATCAAGTAGAACGAGAAAAGATTGACTCATCAACCACAGCAGCCTGATTCATTCCTGCTTTTTGTGCCCGGAAAGAAGCAGCTTTCCTTTATTCATCCGTATAACTACACTTCCAGCAGCATCCTCTTGTTTAATGTAGATTCACTTCCATCTAGTTGTCTACGGTCCATCACGGCTTCTCTCCAGTCCCCAAGAACTATCGTGTCTTCTGTTTAGGTGTTCATGAGGGTTCATGTTTGACCTTCTGCTTGTGAACCCCAGGTCCTTCAGCTGCCTTCCTGCAGCTGGATCACAAATATTCTCTTGTTTCTGCTAATTTCATCTGAGTCATAAAACTTCATGGATGGATGCATGTTGGATCCATCAATTCATCCCTCCCTCCCTCCCTCCTTCTCTCCCTAAGAATATATCCTTATTTGCACGACAGATCCAGATTTACAGATCCAGAATGTTCAGCTGTTTTGTGTCTTAACCTTTTTTTTACAAAATAAACATCCTCTGCAGGTCCTGCGTCCTTTTTTTTCTTCTTCATTATTTTAATACGGTTTTGCATGTGCAAACATCTTATTTTATTTGTAGACACCTGGAAATGCTTGCAGCATGGAAACATCTGATCCATGTTTTCCAATCCTCTCTGCTGCTAAAGATGAAGAGAAACCAGAGAAGTGCACAAACAGGATCCGACACCTGTGTACGTTAACGATCTGACGGGGGTATCAATAACCACGATCTCCATGTTTCATGGACACACCAGGTGCTCAAAGAGCAGGATGCGTAAAGTCATGTTCTTCTCATTCAGGGAGGCTGTAACGATGTAGTTCCAGGTCACGTTGACAGTCCCACCTTTGATGAGACGCCACATACAAGGGCTGAAAAACTGACAGGTCTGTTCGAAACCGCCACAAATCCTCCTCTGCTTACATTCAATCTAATTAAAACTGCCCAAACCAGGACCAGCAGAGCTGAAACCAGGACCAGCAGAGCTGAAACCAGGACCAACAGAGCCGAAACCAGGACCAGCAGAGCCTAAACCAGGACCAGCAGAGCTGAAACCAGGACCAACAGAGCTGAAACCAGGACCAGCAGAGCCTAAACCAGGACCAGCAGAGCTGAAACCAGGACCAGCAGAGCTGAAACCAGGACCAGCAGAGCTCAAACCAGGACCAACAGAGCTGAAACCAGGACCAGCAGAGCCTAAACCAGGACCAGCAGAGCTGAAACCAGGACCAGCAGAGCCCAAACCAGGACCAGCAGAGCTGAAACCAGGACCAGCAGAGCCCAAACCAGGACCAGCAGAGCCCAAACCAGGACCAGCAGAGCTGAAACCAGGACCAGCAGAGTCGAAACCAGGACCAGCAGAGCCGAAACCAGGACCAGCAGAACTGAAACCAGGACCAGCAGAACTGAAACCAGGACCAGCAGAGCTGAAACCAGGACCAACAGAGCTGAAACCAGGACCAGCAGAGCTGAAACCAGGACCAGCAGAGCCCAAACCAGGACCAGCAGAGCTGAAACCAGGACCAACAGAGCTGAAACCAGGACCAGCAGAACTGAAACCAGGACCAGCAGAGCCTAAACCAGGACCAGCAGAGCTGAAACCACGACCAGCAGAGCCCAAACCAGGACCAGCAGAGCTGAAACCAGGACCAGCAGAGCCCAAACCAGGACCAGCAGAGCCCAAACCAGGACCAGCAGAGCTGAAACCAGGACCAACAGAGCTGAAACCAGGACCAGCAGAGCCCAAACCAGGACCAGCAGAGCCTAAACCAGGACCAGCAGAGCTGAAACCAGGACCAACAGAGCTGAAACCAGGACCAGCAGAGCCTAAACCAGGACCAGCAGAGCCGAAACCAGGACCAACAGAGCCGAAACCAGGACCAGCAGAGCCGAAACCAGGACCAGCAGAGTCGAAACCAGGACCAGCAGAGCCCAAACCAGGACCAGCAGAGCCCAAACCAGGACCAACAGAACCGAAACCAGGACCAGCAGAGCCCAAACCAGGACCAGCAGAGCCCAAACCAGGACCAGCAGAGCTTAAACCAGGACCAACAGAGCTTAAACCAGGACCAGCAGAGCCGAAACCAGGACCAGCAGAGCCGAAACCAGGACCAACAGAGCCGAAACCAGGACCAGCAGAGCCGAAACCAGGACCAGCAGAGCCGAAACCAGGACCAGCAGAGCCCAAACCAGGACCAGCAGAGCCCAAACCAGGACCAGCAGAGCCCAAACCAGGACCAGCAGAGCCGAAATGAGGACCAGCAGAGCTGAAACCAGGACCAACATAGCTGAAACCAGGATCAGCAGAGCCGAAACCAGGACCAGCAGAGCTGAAACCAGGACCAGCAGAGCTGAAACCAGGACCAGCAGAGCCCAAACCAGGACCAGCAGAGCCCAAACCAGGACCAGCAGAGCCCAAACCAGGACCAACAGAGCCCAAACCAGGACCAGCAGAGCCAAAACCAGGACCAGCAGAGTCAAAACCAGGACCAGCAGAGCCGAAACCAGGACCAACAGAGCTGAAACCAGGATCAGCAGAGCCGAAACCAGGGCTAAAAGCTGAAACCAAGACTACCATGCGAAACGGGGACTGAAATGAAGAGAAGAACTGAAACGAGGACTAGCAGCGCTCCATTGGGTCAGCTGGTCTCATGGTCTGCAACTACCGAGGCTGGTCCGTCGTGAGTCCTGCAAAACTACAGGCATTACCGCGTCATATACCACATATGCCACCAGACTTCCACTTGAAAGTCCTGAAATGATCTGCCGTGGCTCATCTGCAGCTCCACTAGCTGGAGCAGGTGGGAGCAAACAAGTTCCAGACCAAGCCAAATGTGGGACTGGCTAAAAGGCAGCTTGTCCGTCATTTCAGATTCACCACCGAGACACCTTTTGAAACAGGTGGTCCCATTGCAAATATCCACCAGCAGCTCTTTCTTTTGTTATACTCCAACTTTATTCTCAAAGTCTTCGTTGCAGATTTGCAGTCTGGTGTGTCGTTTGGATGAAAACGGTCGAAGCCAGACGATGATTGTGAGGGTGTAAAACTAAACGTTCTGCTTAATAAAGGTGGAGCAGAACATTTTGTCGTTCTTGTTTGGTGTTTCTCGCTACATTAACGTGCTGTGATGATGTCACCACCATGACTGCATCTTGTGGAGTCCAAACAGCCCTCACATGCACACAGGTCTGAGGTTCTCCGGACCATTTGAAGCCCATCTCCTGCTTCTGCACCAGCCAGTACCACTTCTGCTCTCCAGCTGGGGAGCGCGCTCAGCGACGTGATGACTGATACCGTTTGTCAGAAACGAGTGGCCAGAGCCAGATAGTTGCCGAACGTCACGTCAGTAGTCCAAACAATGGGAGAGGAGACATTTATCTTCACACGCCGACTGTTTTCAGCTCTGTCTTCATTAGGAGGACGTGTGTGTTTACAACTAACAAACAAACTCCGTAATTAATTTTCTGCTCTGACGACTCACTTGTCATCATCCCATTATGCTGCTGCTGGTATGACGCACACATGATGCGTGACTGAATGTTTGAAAAAAGTATGTGCTGCTGAACCACGTTAGAACACCTACAACCGCTTACATGATATCACCCGCCGGTGTTTCAGACTCACCCGCCGGTGTTTCACTATCACCCGCCGGTGTTTCAGACTCACCCGCCGGTGCTTCACTATCACCCGCCGGTGTTTCACTATCACCCGCCGGTGCTTCACTATCACCCGCCGGTGTTTCACTATCACCCGCCGGTGTTTCACTATCACCCGCCGGTGTTTCAGACTCACCCGCCGGTGCTTCACTATCACCCGCCGGTGTTTCACTATCACCCGCCGGTGTTTCACTATCACCCGCCGGTGTTTCAGACTCACCCGCCGGTGTTTCACTATCACCCGCCGGTGTTTCACTATCACCCGCCGGTGTTTCAGACTCACCCGCCGGTGTTTCACTATCACCCGCCGGTGTTTCACTATCACCCGCCGGTGCTTCACTATCACCCGCCGGTGTTTCACTATCACCCGCCGGTGCTTCACTATCACCCGCCGGTGCTTCACTATCACCCGCCGGTGCTTCACTATCACCCGCCGGTGTTTCACTATCACCCGCCGGTGCTTCACTATCACCCGCCGGTGTTTCACTATCACCCGCCGGTGTTTCAGACTCACCCGCCGGTGTTTCACTATCACCCGCCGGTGCTTCACTATCACCCGCCGGTGTTTCACTATCACCCGCCGGTGTTTCACTATCACCCGCCGGTGTTTCACTATCACCCGCTGGTGTTTCACTATTACCCGCCGGTGTTTCAGTATCACCCGCCAGTGTTTCACTATCACCCGCCAGTGTTTCACTATCACCCGCCGGTGTTTCACTATCACCCGCCGGTGTTTCACTATCACCCGCCGGTGTTTCACTATCACCCGCCGGTGTTTCACTATCACCCGCCGGTGTTTCACTATTACCCGCCGGTGTTTCACTATTACCCGCCGGTGTTTCACTATTACCCGCCGGTGTTTCACTATCACCCGCCGGTGTTTCACTATCACCCGCCGGTGTTTCACTATCACCCGCCGGTGTTTCACTATCACCCGCCAGTGTTTCACTATCACCCGCCAGTGTTTCACTATTACCCGCCGGTGTTTCACTATCACCCGCCAGTGTTTCACTATCACCCGCCGGTGTTTCACTATCACCCGCCGGTGTTTCACTATTACCCGCCGGTGTTTCAGACTCACCCGCCGGTGTTTCAGTATCACCCGCCGGTGTTTCTGGTTTCCACCCAATCATCTGGGAGGAATCATGTTTCATTCATGTTCATAAACACCACTGGTATCTGGAAGCACAGTGTGTCTGAGCAACCGAAACACTGAAGGAAACGTCCCTCACAGCAGGAGTTTGCATCTCCATATTAAGCTGTAGTGGATGCTTTAATACGGCCTGCTGATGTTTAAGTCAAACTGCAGGTTTTAAAACCTGTTTAAAGCAGCGTACATAAATATTATCAGCATTTAGAAATACTGGTCAGCACAGCAATGAGCGTTCACAAATACCAATAAGCTTTATAAAGGCGACTGGTGATAAAAAGGAAGGAAAACTGATAACTGGGTTCTTCATAAAGTGTAGTCTTCTACAGACATTCAAAGTTCAGTTAAGGTGCTTTAATGCTGGTGAGACGTAATGATGTCATGACATAGTGGACCTGTGTATCTACAAAAACAATCCAGAGTAGAACCAGATCTGGATCTAGTACCAAAACCAGCTTCAAGTTCGTCCGGTCATAAAATATTAAACCAGACATATCGGACCATGGAGTTCTACCATCTGTCTGCTTCGACAGATCAATGCTGGTGTTTGACAGCGGTAACTCACCACTAAAAGTGCAAACAGGATGACTCCGCAGCTCCATGCGTCCGCCTTTCTTCCATCGTACTTCTCGCCCTGGTGGACACAGATGGACAGAGAGGCAACGTTGATGCCGGCAGAAGTCATCGTCATCCAAAACCCCCACGACACTTCAGTTTCCCATCATTTCCTAAACATATACGAAGGTGGATCCTTCTGATGGTTCTTGTAACTTTTGCTGCCTGGCGGTGGCACGTCAAACCTGCTGCTGGAGCTGAAACTCTTGTCATGAAGCTGAAGACCAACGAGCAATTTGATATCACGCGGCTCAGTGAATTTAAATCAATATACAAGCCAGCTGCTTAAGCAACAGAAGATGAAGGTTCTGGAAAGACCCAGACCTAAAGACATGCTCATGGAGAAAAAATGGGAAATGGAGAAATGTCTGCTGTGATAAAATCACAATATATTCACACAAACACTTAGTTTTATGAAAAATGATTTTAGTCAGTTTCAGATGCTAAAGTTCATTCAGTTAATGATTTCTGTTGTTTCTGGGATCTTAGATATGAAGATATATCCGCAGCATACAGATGTTTTACCTTCACCGTAGGTTTGTCAGGTTTTCCAGGGAAATACGAACAAAAACTAACTATTACAATAAAAAAAAAAGATGAAACACAAAATGCATTTCAGTGAAAGGAAAAGGAGGTGCAGCGTGAAAGCGTAGAGTTGGCGGATGGAGGAGCGCAAGAGGCTTTCTGGTGGGAGCAGCTTTTACTGACAAAGACGGAAAGAAAGAAAAGAACAGCAACAAAACAGCTCTCACCCTGATCACCTCCGGGCAGGCGTAGTGTGGAGATCTGAGGGAAGAAGAAGAAAGAGTCACTGCAGCAAGCACGAAGGAGCGACGACGAGAACACAGCGACACCCACACGGACCCTCATGTCCAGACGGATCACTGAGGGCAAGTTCAGAAAATATTACATTAAAAAAAGAAGTACATATTACTATACCAATTTAAAAATGACTGAACTTTGTTTAAGCAATTTCTGCAGGTGGAGGAGCAAGAATGTGGGTCTATTCAGGCTCAGTTGTCAGGTAGGGGGGGAATCACAGGCACCAACTGCATGACTGTCGGTGTAATGAAATCAACATTAAATGGTGTCACTGTCATTATTAATAATACGTCCAAATGTGTCACTTTAAACAGGTAAAAAACAACCTAAACAGAAAAACCACGCGTTAAAAACTGTTTCTGGCTTAAAGGACAGGGGCATTTTTGTTTGTTTTGGTCCACTTTCTTTAGTCTTTTTCCATCAATTTCTTTCTGATTTAATGAAATTAAGTTCATCAATTCAATTCAATTTTATTTATATAGCATTTATTATAATGCAAGTTGTCTCCAGAGACCAGAACATGACCCCCGAGCAACAATTACAGAAACAACAGCAGGTCAAAACTCCCCTTTAGAGGGGAGAAACCTGGACCAGGACCTGGATCATAAGGGGGAAGAAACCTGGACCAGGACCTGGATCATAAGGGGGGGGGGGCCGTCCTGCTGAAGACCAGCCGGGTAACACACATCACAGGTAACAGATGTACGTCTTGGTGTGTATGTTTCCATCTGACTGCATTTATGTCTGTCATAAAGTAAACGTGAGCCATCGGTTTCGGTCCCAAGACTGTGCATAGGCTTTATCATCAGTATTATTGTTGTTAAGGCCGACCCGGGTGTGAACTCTCCTCCTTAAGCGTCTGATGTCAGTCGTTTTCATATCAGTAGTCGACTTTTACAGACTCTTTGCAGACATTTCCATGCGTTTGCTAAAACTCGTGTAACGACATGACGAGGAAACTCAGAGTAAACACGCACTTCATCTTCCCCGCCGACAAGCTTATTTATGTTAATGTATGTAGACGCAAACGTGTCGGAGCCGCGGCCGTCAGAGTCCACTAACTGCCATCTAATCACAGCCGAGCTCGTTTAATGAATTCCATCAAGTCTCAGACTCACTGAACAGCAGAGACGTTTCCAGGATCCGTCGGTGTTCCTGCAGGAATCATAGTCCGATGCTGTCATGGACGCGGTTCTGACCAATCACACATCTTCCTCAGTCGGAACCGACACTTTATTTTATTTATCTATTTATTTTTATGGCGGATCATTAAACAGCTACTACAAATCCACATAAAGATGCTCGTTGCCAGTAAACGTGCATCCACGATGTTTACTGATTTAACTTCCCGACACACTGACAGTTACTCTGTTTATCTATTTTTATTTCTCATATAGTCGCTTTAACACTTTAACAGTTTTTTTCCTTCAGCCACAGCTGATCTAGTGCACGTTTATATTTTAATAGTGTTCATACACATTTACACAGATTCACATGAACACCAACAGACCGGTTTTAATTTGATGTCTTTGAGAGTTTTTAAGGATATGCATATTTATTTTTATCTTCACAACTGTGGGACCATGAGGGGGTGTCAAAGCTGGGGGGAGGATACTGACTCCCTGGTCAACCTTATACCTGGTGGCTGATAAGAACATTCATTAATTCATTCATGCAAGTATATTTATCTAGTGAATATTAATAAAGTCCTAAAAGTAAATGGAGATGAGAAACGGATGGACCCCCTCCCCCCGCCAAAGACCAGCCCTGATCGGCGTACTCACCCGCAGCTGGTCTCCAGCAGACTGTCCCCGACCTGCAGAGACGCCATGCCAAAGTCTGCTATCCTGATGTTGTTCTTCTCATCTAACAACAAGTTCTCGGGCTTCAAATCTCTGTGGCTGGACGACAAAAGGAGAACAGCTCCGTTACATCCATCAGCGGGTTAGAAATTCTACCTCTTCTTTTAGCTCCTGCTCTCATTAAAGGCGTTCATATGGCTGCCGGAATGATCTGGAACTCTACCGTGTCTAAAACCGGGTACAAAGGAAGAAAGGAAGTTTTAATTATCAGTCTGATTGGTGTTTTTCCATCGCGCGGTTCATCTCAGCTGCTTACCATCACAAAAACAAAAAAACTAGACACAAACTCTTGAAACCACTAACACCAACTCAGAAAGAGAAGTCCCGGTTTGGACTTGTTCAGGTCACGTTTGATGGATTCTAGTTGGCACTTTTTAGGAGTAAATACTAGTACCCTAAATCCACAGCTGTAAAGGTGCATTTAAATATGTAAAAAACAACTGTTTGACAAAATCAGCAAGAGCACTGAAACCAGGAGGCGAAGAACGCCACTCAAGTTGTGTATCTCCATGTTTGATGCAGAAAACACAGCGGACACCAAGTCTCGGCCTTCAAAGCCAAACACTCGATGTGTGACGCTCCGACTCAGACGCAGGACGTCTTTGATGTGCAGTTGCTCCAAGATAAACTGATCTGTAGCCATGAGCGCAGAAACTAAAGGTTTCAGCCAGATGAAAAGAGATGGTGAAGAGCTGCAGCATCCAAGGTTGCCCCCGGCAACAGTGATGAGGACGGTGGCTGAAGGGGCACGAGGAGACGCGTAGTTCATCCAAGGAAAAAAAACAAAACACAATGTGACAGTGCTGAAAATGTCACAACATCCCAGAATGTAAACTAGCAGATACACATTTATCTCTCTGTCTCTATCAGGGAGATTTAATGAAACAGAAGCAAATAACTGCCAACATTAAGACAATAATAAAGCAATATCATGATGCTCTAAATGACTCCATTTTAGACTGTTCAGAAAATTCAGCTTCAGAAGGATGTCACGATAAACTTCTGGAGATACCTCAAGTTCAGCTGAGAAGAAAAAAAGCCATCATCACTGAAGCACTACCACGCTGGTTATTCTGGTTAAAATAAAGAATAAAAATAAAACCAGGATCAGTTAATCAGGTGGGTTTGATCAGCTGTACCTGCCTACCAACCAGCAGACGCCAAAACTCATAGCTGTGTGCATGTGGAGCCTGCAGCCAGTAGGGGGCGACGGAACTACTACTCAGCCCCATTAGCCAGGATCTAGGGACAAACAAAACCACCTGCCGTTGGTCTTTTTAGCCACCTAAACAAACCAGTGAGGCACATAAATGAGGCCAAATTCTAAAATGTACAAATTCAGAAATGTTCTTTTGTTTCAAATTTGTAGCATGATAAAGTCACAATTTCTGAGATTGTTTTTTCTCAATGATATTTGAGCGTTTATGAATTCAGATATTCAGATTGTTCAGACTGTTTGTTTTTTTAACAGAAATCTTGAGGGCGTTTTTTTTCTTTTTTGTTGGGTTTATTTTGCCAACTGAAGCCGAATTTGAAATTTAAATCATCTAGCCTGTTTTGTTCCTGAACTTTAACACAATAATACCATGGATCATTTTAGGAGGTTTAAACTTCCCTGTCACATTGTAGTTTTATAAAATCGGGGCCCCCGAACAGAATCATGTACAGGGCCCCTAAAAAAGCTAGTAGCAGCCGTGACAGCAGCCTGAAAGGCACCGCGACACTGATAACAACAAATGAAACAATTTTATTGTTAATCTAATAAGTTATACAACACATATGATTGCATTAACATTTAAATTAAGGGAACATGTAACTGCTGACGAGAACATGCAGTTAAAAGTAAAAAACGCAAGAACATCAGAAGGAGACGAAACGTGGCGGTAACAACGCTGGAGAAGCTGGACGAGTCTTCTCAGCGTTATAAAATAAAATTATAAATAATAAAATAACTGATGGGTCTGGAAATCCCAAAACCAAGTCATCTCTGCTGCTGAACCTGGAAACATCTTGACTTCATTCCACAAGGAGACTCATTTAAATATCAGGCCAGTGCCGAATTAAACAGGACGTTATCTTTCATTCTTTATTTTAAAATATTAAAACATCTTTGAGATGCCAAATGCGATCATAGAGATTCTTCCACCACAACTGAGGCTGACAGGTTTTTCTGCGAGGCTTCTCGGTGTTGGTCCTACAGCGGTACCATGGTTCGGACCTGTGGAAGATGCTGCTGCGCTCTGATTCAACGGCGCTGCTGTGGATGCAGTGAAACGAGCTGCAGAGGTCGTACAAACATGAAGGCAAAGTCTCTTACACGACACTAATGCTGTCTGCTCACATGTGGACTAAACCGAGGTCTGCAAAGAATTAAGAGCAACAGACATTTGAAAAAGATTCGACAAAATAAAATAATCTGACATTTACCAGGTCTTAAAATGAAACAACAACACAAAAGACCACACAATGAAATTATTTAATTAAGAAAAAACAAGTAAACCCTAAACACTTTCATGGAAATGAAAAACAAGTCTCCAGCATGTGACAAGAAACGTTAGGCGGCACGCTGTCACACATTTATGAAGAAAAAGAAACAGACCATATGGAGTGGCTGTGGCAGAAGTCCAGGGCGGAGATGATCTGTCTGAAGAACTTTCGGGCCTCTTTGGGTGTTAATCGACCTTTCTTCACCAGGTAGTCGAAAAGCTCGCCACCAGAGACGTGTTCTAGCACCAGGTACCTGCACAGGTAGACAGAGGGAGGAGTCAGGGGCGGGGCAGCTTCTGACATCATCAGTTACCAGGAGGGAAAGTCTCTGACCTTCAAATGCTTCTGAAAACTGAAACTCTGATGGCTTACACATTTACATGAAACTATGACATTAAAACTGCAGAGTGGGGGTCAGTCAGCTCATGCTTCTGTTTGCTGCAAAACACAAACCTTTACTTGCTGCTAAGTGAAACAAAATTACAAGCTTTTCTAAGTTTATGTAATTATAAGTGCAAAGATCTGTTAATTAACAAATACATGCAGCTTTGTGTCCACACGGATTATAAAACTTTACTAGAAATCCTCCATTTCTTTCATGAAATGCTTCACACACACACACACACACACACACACACACACACACACACACACACACACACACACATATATATATATCTGTATAAAGTGCAGCGTATTTGAGATGCCGCCGCCGCCGCCGCAGCCGCGCTCTGATGCTCCAGGTAAATCCCGGAGAAAATCCCCCACCTCCGGCACCTTGTGTACTTTAAAGTGTTTCATCCGTCTGCGGTGTTGACTTGTCTCAGAGACATCGCTGATCCCTGCCTGCGCTCAGACGCGTCCCGTCTTCCACGCCGCCTGATTTATTAGCAGATTAAGGGAGCCGCTCGAGCGTTTACCTGTCGGAGCTGTTTAAATGACAAACATGCCGGGCTGTGATTTGTGGGGGGAGAACTTCTGCCTCAGACATGTTTGCATCCTTGATGACCATCCGTCCCCGTCCTTGCAACATTTAGAAAACAAATTCCTGCTCCATCTGACGGCGCCGCCGATATCAATTATTGAGCAGCGCATTAAGCCGTGGAGGATGAGCACAGCTGCAACACGCGTGAGATTAATGTTTGCAATAAAACACGGACATTCAGGGCGGTCCTGCAGCAGGAGGTTGGTCCAGCCATGGAGCGCGGAGACGCGCTTCATTTTAATAAAAATCCACCTGCACAAACACACTAAACCTTTCAGCTACTAATCCAACTCTTTATTATGCAGAACCCATTCTGCAGGTCCGCTCACAGCTTCACCAGAGATGATGTAAAGTTCTTTTACTCCTGACCTCTGAGCTACTGGACCGGATTATTACCAACAAGCTCTGGCCTTTAAAAGCACACACGGACACGTTAGTTGGTCCCCCTCCGCTATTAAAGAAACACAAACTAAAGTACAACACTCCAATCAAATCTGCTTTAATTTGATCTACTTTTGACTGCTTTGACCAGCTAAAACACTGATTTTGCAGCATGTTTACCGTGAACCTGGAAACTGAGGTGGCAGAAGGTTCCTATCATGTTGTCTGAGTTTACCTGTGTTAACTGCCGAAGCTGGATGTGACATCATCAGCTCAGTCGTTGCTAGGCAACCGACGCAACACAGCAACTGTTCATGGTCTCTGGAGATGTCAACCTCATATTTTCTTTCTGCTATACTTCCAGCTTTCCAACAGTTATTTTACTTGTTGAAGCTGGGTGGAGATAAATCTGCACTGATCTGGGTCGGTGATGTCACAATCCTGCAAACCCAAACAGCTCTCTGAACGTCGAGACCTATCTGAGTTCTCAAACATGCACATAGAAGATATCAAACACAGAAAAACGATCCATCTATCCGTCCAACATTGCTTCCATCCATCATGGAGGTCTGCTGGAGCCTGGACACCTGGACAGGGTCCTAGTCCACCGCAGGGCCACGTGCAGACACAACCACACACACTTGCTTCTGTGAAAAACTAGTTCACATGTTCGTATCTTCTAGACTAGATTACTGTAACGTGTTGCTGGCTGGATGTCCAAGTAATTCTCTGAAGATCCTCCAGATGATCCAAAATGCAGCAGCGCGAGTGCTGACAGGAACCAACAAGAGAGACCACGTCTGTCCAGTTTTAGCTTCCCTCCATCGGCTCCCCGGAAAACTCAGAATCCAATTCAACATTTTATTACTTGTGTATAAAGTCCTAAACGTTCAAACACCTGGTTTGCTCCAAAACCTGATGGTTCCTCATGTTCCTAATAGAGTTCTCCGTTCTCAGGGTGCAGGTTTACTTAAGGTTCCTAGAAGATCCAGATGTAGATCTGGAGGACGGGTCTTCTGCTATCAGGAACCATCACTATGGAACCAACTTCCAGTTTGGGTGAAGGAGGCTGACACCACCTCCACCTTTAAAACCAAACTTCAAACGTTTGTGTTTAGTAAAACATCTAGTTGGTGTAAACTTTAGTGTGTCAGGACCAGTAGTCACAGCTGCAGCTGCAGGACCAGACTGGACCAGCTGGTCTTCAACACAGCTTCATCTGGATCTGCTGCTGTAGACCTGCTGCAGGGGGACACCAACATGATCCACTGACCTGCAGTCCCACCTCTGACCACCTCAGTGTCTGCTGTCTGCACCTGTTTAGATAGTGGTCTCTGTAGTCCACCAACTAACCAGGTACCAGTCTGATGGACAGAAAACTCTCAGTTCTCCAGGTAACAGATTTATACTGATGGATCTGGTCTTTGGTACCTTTGACGGTGTGTCTGTGTCTCTTCTCTCTACTTCCTGTTCTACCAGCTGGTCTTCAGCAGGAGGGTCCCTCCTTATGATCCTGGTCCTCGTCCAGGTTTCTTCCCCCTTATGATCCAGGTCCTGATCCAGGTTTCTTCCCTCTTAAAGGGGAGTTTTTACCTGCTGTTGTTTATGTAATAAATGATCGGGGTCATGTTCTGGTCTCTGGAGAGATCCTGGAGACAACTTGTGTTGTATGGATGCTATATAAATAAAATAAAATTGATTTAAATTTAAAAAAGCACTGGGAGAACATTACAACTCCACACAGTAGGAACCCTACAGAGATTTCTGAACCAGGAACCTGGAGATACGTCCTCATCTGCTGTGGGTTAGGGTTGTAGAATAGTTGTAGAACCGGGTTCCCATCATTTTACTTGTTAAAATGTTGAGTGAGACCTCATCGTCTACCATCATACGACCAACGTGTTTCTTCACAGGATGAAGGGGCCCAATACTGATGTTGCAGGGATGTTGAAAAGCCACAAACCTGATAGTCTGCAGGCTGGTGGTTTTCCATGTATCACCTAAATCTTTATTTATGTTGTGTCAAACGTGCTCAGTTAACATGTGAAGCTTGACTCTCGTCTCAGCGTGCATTCAGCTGGATGAGTGTACTTACAGGTATTTCTTATTTTCGTAGACGTCGTGCAGCTTTAAAACGTGGGGATGCTCTATGAGTTTCAGGATGGCTATCTCCCGCTCCACCTGCAGGGAAACACAAGGAGAACCCAGTCAAACATGGAAGCACGCCGCCAAACATCCAGCTCATTGTAGGACCGCATCGACTACTGGAAACAGACACACACAGCAGGTACGAGTTATATCATATTAATCACACCAAGTGGCCTGGAGGCCTTTCACGGCCGTGTCGTTTGATGCCTGCCAAAGCACCAACTCACACGTTTAACCTCTGCTCTGGTTCACCTGGAAAGTGTGCGAGAGGATGACACCTGAACACAAATGTGTTACAGCGAACGGCACATCACACTCCCATGATCAGAACACAGGAAGAACACGATCTGAGCACAGAGAACATCCCTGCTGCCAAAAACAAAAAAGGAACAGGATAAAAACACGTTGCACTTTGATGTCTCTTTAATCCATTACTGTTATCATAAGGCAGTGAAATTTCAATCAAATGCATGTTTACAGGTCAAACTAATCATAAAATCAATTAAGTGATTTAAATTGACATTCGAAGCTGCAGTTCTTCAACTGACCACTAGGGTCCGGATCCAGACCTGCAGTTCTTCTACTGACCACTAGGGTCCGGCTCCAGACCTGTAGTTCTTCTACTGATCACTAGGGTCCGGGTCCAGACCTGCAGTTCTTCTACTGACCACTAGGGTCCGGATCCAGACCTGCAGTTCTTCTACTGACCACTAGGGTCCGGGTCCAGACCTGCAGTTCTTCTACTGACCACTAGGGTCCGGATCCAGACCTGCAGTTCTTCTACTGACCACTAGGGTCCGGCTCCAGACCTGTAGTTCTTCTACTGATCACTAGGGTCCGGGTCCAGACCTGCAGTTCTTCAACTGACCACTAGGGTCCGGATCCAGACCTGCAGTCCTTCAACTGACCACTAGGGTCCGGATCCAGACCTGCAGTTCTTCAACTGACCACTAGGGTCCGGATCCAGACCTGTAGTTCTTCTACTGATCACTAGGGTCCGGGTCCAGACCTGCAGTTCTTCTACTGACCACTAGGGTCCGGGTCCAGACCTGCAGTTCTTCATTTGACCACTAGGGTCCGGATCCAGACCTGCAGTTCTTCTACTGACCACTAGGGTCCGGGTCCAGACCTGTAGTTCTTCAACTGACCACTAGGGTCCGGGTCCAGACCTGCAGTTCTTCTACTGACCACTAGGGTCCGGATCCAGACCTGTAGTTCTTCTACTGAGCACTAGGGTCTGGATCCAGACCTGCAGTTCTTCAACTGACCACTAGGGTCGGGATCCAGACCTGCAGTTCTTCTACTGACCACTAGGGTCCGGGTCCAGACCTGCAGTTCTTCTACTGACCACTAGGGTCCGGATCCAGACCTGTAGTTCTTCTACTGATCACTAGGGTCGGGGTCCAGACCTGCAGTTCTTCTACTGATCACTAGGGTCCGGGTCCAGACCTGCAGTTCTTCAACTGACCACTAGGGTCCGGATCCAGACCTGCAGTTCTTCTACTGACTAGGGTGTGGACTTTGATTGGCTGGTTGTGGGTTGGTCTGGAAGAGACCGAGGATGAAGTTTAGCGGCAACATGACACAGTCAAACAAGGACAACGGTTTGAAAAAATCTCACAAAATCTATGGGTGACATTAGACGGGTTGTCCAGTTTTTCTTTTATAGTCTGTGATTTTTACACCAGTTTGATGTCAATTCTGATTAAATGACGGAGCTACAGATCAATAACGGCTCATGTGTCGGACTTTCAGCAGCGACTGAGGATGACTAATCAACAGCAGTGTTCTTGTGCATACACGCAGTTTTAGTGTTGATCTACACGATGTGATGCTCGTGGCCCTCAGACATGATCATCTATCCTGACGAGGTTTAATCTGAGTCAGAGTTGTCAGTAACCAAAAATACTTTAAAAAGATGTTATTTTTTGTGGGGTTTTTTTATTCTTCTTCAGGCGATGCTTCTGCTGCATCATCATCGTCACGTGTGGCTCCTCCTCCTCCTCAGGACACACGGAGTCTCTAAGATGAAAGAACTCTGCTTTTTTAAATGTCCCTGTTTGTACAAATGCCTCTCACAGCGAGTCCACATCTCTGGTGGCTGCGTCATCGTTACGTTCTTACTGACAGAAAACAAACGCTGCCAGTAAACCAGCTTTTTAGTTTGATCTGATCAGAGTCTGACTGTTTACAGTACAGTCACGGATCTGATCGGTGTGTGGCTGATGTTCCCTCATCCTCATGGTTGCCATAGCAGCCGACATGCGTAGATGTAAACAAATCAAAATGAACAACGGAGTGGGTCGGTTTCTGCCACAACTGGATATGTGGGGACAAGTTTCAAGAACACGACAAAGACGGACTTGTACTTCACTGTACTGCACTTCACTCAACAACTGCTTTTGGAATCACATCTGAATCCAGTTTTGCATCAGAATTGCATTTCATGCGTTTTCTTCTTTTTCAGGTTGGACTGGAGCACGTCGGGGATGAGTTATTTGAAAATGAGTTCATTTGAACGAATAAATATGTGTAGGAAGCGCCTGTTTGGGCCGAGGGCGCAGGCGGCCTCCCGAAGCCTCGTGGACCGATGTGCTGCTTCTGTCCTACGCAGGCTTTTGGCGCGCTCTGTGCAGCAGCTGCAGGGAAACGGTCCTGATGTTTCCAGACGTCGCTCCGGGCTGCTCCACCTGCCGTGTCCTGCGGCCGCTGCCAGCTGGCACCTCAGCGGGCCGAAGGCTAAACCGACTTTAGACCTCAGCGCTGCAGGAACAAACGGTCTCAGCAGGTTCCGCTCACGCATCATCAGTCAGACACGTGAGCACCCGCGGGCTCCGTTTGAAGGACTCTGTAAGTCCTGAGCTCAGGTCTCAACGTCTGCGTGACGCCGTCGGTGCGGGGTTTAAACCGGACAACGCAGACGCGCGCTCCGTCTCGATGACCCCTCCTCAGCCTGATACGATAACTACCTTAAAAAAAAAAGATTTTGTAGTATAAAAAAAGGATTTCATCAAATAATAAGGAATACTTTGTATATTTTGGCACTTGTATCGTCATTTGTTAGAATTTCACTTAAACGTATTCCATTTTTACTTTTTTACTTTATAGATGTATTACTTGTTCTGAGTCTTATTAATGACCTTCATCCCGCCTGATGTGTGAACACGCGTGGAATGACAAAGTTGTTGAATCTTGATAAAGATTAAATGTCACATACAGGTAAAGCTAAAATTCTTGGAGTTCATTCAAAGAAATTATCTTGATCAAGTGTCCCAACACGGGTTGAGTTCAGCTTATTTAACACAAAAACATTCCACAAAACTCTTATTTATGAAAGCTAGTTCAAATAATATGTTTTTATTTCTTCATAAAGTTTTGATATTTGTTGATTTGTTATTTTGTCCATTCATCTGTTCATTCGGTTGTGAGCAGCATGTGTGATCTGGTGTTTGTGCTTGGAGCGTTTTTGAGGCCAAAAATAATATCTGTTTTAGGCTCACCAAAATCCTAGGACCGGCCCCGTTGACCCGCCCCGGTGACCGGACCCCGTGACACGCCCCGTTGACCCGCCCCGGTGACACGCCCCGGTGACCGGACCCCGTGACACACCCCGGTGACACGCCCCGGTGACACGCCCCGGTGACCGGACCCCTTGACACGCCCCAGTGACACGCCCCGGTGACACGCCCCGGTGACCGGACCCCTTGACACGCCCCGGTGACACGCCTCGGTAACCGGACCCCGTGACACGCCCCGGTGACCCGCCCCGGTGACACGCCCCGGTGACCGGACCCGGTGACCGGAAACGGTGGCACATGAAAACACAAACCAGTTGTTGGGGTTACCTGCATCACAGATCAGGTTGCAGCGAACTGGACTCTAAACCCAACAAAGATAGTCAACCAAGTCACACACGAGAGGAAACCCACAGAATCCTTAAGGATTTCTTTTCAGATATCAGTTTTTTCTTTCATGTCTGAATGTAACTTCTGCAGATTTTACTGGTTAAGAAAATGTCGCTTCTGGAGCCTTGGAGTGATTTTGAATCTTGTTTAGGCCCACAAAAATCCTAGGACCGGCCCTGGATGGATGGATTCATGAAGCAGAGAAAACTCTTTGCTTCAAACAGTTTTCCTTCTGTCCACAAGGTGTCACTGTTTGTACAAAATGAAAAGGCAACAATCAACATTTTAGAGATGGGTTTGAATCCACATGTTTGAACACTGCTTCATCTGTTTAAATAAAGGAGGCTTTAATGTCCCGTCTCTACTCCCCCAGTCACTTCTGCTTCGACATCACTGCTCCGTTTTCAGAGAGGAGTTGTCACACCATCCATCTCATCCACTCAGCCAGTGTTTCCACCTCCAGGTGAGCACACGGGTGCAGGTGCGTCCTCCTGCTATCACATCTAATTACCTCATTTTCATCTGGTCACACAGTGTGTAGCACGGCAGAGGCTAATTAAACTCATGTTCAAGGTAAACAGACACCCAACTCTGCCCCCCGCCTCCCCCGTTACGTTTATTAAGCTCGATTATGAGCCACATGTTTTTTTAATGGGTAATAATAAAGTGTGCAGGTCTGCAAAGAAAGATTGGGGGTTGCCACGGTTACTGTGATCTCATCTGAGGACTCAGTTATCCCTGGATCATCTTCTCTGTTGAAGAAAACAAGCAGATTTTTTCTCTTTTAACTCTGAACTACATTAATATTTCAAATTTTAACAACTGATTTTGTGAATGACGCAGACAGAAAACTGTGGACTCTGAATTAAAACACCTTACGGGCTCCTAATCAATTAAAATGAATCCTTTTTTCTCAGTCTGGTATTCATGGCTACGACCAGTGTCACGGCTCAGTATCTCAGGCGCTGCGCCTTGTTACAGCTCCAAACAGCAAGGATGAAAAGTCTGTCTGAGAACGTCACCAAAATTAATCTTCAGCTGCCTTTGTGTTTCTCAGCATCCTTAACTGTGTATTTAAATCACCTTCATGCTCTCGGTAAAAATGTATTTAGCAAAATCTGGAGCTTCTTCCATCCTCACGCTCTGGGACTGGGTTGCATGCGAGCCATCGTTTATGATATCATCATCTTAATCATGTAATCTCTTTCAGACAAGTTGAAGGTATGGAGCCCTGCTCTCTGCCGCCGAGTTCACTTAGACCAGTTTGTGGGGCTCCAGAGGGAGAATTTGTAACCAGTAGAACCTGCAGTTACACCGGTTAACTGATCAAACCTCAGGCATTTCTGCGTCTGCAGACCAAACACAGCGACACTCACTGATGTGAAAAAAAAAGCAGATTATCTGAAAAGAAGTGCTGAAGGATTCCCCAGTTTTCCTCTCCTGTATGACTTGGTCAACTGGTTTTGAGAGGTTTAGTTTTCAGGTCATTGCAACCTGATCTGTGATGCAGCTAATAACGCCACTAAGTGGTTCGTGTTGTCACTAACCAGCTGATGGAAGCTTCTGCAGTTTTATGAAGTTCCCTATAAGTATGTTTAAACCCTGACGGTCACGACACCCACTCCCCCACTCCGAAGCCCTCACTTATGAAATAACTGAACAACCACCAAAAACGTGACGGCGGTCCTCATCACAGAGGTCAGGTTGGGTTTATTTAGCCAGGAAACCGTCACTGTCAGTGAGGTGTACATTCGTTAGTGTCGTGACTCAGAACTGTGACTTTGAAGTCTGAAACCAACAAAACGTCTGAGCGGTGTGGGGAGGCATCTCCTCAGTTACACCAACACTTGGCCGTTGGGGGTATCACATTCACAACCTGCTGACAGGAATGCCCCCCCCCCCCCCCATCTTGTGAGGGGCCCAGAGCTCCTGACTCGGGCCAACAACCATTCAACGCCTTCATGCGTGATAGCTCCTCTTAATGAATTATGAGGATTGACTCTGGTTATGGCGCGCTGCTTCCAAATCTCTATTTAATTGAAACACGATACAGGGCTGAGGGGCACCAGGGGCAGTAAATTGGAACATCCGCTCGGTAATCAAACCGCCATCTGTTGCCATGACGTCTGGACAATGTTGGAAGGCAGGACAGCCGGGCCGGCTTTAGTATCCAATCACAATTCAAATGGCGGATGTCGACAGCGCGAGGCGTGATTTGTCCTCTGACGGAGGACACGGCGCATCCAGGCATCTCATGAAGCAACACAAATCCATCCAGCGGAGCGCCGACAGGTCTGCTCCACGGTTCAGTAATTAAACACGTGAGGGAGGATGAGAGGGAGAAAATGGGAATTAAATGAATGAAAGGCTGAAGACGAAGGACAAAAACAGACAAAATGAAGAATAAGATGACACGACAAACTGGATGTGTCAGTACGGCCCATCTCTGCTCCGGATTACAACTCCGGTTCCTTCTCTGGGCAGCTGCAGACCGTGGAATTACCTGTGATGTCACACACAGACGAGCGCTTTCAAAACCTCTTACCTCGTCAGTGCGGCGCCGGCAGGCAGGACAAGAAGCCGACTAGAACACGCCCACCTCGTGTCAATCACACTTAGCCAATTTTAGCTTGGCAAGCACAGGTAATGCTAATTTGTGATGCTAATTGATGCTAAATGATTTTTTGTCAACTCTGTCCAAAATATCCTCTGTTCAAGTGTCACTGCCAGAGTTAAAACCAGGAAGATCTGAAACCAGGACTAGAAGATCTGAAACCAGGTCTAACGGAGTTCAAACCAGGACTAGAAGATCTGAAACCAGGTCTAACGGAGTTAAAACCAGGACTAGAAGATCTGAAACCAGGACTAGAAGATCTGAAACCAGGACTAGAAGATCTGAAACCAGGTCTAACGGAGTTAAAACCAGGACTAGAAGATCTGAAACAAGGACTAGAAGATCTGAAACCAGGACTAGAAGATCTGAAACCAGGTCTAACGGAGTTCAAACCAGGAAGATCTGAAACCAAGACTAGAAGATCTGAAACCAGGTCTAACGGAGTTAAAACCAGGACTAGAAGATCTGAAACCAGGACTAGAAGATCTGAAACCAGGACTAGAAGATCTGAAACCAGGTCTAACGGAGTTAAAACCAGGACTAGAAGATCTGAAACCAGGACTAGAAGATCTGAAACCAGGTCTAACGGGGTTAAAACCAGGAAGATCTGAAACCAGGACTAGAAGATGTGAAACCAGGTCTAACGGAGTTCAAACCAGGACTAGAAGATCTGAAACCAGGACTAGAAGATCTGAAACCAGGTCTAACGGAGTTAAAACCAGGACTAGAAGATCTGAAACCAGGACTAGAAGATCTGAAACCAGGTCTAACGGAGTTAAAACCAGGACTAGAAGATCTGAAACAAGGACTAGAAGATCTGAAACCAGGACTAGAAGATCTGAAACCAGGTCTAACGGAGTTCAAACCAGGAAGATCTGAAACCAAGACTAGAAGATCTGAAACCAGGTCTAACGGAGTTAAAACCAGGACTAGAAGATCTGAAACCAGGTCTAACGGAGTTAAAACCAGGACTAGAAGATCTGAAACCAGGACTAGAAGATCTGAAACCAGGACTAGAAGATCTGAAACCAGGTCTAACGGAGTTAAAACCAGGACTAGAAGATCTGAAACCAGGACTAGAAGATCTGAAACCAGGTCTAACGGGGTTAAAACCAGGAAGATCTGAAACCAGGACTAGAAGATGTGAAACCAGGTCTAACGGAGTTAAAACCAGGACTAGAAGATCTGAAACCAGGACTAGAAGATCTGAAACCAGGTCTAACGGGGTTAAAACCAGGAAGATCTGAAACCAGGACTAGAAGATCTGAAACCAGGTCTAACGGAGTTAAAACCAGGACTAGAAGATCTGAAACCAGGTCTAACTGAGTTAAAACCAGGAAGATCTGAAACCAGGACTAGAAGATCTGAAACCAGGTCTAACGGGGTTAAAACCAGGACTAGAAGATCTGAAACCAGGTCTAACGGAGTTAAAACAAGGAAGATCTGAAACCAGGACTAGAAGATCTGAAACCAGGTCTAACGGAGTTAAAACCAGGACTAGAAGATCTGAAACCAGGTCTAACGGAGTTAAAACCAGGAAGATCTGAAACCAGGACTAGAAGATCTGAAACCAGGACTAGAAGATCTGAAACCAGGTCTAACGGAGTTAAAACCAGGAAGATCTGAAACCAGGACTAGAAGATCTGAAACCAGGACTAGAAGATCTGAAACCAGGTCTAACGGAGTTCAAACCAGGACTAGAAGATCTGAAACCAGGTCTAACGGAGTTAAAACCAGGACTAGAAGATCTGAAACCAGGACTAGAAGATCTGAAACCAGGTCTAACAGAGTTAAAACCAGGACTAGAAGATCTGAAACCAGGACTAGAAGATCTGAAACCAGGTCTAACGGAGTTAAAACCAGAAAGATTTGAAACCAGGACTAGAAGATCTGAAAGCAGGTCTAACGGAGTTAAAACCAGGAAGATCTGAAACCAGGACTAGAAGATCTGAAAGCAGGTCTAACGGAGTTAAAACCAGGACTAGAAGATCTGAAACCAGGTCTTACTGAGTTAAAACCAGGAAGATCTGAAACCAGGACTAGAAGATCTGAAACCAGGACTAGAAGATCTGAAACCAGGTCTAACGGAGTTAAAACCAGGACTAGAAGATCTGAAACAAGGAGTAGAAGATCTGAAACCAGGTCTAACGGAGTTAAAACCAGGACTAGAAGATCTGAAACCGGGTCTAACGGGGTTAAAACCAGGAAGATCTGAAACCAGGAATAGAAGATGTGAAACCAGGTCTAACGGAGTTAAAACCAGGACTAGAAGATCTGAAACCAGGTCTAACGAAGTTAAAACCAGGACTAGAAGATCTGAAACCAGGTCTAACGGAGTTAAAACCAGGACTAGAAGATCTGAAACCAGGACTAGAAGATCTGAAACCAGGACTAGAAGATCTGAAACCAGGTCTAACGGAGTTAAAACCAGGACTAGAAGATCTGAAACCAGGACTAGAAGATCTGAAACCAGGTCTAACGGGGTTAAAACCAGGAAGATCTGAAACCAGGACTAGAAGATGTGAAACCAGGTCTAACGGAGTTCAAACCAGGACTAGAAGATCTGAAACCAGGTCTAACGGAGTTAAAACCAGGACTAGAAGATCTGAAACCAGGTCTAACGGAGTTAAAACCAGGAAGATCTGAAACCAGGACTAGAAGATCTGAAACCAGGTCTAACGGAGTTCAAACCAGGACTAGGAGATCTGAAACCAGGTCTAACGGAGTTCAAACCAGGACTAGAAGATCTGAACCCAGGTCTAACGGAGTTAAAACCAGGACTAGAAGATCTGAAACCAGGACTAGAAGATCTGAAACCAGGTCTAGAAGATCTGAAACCAGGTCTAACATAGTTCAAACCAGGACTAGAAGATCTGAAACCAGGTCTAACGGAGTTAAAACCAGGACTAGAAGATCTGAAACCAGGTCTAGAAGATCTGAAACCAGGTCTAACGGAGTTAAAACCAGGACTAGAAGATCTGAAACCAGGTCTAACGGGGTTAAAACCAGGAAGATCTGAAACCAGGACTAGAAGATGTGAAACCAGGTCTAACGGAGTTCAAACCAGGACTAGAAGATCTGAAACCAGGTCTAACGGAGTTAAAACCAGGACTAGAAGATCTGAAACCAGGTCTAACGGAGTTAAAACCGGGAAGATCTGAAACCAGGACTAGAAGATCTGAAACCAGGTCTAACGGAGTTCAAACCAGGACTAGGAGATCTGAAACCAGGTCTAACGGAGTTCAAACCAGGACTAGGAGATCTGAAACCAGGTCTAACGGAGTTGAAACCAGGACTAGAAGATCTGAAACCAGGTCTAACAGAGTTAAAACCAGGAAGATCTGAAACCAGGACTAGAAGATCTGAAACCAGGACTAGAAGATCTGAAACCAGATCTAACGGAGTTCAAACCAGGACTAGAAGATCTGAAACCAGGTCTAACGGAGTTAAAACCAGGACTAGAAGATCTGAAACCAGGACTAGAAGATCTGAAACCAGGTCTAACGGAGTTAAAACCAGGACTAGAAGATCTGAAACCAGGACTACAAGATCTGAAACCAGGACTAACGGAGTTAAAAACCGGACTAGAAGATCTGAAACCAGGACTAGAAGATCTGAAACCAGGACTAGAAGATCTGAAACCAGGTCTAACGGAGTTAAAACCAGGACTATAAGATCTGAAACCTGGACTAGAAGATCTGAAACCAGGTCTAACAGAGTTCAAACCAGGACTAGAAGATCTGAAACCAGGACTAGAAGATCTGAAACCAGGTCTAACGGAGTTAAAAACAGGACTAGAAGATCTGAAACCTGGACTAGAAGATCTGAAACCAGGTCTAACGGAGTTCAAACCAGGACTACAAGATCTGAAACCAGGACTAGAAGATCTGAAACCAGGACTAGAAGATCTGAAACCAGGTCTAACGGAGTTAAAAACAGGATTAGAAGATCTGAAACCAGGAGTAGAAGATCTGAAACCAGGTCTAACGGAGTTAAAACCAGGACTAGAAGATCTGAAACCAGGACTAGAAGATCTGAAACCAGGTCTAACGGAGTTAAAAACAGGACTAGAAGATCTGAAACCAGGTCTATGGGAGTTAAAACCAGGACTAGAAGATCTGAAACCAGGATTAGAAGATCTGAAACCAGGTCTAACGGAGTTAAAACCAGGACTAGAAGATTTGAAGCCAGGACTAGAAGATCTGAAACCAGGTCTAACGGAGTTAAAACCAGGACTAGAAGATCTGAAACCAGGACTAGAAGATCTGAAACCAGGTCTAACAGAGTTAAAACCAGGACTAGAAGATCTGAAACCAGGACTAGAAGATCTGAAACCAGGTCTAACGGAGTTAAAAACAGGACTAGAAGATTTGAAACCAGGATTAGAAGATCTGAAACCAGGTCTAACAGAGTTAAAACCAGGACTAGAAGATCTGAAACCAGGACTAGAAGATCTGAAACCAGGTCTAACGGAGTTAAAACCAGGACTGAAAGATCTGAAACCAGGACTAATGGAGTTAAAACCAGGACTAGAAGATCTGAAACCAGGACTAATGGAGTTAAAACCAGGATTAGAAGATCTGAAACCAGGTCTAACAGAGTTAAAACCAGGACTAGAAGATCTGAAACCAGGACTAGAAGATCTGAAACCAGGAGTAGAAGATCTGAAACCAGGTCTAACGGAGTTAAAACCAGGACTAGAAGATCTGAAACCAGGACTAGAAGATCTGAAACCAGGTCTAACGGAGTTAAAAACAGGACTAGAAGATCTGAAACCAGGTCTATGGGAGTTAAATCCAGGACTAGAAGATCTGAAACCAGGATTAGAAGATCTGAAACCAGGTCTAACGGAGTTAAAACCAGGACTAGAAGTTTTGAAGCCAGGACTAGAAGATCTGAAACCAGGTCTAACGGAGTTAAAACCAGGACTAGAAGATCTGAAACCAGGACTAGAAGATCTGAAACCAGGTCTAACAGAGTTAAAACCAGGACTAGAAGATCTGAAACCAGGACTAGAAGATCTGAAACCAGGTCTAACGGAGTTAAAAACAGGACTAGAAGATTTGAAACCAGGATTAGAAGATCTGAAACCAGGTCTAACAGAGTTAAAACCAGGACTAGAAGATCTGAAACCAGGACTAGAAGATCTGAAACCAGGTCTAACGGAGTTAAAACCAGGACTGAAAGATCTGAAACCAGGACTAATGGAGTTAAAACCAGGACTAGAAGATCTGAAACCAGGACTAATGGAGTTAAAACCAGGATTAGAAGATCTGAAACCAGGTCTAACAGAGTTAAAACCAGGACTAGAAGATCTGAAACCAGGACTAGAAGATCTGAAACCAGGACTAGAAGATCTGAAACCAGGTCTAACGGAGTTAAAAACAGGACTAGAAGATCTGAAACCAGGTCTAACGGAGTTAAAACCAGGACTGAAAGATCTGAAACCAGGTCTAACGGAGTTAAAACCAGGACAAGCATTAGCAGCAAGAGCTCCCGTTTCAAATGTTTCCACTTGAGAAAGCCAATGTTTTATCCTCGGACCTTTTCAGACCAACAACCGACCAGCCACCGAAGTCTGATTGTGAGATCACCAGAAGAATAACAGCTCAGGCCTCAACACAGCACTGAGCACTAAGCAGTAAAGCTGGCAATCAAAAGACCACACCCCAAATTATACATATATCTGTTGCTTTATATACATTTAGTTGATGAGGTTCATAAAAATGATCCTGTACAGTCTGGCTCCAGACCCTAGTGGTGAGTAGAGGAACTGTGGGTCTGGATTCAGACCCTAGTGATTGGTAGAAGAACTGCGGTCAGTAGAGGAACTTTAAATCTGGATCCAGATCCTAGTGGTCGGTGGAGGAACCACTGGTCTGGCTCCGGACCCTAGTGGTTGGTAGAGGAATTGCAGGTCTGGATCCAGACACTATTGATCAGAAGAGGAACTGGACCTGGATCCAGACCCTAGTGACCGGTAGAGGAACCGCAGGTCTGGATCCGGACAGTAGCAGTTTTCTGGTTTAATGATCTTGGCTGCATAAACAAAGAGGAGACACATAAAGAGTAAGGAGAATCTGAAGAAGTGCAGTTGGGGTTTAGCAGCTTTTCCTTGTGAAGACGAAAAGGAGGCAAAGTCGGGAGCAGAAACTGCAGGAGTCCGTCAACAGCAGGGAGCGTCTTCCCGATGGCAGCGTGCCCAGTTTCTTTCCATGCATGCAACTGATGACGAGTGAGATGAAGCCAGCAGCCTTTCAGCCTCCTCACTGAGAGACTCCTTCAGACAGAATCCATTTTCAACAGTCATACGCAGAGCGAAACCATGCAGACAATGAAGCTCAGCTGTGAATCATGGGAAAAGGCCAGCTGCTCTCCTGGACTGAAATCTTTGCACTTGTCCTTCACCTACATCAACCCTCCGTCACTCAGGGGTGCTGCTAGAGATTCAGAGCAGAACCTTCTGCACAGACTTCTGTCATCCTTCAGCAACAAATGTGAAATTTGTGTTGCTCCACGTTCATCTCAGTGAGCAGGAAGTCGCCGGCTCCTCCAGACGCCCTGCTGTTATCACTTGTTTCACTGAACTGTATTTTACAATGGTCCAAGGGGAGGCTGCTACTCCTGACCTGCAGCAGTACCTGACGTTAGTCTCTCGGCGAATGGAGACGCCTCACCAATTTCCCTCTGATCCTGCAGACCTGCGTTTAAAGGAGACCTTCTGCTTTTCTTTTTAAAGGCATGAAGGTTTTCTGAAGACAACCCACTCTGCTGTGAAGGGCCCCACAGAGAAGCCACAGAGGCCAGCCGCGGTGTAACCTGAATCAATTCAACGACTCAGATTCAACGAATCTGGGATTTCTGTGCACACCCCACTGGTAGAGCAGGGCTGTATTTGGTCAGATTACTTTCACCCAAAGGTCACCCTTTGGACCCTGTTATCCTCATGTGGGACTGAGACGATAAGACCAGTATGTTAGGCCAGAACTGGGACCCATGGGCTTGATTTTCTGCCCTGTTGACCCCATATGGGTCCCAACTAGGAATAATAGCCTCAAAGCTCAAATGCCATATTTGCCATATTCATAAGCTCCGTGTAGTCCTCTTTACACCAAGTCTCTGCAAAGAAGACCTCTCAGTCCTGGTTCTTGTGCACCCTCACAGCAACCAATCAGAGGCAGCTTAGTGGGTGCTGGCACGAGGTTTCAAACTTCACGCCAGAATTGTGGACTCAAGACACTCCGGGACAACCTCCGCCGCTCAGAGGTGCATCACATTTCCACATTTAATCTTTATATTTTTCTACTGTGTAAAGAAATGTGTAGCAGTGATAATTTGTTTTGAATTTTTAGGAGACGGAGCTACTCCGCACTACAAATCAGCTGTGATTGAGGCTTCTCCCGCTTTGCACCGTGATCCACAAACCGTCTTCTCCAACTAAAATTCATTGCAACTGTATCTATTTTAGATTTTAGAAATATTTCTCTGTGGCATATTTGAATGTTTCACGAAGGGAGGTGGTTCATTTGTGTGAAAAGTTTGCCTAAAACAACTTGGAACAAGGTTTCACACAGACAGACAACACTGTCACCTCGTCCCACTTAGCAACAGTAACTACGGTAACGGGACATGCTGATAGCTTACACAACCACTCATCACAAAGCTCTGCAGTCTGGTGACGGTGACCTGCAACAGCTGGATGTTTCTGTCTCCTGAAGGGGCTGGAATCAGGCCTCAGTACCTTCTGGTATAATGTTTCAACGGCAGGTAAAAACTCCCCTGTAAGAGGGAAGAAACCTGGACCAGGACCTGGGTCATAAGGGGGAAGAAACCTGGACCAGGACCTGGACCATAAGGGGGAAGAAACCTGGATCAGGACCTGGACCATAAGGGGGAAGAAACCTGGACCAGGACCTGGACCATAAGGGGGAAGAAACCTGGACCAGGACCTGGACCATAAGGGGGAAGAAACCTGGATCAGGACCTGGACCATAAGGGGGAAGAAACCTGGACCAGGACCTGGATTCTTCCCTCCCGCCTTCCGCCTGCCCCACCCTCTTTGCCTGTCCGGCACCGTGGCTACTGGAGTTCGGTGTCGCTGTCGCGTCACTGGGGCGCGTGGCGGGGGGCGATGCATTGGCGGGCCACCGGCGACACTGTTTCTTGCCCGTCGGGGTTCGATATGTTTGGGGGTCGGGGGATCTGGGGGCATCTCGCGGCCTTGTTTCCTTGAGCCTGCTGGGTCTCCAGCTGGTAATGGCCTGTACTAAGGGAGGGTGTGGGATCGGCGGCCTCGGATTCCTCCCTCCCCTCCTGCTGGCTGCGGCCGCGGCCGTGGGGGGCTGGGGTGGCCCAGGGCTGGGGGGAGGGTTGGGGCGCTGACCGATGACGATAGGAACCAACAACGGAATGGTAAGAATAACTAGTTAAAGGAGGAAGTGTTAAAATTACTTAATATTATTAGTTTTGTAATTAATAAATGTATTATTATTATTATTATTATTATTATTATTATTATTATTATTATTATTATTATTATTATTATTATTATTATTATTATTATTATTATATTCTTGTATGTATTTATGTGCAAATAAGTGAGTTTATATACATAGATGCATGTTTATATGTGTGTGTGTATGGGTGTGTGTGTGTATGTATATGTGTGCGCGCGTGTGATGCTCGTATGCGCGTATGATGATATTCAGCTGTATACATATTCTACTCTATAACAATAAACTCCACAACGCGCTGCTCCAGTGGCAGCTTGTTGCAGTTGCTTTGTCAAATTGTGTCTCTCTTCATATGTGATGATTTTTTACTGATCTTTTTTATGCCCACACTTTTGTCACATACAAGTGTGTCTCCTTTCACTGGCTCTAATACTACATACTACTACAATACAAGTACTTGAGTTAAATTACCTTGTAAAAAATGTAATTTTTTTTAAGTAGAAGTACAATTAGAACAAGTCTTAGACAACTGAGGGACATTAGTTGTTTGGAGAAGAAGTGCATTGTAAGGAGATGAGAATTCAAGAGGTGTTTTATGACATCGTGAGACTACAACAAAGAACAGTCTGGACCGAGTCTGCCCTTCTTACAGGGATGACGACCGCAGCGGTCCGGAGCAGAAACCTGTACGACTGACTTCCAACAGCTGCTGAGGAGCCAGACGGAGGCTTCATCTTTAAATGAAAACATTTAGCAATCTGACCCATGATTAAAATGTTTATTTCACAGACTTGTTCTTTCATTTGACTGTTTCTCCTTTAGATTTTAGGATTCTGTATAGATTTGTGTATCAAGCAGCTAGGAGTTGCTGTAACCCGAAAGAAAACTCCTGTCCACAGGACCAAAATCTTCCAAATGCAATTTAATTTAACAGAATTGACTGATAATGTAGAGTTGAAACGGACTCGGGCACCAGAACTACCCTGTAAAGGCTGAATGGAGACCGTGAGTTAACATAAATTAAAAAAACAATTGTTGTAGGGAGTAGGGCTAGTAGTAGAGCTGGTTGAAATCTACCAGAGATGGATGCAGAAAAACAAAATGCATTCATATGGAAATATGTTGAGGAAAATCCAGAACCAGATTTCACTTGTAAAAATGAACAAGGGAAATATAAATGCGTCTTGCATGGTGAACAAAAGAGACATTCTCATGCAAAAACCGGAGCAGAATTCATCCAACGCTTCACAAAGTTTAGAATGAAGGCACCAAAGAAAAGCAAAGAAAGAGAGGGGAAAAAAGGGAACCGGCAGCACATCCCAAAATGTCAAACAAAATGAAACTAAATGAGCTCCTCAAAATGCCAGCTGACGCAGGAGGAGCTGATGTTTCCACCACGCACCTCCTTCAAATCCCAGCTGTAAACCAGCCTGCAGCCTCTGCAGCCTCCCACTTCTCCACAGCCATAACACAGGACTTGTTGTCATGACGACGGAGCCCCAGCTTCCTTTAAAAAAAAAAATCAACCTGAGGCAGGAAAGATTAAGGAAAACTGTTGGGGTAACCATCTGAAACACAGGGGAGGCGACCATGTCAGCAGACGGAGAGACGGCTGAAGGGAGCCCGAACAGAGAGAGCGTCTGCCGCCTTCGCTCACAGCTATCTGGAATCACTACAAGCTGATTGGTTATCATCAGATGGAAGGGGATGAGAAAACTACCAACACAAACCACGGCGCCTCCAACTCCTCCAAAGCTT